>JAZGTH010000117.1:0-435000 GCA_036877525.1 Chromobotia macracanthus
TCAGGTCACACAAACACACTCATCCTAAAGTTTACACAGAAATCTCAGAGATCATTCATGTTCTTCACTCTCTGCAGGCTGTATGACTGCAGTATTGGAGAGGAAGGTTGTGCTGCTCTGGCTTCAGCTCTGAGATCAAACCCCTCACACCTGAGAGAACTGAATCTGAGCCATAATAAACCAGGAGACTCAGGAGTGAAGCTGCTCTCTGCTCTACAGAGGGACCCACAATGTAAACTGGAGAAATTATAGTAAGTTATTGACTCTGTGCTTTTGTATATTTTATCATGTATTGAACAAGTGAGTTTTATTTAAAACAGATCTGTAACACTGTGTCTGTCTGTCTCTTTAATTTACAGTATTTGACTTATAACAGTTACAAACTCATGATGGACCTCCAAGAGCTTCAGCTAGTAAATCAGAACTGCTGAGTGTCCTGAACAACATGATCAGCTGGACAAACACTGATATTAATCCTGTACATTTGTAAGCGATGGATTTCTGTTATGAATATCCACACAGATAGAAACTTACTTGTATATGTATCTACTGTATATGCAGTCAGAAACAGATGGAACTGAAATATGTTCTTGTTGAATTTAAATAACTGTACCTCCATTATAAAAATAATATTGTTTTTTGGAAGTAGTTGGTTATACAGATAGTTGTGAATCACTGTAAATAACAAAAATATTTGCTTTATATGTCTTAGAAGGTTTATAAAGTTATTAGAAGAAAACCTATAAATAAACCTATAAAACCCACCTTTATGTGTTAAGCAGTCAATCTTTTGGTTTACAAGTCCAAATTTGTAACCATTAGGCCATAACTGCCCAGACATATTTGCTGATGTCAATTTTAAATGTGATAATTATTGTATCTTCACTGAATAAAATAAAGCCTAAACTGATAGTAAATCGACTGGCTGTGCCTAATTATTGCCACCGGAGGGCAGTACAGATCTCAGTCTCTCTCTCTCTCTCTCTCTCTCTCTCTCTCTCTCACAATCATATTCCAACTCCAGCAAATGACCCACAGTGGTTTTACCACAAAATATTTCACACATCAACAGCATAACTAGAAAGCGGAAGAGACCATCTTAGATCCAAAAGAAGATCAAAAGTCATAGGGACAGTGGTAAGAAGCCCCAAATATCTGGATGATAAATCTCTAAACCTTAAAGGTACTCCAGCGGTTCTGTATTCATTTATTTGTTCTTATTAATATATTTAATGTGAAAAAGTAATAAAGAATAATTGTTTTTAAACTTTTGACCGGTACTGTATTTTTGAACCGTGGATGTGAATGTTGATTTATGTGTGAGTTTGTATGTGCACGGGGACACTGTCTGCCCCTACTGCCTCCACCCCTCCTTTCCAACACACAGGAAAACAGAAGATCAGAGGATTCTCAGTCTCTGTTTATTCCAAAAGATTCCAAAAAATAAAGGTCGGTCCACATTCCATTTAAAAATGTCCATTTCATTCCGGTGGCAGACTTTCTGATTGTAATGACTGTAGATGACAAGTGCATTTGTGTCTGTATGTGAGACACAGCTTGATAATACACTCAGGTTTTGCACAGAAAACTTAAATCTGTTCCCAAACATGCTCCCAAATGCACAACATGGGCAATCCTCATGTGTGCATCTGTGTGTGTACGGGTGTACCATCCAAGATTTCAGTTGCACACATGAATGGTTACTATTTACATGTAGAATACATATACATATAAAACTAATCAACAATATTTCAGTTACACAGCAGGGCATATAAAAGGGTGATTGGCATATACTTTATCAATATATTTATCAATATATCTGTAATCTCCATTTCTTAGTCTTAGGTCATAACTGGGCTACGTAATGAAAGTCCTAGTTAACTAATATTAGTATATACTCATGATATACTCAGCCTAATCATCAAAAAATTATCATAAAAAAAACAAAATAAAGATAACAAAGGCTGACATGCGTTTCACAGTTAAAACTGTATATTGTAGTGCACCTCATTTAAAGTACAACAAGTTTAATATTAAAAATGAAGAAAAACAAAACAAGTATGAGATATACTTAACAAATAACAAACTCTTGAGTACAGGGTGTTGTTTTTCAGTCTTTACATGTCCCCATACAGACCCACAATATAAACTAATGCATCTGAAATGCCTTGACATACTGATGCAGACATCAGTATTTGGCATTATGGGGTATTATTATATATTCATATATTCATGTACAAATCCATCTTAATCAATAACAATTTCCATATACTATTTAAATTGTGAATCTCAGAAGGGAAAATATTTGTCAAACTTTTTAAATTAAAGGATAGAATTATAAAACTACTGCTTGCATTGTTCTGTAGGCAAGAAATACAGGATCAAATTACAGTGATTCAAAAAAAGACTTTAAATCACGTTTCAACAAATCAAATCAGTAAGAAAAAATAAAGCTACTTAAATCCTTTTTTCTTTAGATCAAGCATTTTCATTGTGACTAACATCAAATGAACAAACAAATTATGTACAGAATTTATATTACATAGCTCATATAATAAGAAATTATTCTAGTCAAACTTTTTTAATATATCATGATGGTCAGTAAACAAAATCACATTTGATGTGGATGTTTCAAGTGTGCTCGAGTTCCTGGAATCAGAGATTCCAAAAACACGTTGCTATGGAAACAGGTGTGAAGTTCTTCCCATAGGAATTATTTTCAATGTGTAACGTTGATCCTCAGTGCAGCACTGCAAAATCATGTCAAGAAGCGGTGTCACAAGTGCCTGTTTGTGTGTGTGTGTGTGTTCATGTACGACAGAAATTAAGTCATATTTTGTGCATGTTGTTTTTGTGTGTGTGACCTTCAAAACGAGAACATGGAAATGCATGATGTAAAATTGTGTTACGTAAAACATACACAACAAGAAATGTGAAGTGTGGCTACACAAGCTTTGTGAATTTTGTCTGCATATGTACACACAGCAATGTGCCTGTATACCTTTTTAGGCGTGCGCCCTTTCAGCATGTTTACATGTATGCTGTATGTTGATTATACCCATGAAAGTTGGTCAAAATATGAATGCACTTAAACAGTTTATCTCTGTTAAAGTGTGTCTATGCATGAATACTATAAATGCATGTATAGATCTGACATCCTGTGTGTGGATGGTATGGAAATGTTTGGATGTATGAGAAGTAATTTAGTATTTAATTACTTATTTAATTACTTATATAATTTAGTACTTATATATATATATATATACATAATATATATGTATATTGTGTGGTTGTGTGTAGATGTGTTAGAATATGTACGCTTGTGGACATGTATAAAAGTGGAGGTACAGCATGCTTGCACCAGTGTGTGTGTGTGTAAGGCACTCAGGACAGCTCGCTCACACTCAGAGGCATTGCCATGCCAGGTCTCAGGTACGGCACTGCATGGACAGCTTTAGAGAAGTCTGGAGTCACCACTCGTCCATTCTCCCCTGTACTGCCCGTTATAGACAACCTGGCCTTACTGCGCATAGCATCTGTGAACGTCATCTGCTCTCAAACACACACCCACACAAACAGAGAATATAAATACACATCGATTCAAGCCCAAAGACACACACGCAGGGGAAGAGAAAACACAGACATATCCATTAATGTCATACAGCCTGTCTGATCCCGAATACAGCTTTATGTTTGATACGTGTAGCATTTATATGAACTGTAGAGGTTTCATGAGGAGTAGTTGGGGTGGAGAATGATGGAAAGCTAATGGGTCTCTCACTGAACAAGATGCCGGAGCTTTATGTCAAAAGCAAGCAGCCAATCCACACACAATCACAAGCGTCAATGATGATAAAGGAAAAATGCAGGTGAAAGAGAATGATATCCCTCCAGCTGAACGAAAGAAGCTTGAATAAATTCATTCTTCTGTTTATCCAATCACCTTCATCCTTTTATCCACAATCATCCTTCACAATCATCGTCTTTACGTCTTTAGTCTTTGATCCTGATCACAACAAATATGCTTATATATACAGTTTACCAAAACTGTGATGTCACAAATTAATCAGTATTTTAAGGAGGCCATATCATAAAAATACAAATTTCCCTGATCTTTTTGAAATTTTAAAAGTTTTAGAACTTAAAACATTTTCCCCAGAATAAACTAAGCAAACTGTATAATTTTACACCTGTCAGCTAAATGTTTATATTATCATATCTGATCCCATTTTTACACATCAATGATGAATACTTGGTGTTTAGACAAATATTGGTAGGCCCAGTAAGCCCAAAAAATAATGAGGAAGCAGAATATAGATATTAGAATATAGTATATATATATAGATATGTAGATACCTCCAAAATAGAATGAGATGGAACAACAACTATGAGTTTTCCATGAGTGTCTTATTTTATAAGATAATCAAATCAATATATAGATAATCAAAATTTTGATAATCAAAACTAAATTTTGACTTTAATGTAAACATAACATTATAAATGAACCCCAGTTAAAAATAAAGAAAAATATGATATGACCTCTTTAAAATCTTAGACAATGCATGTCATGTGCCCTGAGGCATGCCCAATGTGGCCTGAGGAACCGTGCAGTGGCGGTGATGCATTTGCAATATGATACAAAAAATGACACAATTAACAGCAGAAATCTCCGCCATTCCTACCCCACTAGATCTTAACACTCTCCAGCCCATAAACGTTGTACCCTTCCTTATAAGTAGCAAAATTCTGAGAATTCTGCGAGGAAGAGGAGGGATTTAGAGCCTGAGTCTTGGCAACCTTCATGCGCTTGGCCTCCACACGAGACTTGTAACAGAACTCCACCAGAGCGACCATCATGGCCAGTCCAAGACCACCCACCAGGATGTAGAAGACCCCCGCAACGTTACTCAGGCTGAGGGCACTAGTCTTCTCCTGCAAGGGGTTGAAGGTAAAAAAGTGAAAGGTAAGGGAGCAAAAATGGTGACAGAACGTCAAGACTACTGCTTATGTATTTATATTTATCCGACAGTTAGTGAGTTTAAATTCTAAAGAAAATTTACAGTAATTGCAAAGATCTGAATCAAAAAAGTAAACACTACTGTATTAAACACTATTAAACAATAAACACTATTGTATTAAACACTACTAAACAATAAACACTATTATATTAAACACTATTAAACAATAAATACTATTAGATTAAACACTATTAAAACAGTAAACACTATTATATTAAACACTATTAAACAGTAAACACTATTAGATTAAACACTGTTAAAACAGTAAACACTATTATATTAAACACTGTTAAACAGTAAACACTATTATATTAAACACTATTAAACAGTAAACACTATTAAATTAAACATTGTTAACACTATTAAACAGTAAACACTATTATATTAAACACTGTTAAACAGTAAAAACTATTAGATTAAACACTATTAAACAGTAAACACTATTACATTAAACACTATTATATTAAACACTATTAAAACAGGAAACGCTATTATATTAAACACTATTAAACAGTAAACACTATTATATTAAACACTGTTAAAACAGTAAACACTATTAGATTAAACACTATTATATTAAACACTATTAAACAGTAAACACTATTAAATTAAACACTATTAAAACAGTAAACACTATTAGATTAAACACTATTAAACAGTATACACTATTATATTAAACTCTATTATATTAAACACTATTAAACAGTAAACACTATTATATTAAACATTATTATATTAAACACTATTATATTAAACACTATTAAATTAAACACTATTAGATTAAACACTATTAGATTAAACACTATTAAACAGTAAACACTATTAAATTAAACATTGTTAACACTATTAAACAGTAAACACTATTATATTAAACACTGTTAAACAGTAAACACTATTAGATTAAACACTATTAAACAGTAAACACTATTACATTAAACACTATTATATTAAACACTATTAAAACAGGAAACGCTATTATATTAAACACTATTAAACAGTAAACACTATTATATTAAACACTGTTAAAACAGTAAACACTATTACATTAAACACTATTATATTAAACACTATTATATTAAACACTATTATATTAAACAGTAAACACTATTACATTAAACACTATTACATTAAACACTATTATATTAAACACTATTATATTAAACACTGTTAAAACAGTAAATACTATTAGATTAAACACTATTAAAACAGTAAACACTATTATATTAAACACTATTAAAACAATAAACACTATTATATTAAACACTATTAAAACAGGAAACGCTATTATATTAAAGACTATTAAATAGAACATGCTATTATAATAAACACCGTTAAAACAGTAAACACTATTACATTAAACACTATTAAAACAGTAAACACTATTATATTAAACACTATTAAAACAGTAAACACTATTATATTAAACACTATTAAAACAGTAAACACTATTATATTAAACACTATTAAAACAGTACACACTATTATATTAAAGACTATTAAAACAGTAAACACTATTATATTAAACACTGTTAAACAGTAAACGCTATTATATTAAACACTATTAAAACAGTAAACACTATTAGATTAAACACTATTAAAACAGTAAACGCTATTATATTAAACACTGTTAAAACAGTAAACACTATTATATTAAACACTATTAAAACAGGAAACACTATTACATTAAACACTATTAAACAGTAAACACTATTATATTAAACTCTATTATATTAAACACTATTAAAACAGTAAACACTATTATATTAAACACTATTAAAACAGGAAACGCTATTATATTAAACACTATTAAACAGTAAACGCTATTATATTAAACACTGTTAAAACAGTAAACACTATTAGATTAAACACTATTAAACAGTAAACACTATTATATTAAACACTGTTAAAACAGTAAACACTATTAGATTAAACACTATTAAACAGTAAACACTATTATATTAAACACTATTACATTAAACACTATTACATTAAACACTATTACATTAAACACTGTTAAAACAGTAAATACTATTAGATTAAACACTATTAAAACAGTAAACACTTTTAACAGTGTTTAATATAATACAGTAAACACTATTAGATTAAACACTATTAAACAGTAAACACTATTATATTAAACACTATTAAAACAGTAAACACTATTATATTAAACACTATTAAAACAGTAAACACTATTATATTAAACACTATTAAACAGTAAACACTATTAGATTAAACACTATTAAAACAGTAAACACTATTATATTAAACACTATTAAAACAGTAAACACTATTATATTAAACACTATTAAAACAGTAAACACTATTATATTAAACACTATTAAAACAGTAAACACTATTATATTAAACACTATTAAAACAGTAAACACTATTAGATTAAACACTATTAAACAGTATACACTATTATATTAAACTCTATTATATTAAACACTATTAAAACAGTAAACACTATTATATTAAACACTATTAAAACAGGAAACGCTATTACATTAAACACTATTAAACAGTAAACGCTATTACATTAAACACTATTAAACAGTATACACTATTATATTAAACTCTATTATATTAAACACTATTAAAACAGTAAACACTATTATATTAAACACTATTAAAACAGTAAACACTATTAGATGAAACACTATTAAACAGTATACACTATTATATTAAACTCTATTATATTAAACACTATTAAAACAGTAAACACTATTATATTAAACACTATTAAAACAGGAAACGCTATTACATTAAACACTATTAAACAGTAAACACTATTACATTAAACACTATTAAACACTATTATATTAAACTCTATTATATTAAACTCTATTATATTAAACACTATTATATTAAACACTATTATATTAAACACTATTACATTAAACACTATTACATTAAACACTATTACATTAAACACTATTACATTAAACACTATTAAACAGTAAACACTATTATATTAAACTCTATTATATTAAACACTATTATATTAAACACTATTATATTAAACACTATTATATTAAACACTATTACATTAAACACTATTAAACAATAAACACTATTACATTAAACACTATTAAACAGTAAACACAATTATATTAAACTCTATTATATTAAACTCTATTATATTAAACACTATTATATTAAACACTATTACATTAAACACTATTAAACAGTAACGAGTGTGAATCAAGTGTGTATCAGTACATCACACACAATAAACAGACGGCTAAACAGGTGTAACAATTAGGATAGAAATAAAGTGCAGTGCAGCGTGTGCACATAAAGAAGAAAAAAGACGCCACTTATAGAATTGCAATAAATGATGCTTAAGAAAAAGGCAAATATACAAACAACATTTACAGCATTGGTGAGGGAGAAGGAGAGACCGCATGGGAAAGAGAGGGAGAGAGGAGAAATACGGGAGACAGAAGGAGAGCATAAAGGATAGAAAACAAAATTAAAAAGAACAGGACAAATTGTCAATAAAGCACATTTACATACAGAAAAGGAGCACAAGGGTATTCTAAGCCTACACAGGAAAATGTATGTGTGTCTAAATGTAGATGAAATGTGGATCAAATCAGTCTTTGTGTGTATTTACTGTATACAGCATATGATGTATGTGCTGTGTGTCTTTCATGCTTTACTGTATTTATATCACAGCTCTGTTTGTATAGGCATCACTGATATTATCACAGGTCAGGCTCTGGTTCATGCTGTGGTTAAACTGTGTAGGGGACCTGCTTTGACACGCACACACTCACACATGCGCACACACATCGCCATGGGCTAAAATTATTTGTTGCACTCCCTCACCCTTTCTCTCACTTTCACACACTTATTTTCTCATTTACACACTCACACACACACACACACACACACACACACACACACACTCACACGCTCCCTGCAGTGACTGACCTTACTTCCAGAGTCCTTGGCTCCACATTCCCCCTTATCGTACCACCATTTGTTTTTCAGCTTGTCTAAGATGCCTTGCTCACTGAGTTTCAATACTGCAAGGTTTACTGGCGTTCTTCGCGTATGGGAAATAACATAAATAACATTACTAATGTTATTTTATGTTATTGTCAGTAACATCTGCACTCGCTAACAGCGCTGGTAATGATTCAGCCCTGAGCGTGGTGGCGATCAGCAGTCTGCGCTCCATTTGGCAGTCGGCAAATGCAGCTTTGCCGTGCCAGATGTGCACAGACTCATCGCCGTGAACAGGAAGCAAACACAGTGCCCACCTACAAGCCTCACACCTCTGGAAATATGTTCTGTATGTGGCCTAAATATTGTTTTTTAGGGCAGATGTAAAACAGAAGAAAACTCTTGCAGCAGATTACTAAACTCCTGATATACAGAATTGGTTATTTAGCCTGTTGGCCAAGACCACTGCTAGTACTTCCTGCTCCTTCACATTTTTCATTTCATTTTATACCCATAAGTCCCGAGCACGGGTCTGACCTTTGACTCCCCGCCTCCGCTGCCGCACTCTCCTTTGTCGTACCACCATTTGTTTTTCAATTTATCCAGAAGCCCCTGTTCGTTCAGTTTTAGCACTGCAAGGTTTACCGCGTTTCTTAAACAAACGATAAAACATATCTGTCAGACAGCATGAAGGGGCGGGGCTGCAATGGGCCACACCCCCACAAGTCGCATAGAATAAATGGAACATTAAGTTAGACAATCAATCAATCGACCAATCACAACACAACTCATTAAACTATTTGGTGGCCGAGCTTGGAGTTCTTTTTTAAAAAAAACTCTTGAGGCAGGAGGCTAGAACAGAGCTAGATCAGCAATACTATCACATTATTATGCAATTGCACATACAGATCATCATATCAATTAGCAGAAAACAGTTTAAGCACTGAAGCAGATAATTCTGGTTAGATGTATCAAGAGAAACAGCATGCATAGTTCAAACAGTGCATCATCAACTGCATTCATAATCCAGTTACTGTTTTCAGCCCTGAAACATCTGCTTAGTCATTCTGTAATGCATACAGTGAACATTCAAATCCAAGTGCCCAATCGCATGCATTGATTAATTATTGATTATCAATAAATAGCTTTTGTCATAACAACACAGTCTGGTTGCAAGAGGAGATTGCTTCAGTCACAAACATGCATTTAATAAAACAGATACTGATGGCAAACGTGAATAAAATCATTTCAATTATATTGTATATTAGCTTTTCCATACTAGGTAAATTGCTCTTATTGCTCATTTTGCTTTTTCAAAACATTCTACAGTTTTGTACTGCCACATTATTTATTGCCAGGACAGAAAACAGATTTATTCATGAGATGACAGAGTTCACCATTATATGCTTCATTGAACACATGGCAGGTGACTATCAGCAAAACAAACAGGTAAAAAAGGTTTCCGGTCCTATGACCTTTAGAAACTATTATGAAAAGCTTATCTGAAACCTTCTCTTCAGTTATATACTGAGCTTGGTTATTCATACAGTTAATTCCTAAAGAAAAACCAAATAAACAATTATTTTATATAACCTCAATTAATTTATGGGCATAAAAGGTTAGTGACTAGAGCTGGGTAATATATAGAATGATTTTGAAGGCAATATAAAAATTCCTATCTTAACATCATAATTATCACATTTTTAAAACATTGTTTTTTTAAAGGTTGTGTCATTAGACTCATCTTAAGATCTCATGAGAATGTGGTTTATTATTGTCTCGAACTTGAAAAATGTCTTTAGTGTTAAGTTTGATTCATTTCAGTGAATCGGTTCAAACTATTCAAACTATTCAATAGTTCAAACTATTAAGGTCAACAGTTAATTCACACTATCACTCAGAAATGCTCATGGAAGTTATATAGTCATTAGTCATGAGTAACAGAGGTAAGTATTTCTGATTTTAATGTTATATTGGTGCATATGAATGAAAATAATTAAATATCATTCCTCCTTGTGTTCCCCTTGATTATTTTTACCTACAGTTGTGCAGTATTTTACTGTTACTTACAATACATAAGCAAATACATAAATATCAGGAAATATGCTAAATATTATTATGAGATTGAGAGTATTTAAGATATATAGCCCAGCTTTAGTGTTCACTGACCTCCAGTTAAAACTCCCAACATTCAGACTTAAAGATGTCTGCAATTTGTTTCTGCCTGTGTTATATATCTTCTACCTCATCATTCTCAGAAAGCACGGGTTGCTAGGCAACCTGCTTGTCAGCTGTCAGCTAGGCTTTAAGGACCTTACCATCTCTGCAGTTTCCTTGGTAACTCCCTACACTGCTGCTTTTGCCTAGTTTACCTCATTTTAAGGAGGGACCCCCGGCCTACATCAGGGTAGGTGGGATACTATAACAACATGGGCCATATTGTTATACTACTCCACCCACCTTAAAGCAGATCCCTTGGGTGTAGCGATGCCGTAGCCTTTAGAGTCAAGGTTCCCTCCGACCTTCATGGTGTCGCATGGCTTGCGCTGTTCGATGTACTCATTCATGGTGGACTCCAGAAGATAAGCGTATTTGCCTTTGGATTTTCGGACACGCAGAACACCCTCCACTGTGTTTTTAACAAACACAGAAGGTTCTGCGCTCTTCATGTACTGCCACATCTTGTCAAAGAGTGCAATCTTTGATCTCTGGGTAAAGGGAAAAATAAAGAAAGAGACAAAAACACAAAAAAGAAAATGCAGAGGTCAAAATGTTGGCTTCTAGATTCACATATCAAGCATAAAGCAGCATTTGTCTCAAGGGTGTTATTTCTGCACCACTAACAACACCAAACAGAGGTTCAAAAACTAAAGCATCAGAACAGGGTTACAACTTTAACAGCATAAAGTGTTTTAGTGACTGTAAGAAATGCTAGCCATTCTAGAACAGCATTAGCATTTGGTTAAACATAGATTCTGATGGCAGCTAGTTATTTCTGCAGTTCACAGATTTCAGGGCTGCCACAGACACAAGCGTGATATTTCAGTGTTATCTGTCAGGTAAAATAGGGACATTTCTGGATGTGTAACAGATACCAGATGGTATTTTAGGTGGGGCAGGTTCCTAAAGTGATGGTGGTTAGGAATATTTAATTACTTTTTTGAAACTGCAACATGTCTGAGTAGAACAGAGCATTACAACCTTTCAGCAGCCAGTTATGTTTCCCACAATGTCCAGCTCCAGTGCCTCACCCTAAAGAACTCTTTGGTGGAGCCTGCATCCAGTGTCCCATAGGCAATCTCAGTCTGCTTGGCCAGATCTTCAGCACTCTCGATAGGTGACACCATCCTCTCCACAGTGAGGAAGGCAGCCAGGTTAGCCGTGTATGAGGAGATGATGATAAGGGTGAAAAACCACCACACACCACCAACTATACGGCCAGACAAAGACCTACACACAGCAAACACAGTCAGCAACACACACAGTCCACTAACCCCTTATTTACACTCCACACGTCTGCAGCGCATTACAGCTCTGACGCGGCCACCACAGCTGATCACGGCCACTCTAGTCAATGCTTGTGTTTATACCAGCTGTGCCACAGCACTTTTGAGAAGCATCTCAGAACCGGCTCTCCGCACTGCTCCACTAAAGATATGTGCCTAGTCTATTTTTGAAGACAAAAGACAAAATAAACACCCTGTGCAGACTCCCAATCATATTTCACATCACTATATATATATATATATATATATATATATATATATATATATATATATATACTAAGGATGTTTTTTAAACAGCTAAAACACAGCTACAAATTTTTTATCCTTGTCTGACTTTTAAGTGTATTAACTTTGTCTGTAGGCTATAGCATAACAAAGTAGCACATAGCAATAAACACATTTAAACTGGAGAAAATATAAACAGTAAGCCAACTTATCTATGGTATAACCAAGACAAAAATCAAGTAAATGACATTTGGCCAATAAATCTCATGGTCTTGTGAATCCAGTTGCTTGGCTTCTAAAATGTTCCTGGTGAGACACCGCAGAGAGGATGGAACAAAAACTTGCCAGAGCCATAATGTGCTTCTGACATGTGCAGTGTAAATAAGGGGTAAGAGAACAAAAGTCTTATTGTAATCTGTACTACAAAAAAAGAAAGAAAGCAAGACAGAAAGAAAGAAAGAAAGAAAAAAGAAAGAAAGAACCAGCCCATTGGTGATATAATAGACCCTTAAAAAATGGGGAATATGCAGCCGAAACACGGTACCACTCCAAGAGGGCAGGAAACGATGACCTTGTGCACCTTACTGTTTCCAACTAAGTGAGTACATGTTCACGGAAGAAATGTTTAACTGAAGTTTAAACCACAACTTTCATCAAACATTTCTAATCCTGTGTTAGCTCTCTCTTCCTACCCACAGAACACTGAACAGTTGGCCGAGAGAAAGTTGGACTAGATTATTCCCATGGAAATGGATTTAGAAGTAAGAGCTGCAGGATTGTGAACATATACAAACCACAACAATGGCGGGAAAACTTTTGATGCACAAAGTCGAAAATACACCCTAAGCGCTATCCAGCTAGCATTAGTGCCCACTGCACACACCAACCTTGGCGAAATATCGCATCCCTGCTGCATAAAAGCGCCCAGAGAAAACCACAGACTATTAAAGATTCCAAACTCATTCGTAGATTCACTCGGGCCCAGCTGCCCATCCTCAAACTCCTCAGTGTGCCACTCATACGGGCTAAAACGGCTAACGAGGAAGAGTACAACGCTAACTCCAATGTAGGCAAATACAATGCACATCCAGATCTCATAGGCCAGTGGGTCAAGGAAGGAGAAGACGCCCGGCTTGGATTTCTGTGGTTTCTTGATCATGATGGAGATGCCCAGACTCATGAATGGTTTGGAGAAGTCAATCACCTCCTCTCTGACCAGAGTGATGGTCAGAGGAGCTACAGCAATGTCTGCTTTCTGTCAAGAGTTAAAAAGAGGAATGAATGAGGCGCATACACACCAATATAAACTATATTATTGAGTTTTAGAGGGTTTGAATAAGTATTTATAATTCTAATAAGTATTAATAATTTATAATATTTATAACTCATAATTTTAGGCCCTTCTGGTCAATTTAAACAGAAAAAATTCTGTTTAAATTGGTTCACCCATGTTGTGCATGCTTGAGCAGGTCAGCTGTCTGTGGTTAAGGCACTAGCTGGAAACAGGTACACCAGCATCCTATGTATCATATCAAGATCTAAAATATGTTGATGTTCAGAATTTGTTTTTGTGTGCCCCTGTGGGTGTGTGTGTGTGATGCACTGCTCACCCCATACACCAGCTCCCCAACCATGCCATTCCAGATTTTGGTCTCAGCATCTCGTGCGCCATACTTCCCATCTGCCACAATCCTCAGCTGGTACTTAAACCCACAATGCTTTGCAATCTCAGCAGCCAAATCCACACAATATCCCTCATAACGTTCATTATCGGTGAATAGCTCTGCATTCTTTTTCAGCATTACGTATGGTGCCTCCTACAATAAACAAGCATGCAGAGTACATTAACATGTATCCACGTACATACAAGGTCATTTTTAATTGCCCTTAAATTAATACAGAATATATGCATTTTATATGCTATGAAAATTCTTACCAAGATTGTTGTCACAACAACAGTTTTATTCTCCATTCCCATTGTGTCATTGGGGAAAAGGTCTGACTTTGTGACTGCCATTTTGTCCACCTCATTCCAGTAACCAATCTGGGAAAATGTTCACACTTACGACATATAAAGTGTACTTTTATAGACAAAACGATTGTGTTTTCACTTAAACATGGGTGCTACTTTCTGCAAAATCTAAATGTACTTATTTCTTAGAATTCTATCCCCTGCGCCTTGTGTGTTTATTTCGTAGGTACTCTGGGTTAATTGTTTTGATTCTGGTTTGAGCTACCTATAAAAATGTAAGACATTCAGCTTCAGTAAATAAAGAATTCAGCAGAATTTCTTCCAAAGTAAAAGTCAGCAGATTCCATCTGGGCCTGTTAGTGGTTTATGCGTGTTTAAAGTTTGTGCAACAGTGTAATTATCATTTGGCTGTTCATACAACAATGGGTACTAAAAAAGTATATTTATATCTGTTTTGGTTGTATTGGTATTGTTTAGTGTTCAGTATTTAAGTAGAATCAATTATGCTAATGAATTATGTGCTCATTCAAAAGTAATAAAAGAATTGATTATGAAGTTGTTAAGAATTAAATAGAATCTGAACCAAATTGTTAAATTCCTTGCGATTGCAAACTCTTTTAGTAGTTCTCAAATTCACATAAAATACAGAGTTTTAGTTCTAAAGTGTTACCTTTACAGGACCACTGTTTTTCAGCTCCATGACATTGACTGTGTAGTTCACCCTCCTGCCGTATTGATCGAACTGAATATTTCCTGTCAATCCATCCACTCGCACCTGAGCAGACACATACACACATATACATGCCGACAAAAATGTTAAATGCCTTAAAGTTATCACACACAGATAAATGGTCTACATAGCCTGTTGGCAGAACAGACCTGTTTGAGAGCACGCTCTATCTCCACTCCCTGGGCCCATGGCACCGCAGGATTGGCCAGACAGTCTCCGTTGTTGCCACGGCGACTGATGTCAATTCTTTGTTTATGCAAAAAGCGGAATGCCTCTGTCATTACTTGCACAGCATCATATGTGAGCGCCGAAGTGTACTGCAAGTATAAAGATTTTGCACATAATATATAAAAAGCATATACAAGCACATAGTAAATATATATATATATATATATATATATTTTTTTTTTTAGGGTGTTACATCCTGTAAATCCTGTAAATTTATATTTTAGAATTTATATATTTTATCATTTATATTGCAGCAGTTATATTTACTCTTCTCACCCTAATTCTGCTGTCTGCTCCAGGATACTCCTTCTCTTCCAGCGCCTCCCATCTCTGGTCAAATTTAGCAACAACCGGGTCATCAAAATCCACAATCTGAAATCCAGATACATTCGCTCCTCCATACTGAATCTTGGACAAATCTCCATCTATGAAGCCCTTAAACAATGCAAAAGATAAAAGCAACTTGAACATTCCTTTACATTTTCTTAATTTTGTGAACTATAACATTATTAAAACATTAGTAGTAAACATTATACCATGACAACTTACAAAATTAGCAATGATGTAATGATATCCTTTTACATGTCGACCAATCGTAATGACCTGGTAAGGAAATAAATGTCTTTCATTAGAGCAATTTAATTAAAGTAGCACATAATGAATGTCAAGGGTATACGCAGCACACCATCCATAAAAACATGCCTGACCTTACAAGTGTGCAGTAATGTGTGCGTGTCAGGGTGTGCATGAGATTTCATTGTTTCATTTACCTGTTCCATAATGTCCTTGACTTTGTCCTGCTCACAGTCTAATATGACTCTCCTCTCTTTCTTGTTCTCAAGGTCTTGAAAGAGGGCGCGATATGCCTCGTCTTTCCACTCATCCTTCAGATTCCCAACATTTATGGCTGTTACCTGCCATTTCCTCTCTGCTGCTGTGTCCAGTACTGCCTGCAGGGTAGAGAGACCTACAGAGAGAGAGACACAGAGAGAAAGTGTGTATGTGAGTGCTTTACATCAAATGTCACCATAAAATGTTTCATCACTCTGCTCAAGATTCAAGTGTTGCAAGCGATTTTAGCCCCTTTGCTATCTCTCCCCATTTTGCTACCAACAAACACACGTCATCTCTGCAAGCACTCAGAACTACAAACACCCTGAACTACAAACACTGCTGTTAGTTGCTGTAACTACATCTACTGGTGGCAAAGAGCATCTTTCTTCATTAAACGATTCTTACAAAATATGTTTTCCATAAAATATAACATATACATCATTGTAACAATTTATCTGTGTCTGTTATTTTTGCAGAGATATGTCTGTGATGTCACAGCTCAATTTAATGGTAAATGAAACTGCTAGGACTGTACACATTCTTGTGGTTCCATCAGCATTGTCGGAATGACCCCAGAGTAATTAGTCCCATGGTCACATGGCGGGATGGATGCAGAACTGAGAGCCATTAAGCAAGTTGAAAGCATATCTGAAATTGCATACTTCCACGAGTCCTGTAACAGCATAGCAACAACTGATGAATGACAATGCTAACAGATTACAGATGACAGACCTTCTCAGTTTAGTAGTCAGATCGAAGGGACATTCCACAAGTAAATCACTTACAGAGTCTTTAATGACAGTTCTTGTGTTCATTTGTGTTAGCTTCACTCTGTCTTTCAGCCTAAGTTACAGCTGCTAGTCTGTGTTTTAATGAGTGTTCTGCTTTAATCAACCACCGCTTTAAATTACACGAGAGACCTTGATCTCTGGAGTATTTCTTTTGTACTGGAAGACCCTTGGGGCACTTTTTCTCCTTCATTTATCATTTATCCTTCTCTCCTGATTTTAGCGTTCTCCTGGTCATTCGCTCTTTCATACTCCTCTGAAACCCTCCCTCACATTTTCACTCTCTCTCGGTTGATTTCATATGTAGGTCTTGGGGGAGAGATTTATTTCTCTGCCTCAAACCAGAAATGCACATACCAGAGAGTGCAGTCAATGGTGAAAGCATTCAGTCAACATAGTCACAGAAATGACAAAACTGACAAAATAATACTGGGTAATGACTTGATAATGACATTGTCTTAAACAGGCATGATGCAATAAAGCGACAAGCCATAAAAGCAATTTTGACAATCACTTCAGTTTCTTTCTGTCTTTTTTAAAACGACAGAAAGAAACTGAAAAAGTAAGTTGGCTCTCTGTAAAATTTCATTTTAAATTGATCAATTATTCACTTTCTCTATATGTCATAATTTGATCATGCAATATTGAGTGGAATATGGAAATAAAGTATTCATGTGGCCAATGTTAAATAGCAATAAGAATCTCATAACATTAGGCGTATTGTAATATTTTATAAAAATCAATTAATGAAACATCTGGAATTATATCATAAAGGCCTGTTGTCTTAATTGATTTTTACCTTCACAAAATAGTTAGTTGCTAGTTAGCCTAGTATAAAGCCACTGCACATTTCTCCATGGTAACTCAGGTTTAAATAAAGCAGGCAGAGAGAGAGAAAGAAAGAGAGGGACAGAGTGAGATAGAGGGGAGACTGTGAATGTGCTTATCTATAAACACTCCCAACCCACATGCTCTTTCTCCAAAAGGCTTTTCACCACAAAGTAATAGGGCTATTGATTGAATTCTCTAGAGTACAGTAGGTGTGTGTACGTGTATCTAAGCAGCGCTGCAAGAGTCTTGCCTCAGAAAAGAAGATAAAGAATGCATACATTTATCAAAGAGAGAGAGAGTGTTTACCTCTGTCGCTGTCATACAGATAGGCAAACTTCTCCCACTTGTAATACTCCACCAGGCTGATGAGGGGACCTTTGATATCGGGTCTCATCTGCAGGACGAACTGGTTGAGCCCGTCGGCTGGAAAACTGGGTGTGATAAAGGACACATGCAGCGTCTCGCAGAACGATGTGATGGTGTTTACTGACTTCTTATCGTAGAAGCCGAAGATAGCATAAACTCCCCTGGAAAACTGGGAACAAACTGAAAAACAAACAAATAAGAATAGAAGAGGATCAGTATAAGGCATACCAGAGCACAAATAAATGAATGGCTGTGCACAAGTCGCTGCTGTGTATGTATGACGGTTAAAATATAAACTTGGAACTAATGAGACAAATCAAACCTTGTATATCCTCAAATATCTGTTACCTAGTTTAAAAATATTATTATTTTTTTATAGGAAAACGTGTTGAAATGGGTCCCACTTTTCTTTTTAAATCAATTCCATTCATTTCAAGACATTTCTAAAGTACTTTTTACAATACTGTATATATTGTTCCCAAGCAGCTTTACAAAGAATACTGCCACTCAAACCCAAAGCTTAAGGGGACAGTGGCTAGAAAAAACTGCTGTAGATGTTAAGTAGGTGAGAAAGAAACCTCAGGAGGAACCAAGAATCAGCTGGGGAAGATCACCTCCTTGGGCTGCCACAAATATGTAAATTCTATACATACACACAAATGCCAGATGGAATATAGCCACATAGCGTTGATACATTTTTAATATATGTTTTGTGGTTTGCATTAACCTACTTACAACATAAACAACATGAGGGTAAATAATGACAATTTTTATGTAAGATAGAAATCTGTTTCATCAATAATAAATAAATGTGTTTTTTTTGGATACAGTAAGAATGGAAAAACATCAATTCTACAATATTTTAGGAAAGCATATCTTATAGGAGTGTACACATTGTACTGTGCACATAACTTTATAAGAGTGAACAGTAATTCAGTTCAGATTTAGCTGGCATCAGTTAATTACATCAAACATGGTACAACATGTCTTCAGATTCTATATCTGAATATACATGAATGTGAATGAGATGTGAAATCTGTGATGCAGGGAAAGAGTTTGTATATCAAATAATCTTTTAATATGTTCCTCACACTATAGATAAGTATAGTGCCAAAGTGGTTTGAACTTCTTTTTTATGCTTTCAAAAATAAAACGTTATTTCTGGAGCTTGACAGCCTCAGTCCCTCCTCATTTTCATAACATGAGCCAAAAAGCAAATGAACATCCTGACTAATTCCTTTTTGTGTTTGCAGAGGAATGAACATCATTTGGGTTTAGGAGGACAGGAAGGTGAGATGGCAGAAAGCAAATGGAGGAAAAGTACCTTAATCATTTCCTGCTGGCAATGGGAATTACCACCACAACCTTTGGGCTACAAGTCTGACTCTCTAACTGCCCCCCAACAGATCAGTGTTCAACAAAATCTCTTTACCCCAATTCACAATGCTAAGTTTATAATAATGATTTTCAATTTGAGCTGTCAGTGTGGCTTCACTTGACTTCAAAAATACGTAAAGTACATACAGTAATTTGCAATTATACGTTTCAAACAGAGAGAGGCAAGAGTTACAGATTGCCGTTTTAATGTACATGACCTGTTAACACCCAAACTATATGACCACGAGTGTGCTACTTTTACATTGTGTATGTTTTTTGATGTATAGCATATGTATGTATAGCATATGCGAACATTGGACTATGAAACATGTTCATAAACCGTGTGGCCCTTATTCATGCAGAATAATCTGTGAATGACAGTGTGCATACACCGAGAAAGCTAAATAAGAGACTGGATTAGCAGTCAGACACTGAATGGGTGAGAGATCTTGCTGCTCCTGCTGTTGTCTCTGAGCTGGCACTGTCACACATCAGGGCTTATGGGATCTGCCTATGTGTGAATAGAGCCGCACACACACATGCACTGGGGAATCATTTGTGTGTCAATTGCTCTAGCTGTCTAAATGAGTTGTCAGTACAGTAGGGAATTTCGGTATGGGAATTTGTATGCCAAAATCATACTGCAAAACGTGATGTGAAAACAATGTTCACATGCAGATATTTCTAATGTAAGAAGTCATGATAATAAATGTCCATTCATAAACAGAAATAATCTCAACCAAATTATATAAAGCAAGTATTTTCAAGTTTTATTTTCTCCATTTAATAGAAAAACTGATAAAGACTTTGGTAGTACTTATATGGATTTTATGATTAGCAAGAAAAGAATAAATTAGGGTTTTCTAGGGTTTAAATGATCTGATCTCCCAACTCATATTGACATAAACATTAAAGTCAATTGACAAGACAGCCGATCCATCAATCAGTGACGATCAGAAATTATTAAATTGTGGGTGTTTGTGCATTTGACCTTTAACAGAGAGCTATGCGCCTACATTTGCATCTGTATTGCATTGGGTACTGAGTATTAACATAACACTCTCTTCTCGTCATTTATAATTTAAATATGCAGATGTTGAATTTGTGAAACTGAGAATTTGTTACGACTAGGATAGAAAAATGTAATTTTGCTAGCGTGTCAAAGTGTCTAATAAATTTCATAACTACGGACAGAATATTTCATGAGAATTTATTTACACATACGCATATATACTGAGCAGTGGAGTCCAAAAGTTGAAAATCTGGAATTCAATAAATGTTTACAATATGATGTGAAATGAATAGAAAATATTTAAGATTCTGTACGTACAATGTTTTGTGGCTTTTAGTGCATTTGGGTATAAATGGATCACAAATGTCCTGACTCATGTTGCACTATGCAGATTTTGTCCAATCAAATTTATTCTAGAATAACACTCCCCCACTAAAGTGACTAAAATCATGGTCCAGAGGGTGATGTAACTAAAGGCTACTGACTATTTTTAAACAGGTCCTGGATAAACCTGCCCAAACTTCCTGTTTCAAGAGGAAATATACCAACACAGAACAGAAAATGGCAGCCTGCCAAGCAATTTTTAAGGGTCTATAAAGGTGAACAGTGGAGGACCCATGTGCACGAACAGTGTGATCATGTCTTCTCACCCTCTCAGTGCTCTTTTCCTCTCGCTTTTGACAGATTGATGACCTCATTCATCTTCTGACAATAGACAATCATCTTTAACCTTCAAAAATGTGTAAATGATCAGGTTATCCTTGCAGGCACACACATTGCAATAAGCTTAAAACACCCTGCTCTCTGCAGAGCCCCAAACCAAACACATTCTTCATTCACATTCACGTGTTCCTCTGATTTACTAACTCCTTTGAATGAACCTCTGCTTTCCTTGATCCCTTTCTCTCTCTATCTCTCTCTCTCTCTATTCCTCAAGGTGATTGCAGATTGTTGGGATTGGAGGAATGTCAGTGAAGGAAAAAACTGCTCAGTCACACGTTTATCATCCTGTCTTTAGCACTAAATTGTCACATCAGCAATTGTCATGTCTTTATGCAAATATATTACACACAACATATACACACACAGTCATTATACCGGCCCCAACATTTGTGCATGTGAAAAAGGGAGTGAATGAGAGAGATTATATATAAATGCTAATCACATACTGTATAAATGATGCCAGCAGAACATGTGTCACAACATGATGGAGAAGCAGCTTCAACTACGAGAGTTTTTTTCTCTGTGAATCTGTATTCCACTTCATTCATTACTGTCTTTTAAATCATTCCAATGGAGGGTCATTAGAAACATTCTGACATATCAACTGACTGACTGAATGAAACATGTATTCAGATCGTCATCTATAATTCATCAATAAAGTGCTGCTCATAACAGTCAGTGAGATATTTTAACAACTGAAAAATCACATCAAGTAAAAAACCTTTTTGCTTTTTTGCATTAAGTATAAGATGCAGTCGCACATCCTTATCAGAAGAATGTATATATAAGAATTTGCCAGTGCACAAATCATATACACGGTATATATATATATATATATATATATATATATATATATATATATATATATATACTGTAAAACAAGCAAAATAAAGGCAAGAAAACTTAAGAACTAATTTTTGCAGTGTGGCTGGTAAACTGACATGCCTTAAAAAGGGATTTTGGTCAATATTGCAAAATGGAACCTGACAATGTGTTCTGATTTGACTCACCCTGACAGGGTTCATTTAATTATACGAAATAACTAAAAAATAAATGAATGTAAAATGTTGGCTTAGTTTACCAGAAAAGAAACCCCAGAATATTTCAATTGACTAAACAAAATCAAGTATTCCAGAAAGCCATGTAATAATTGGAGGTAGGTCACAATGGAGGCTTGTAGGGTGACAGCATCATATCTGAGGACAAGCTGGAGGCACAGCATGACAACAATCAACATTATGTGTCATTCAGTCAAAGTGTTAAAAGCCTTGTGCTGCAGAAACACAACCTATGACATCATCAAACACTATACATATAGAAAGTAGCTGGTTTTCAAACCACTGTCAGTGAAATTGTTTGACCAAACACGTAGTTAATACTGCAGACTGAGGCCTGCAGACTGGTTGAAGCATGTAACCTAAAAGACTTTTGCAAATAATGCAAGAATATGCTAAAACGTCAAAGTACTAGGGCAAATATTTGTATTAGATAAACAATAAGCATAAAATATACACGTTTGCACACACACACATACTGTTTCTTTAATTCTTTACAGCAAGGCAATATATTAGGGCCTACTCAACATCTAACAATCAAATGCCTAAGCGATTTCCAAGACATGTACTGTACGCGTAGCCATCATTGAGATTCAAGCCGTTCGCATGAATCAGCCGCAGGTTCAGGCCGCTGTGACACGGACTTGTCGCAGTGAAGCTCGCTTCTCGGAGCACCAGTGTTTGGCATGAAAAGGAGCCGTGGTCACCATACACAACTCATTCAGTTTATTGCACTGGTGCTCTGAAGAGGCCGTGCCAAGTGTCTCCACGGCGCATTCACATACCCGCGCACCTGTCACTATAGAGGCCTCAGTAAAGCTACGCGTTTGCCCGGGGAAAAATGTTTTTTCCGCCAATTTCTATTTCTTAAATTACGAAACACAAACTATTTTAACGTATTATTCATACAATCTTATTAATTTACTATAAACGCATTTTGTTACAGTCGAGAGCCGCACTGAGGTCGTGTGGTCTGTGTGCGCTTGAAGGCAAACCATCTTGGCGAACTCTTTTTTATAACGCTTTATATTTTACACACGAACTAATAATCAGTCGAAACGTTTCATCGCAGCGTTTCATTATCAAACTGGCCTTTATGCCTCGGATGTGTGGGGGAGGGACGCATGTTTTTACACCCTCATGCCTTGCCATCGTTTGTCACAAGGCCTTGAATAAAACATCGCAGGTCGAATTGCCCGTAAAATATGGAATTGCAATATGACAATATGACATTTTGCTTTTTTTTTCATTCAGTTGTGCAGATGCTGGTAAAACGGGGGCATCTCCTCTCCACCGTTACTGTGGAAACCAACATCATGCTGTTACAGCGGATGCCAGTCATCACAGTCCAAACATAATGCGTTAACGACCATCTACCCGACTCATAGTGTGCCCCCAGACAGCGACAACCAAAACGTATCGGTCAGTCAGCTCAGTGTCTTGGAAACAAGTTGCTTAAGTCAATAAATGATTGTTTTGGCAACATACAGCAGTGTGACGCTTTCATTGTATGAATGTAGCTATCTTGAGTTCATTAAAAGACAAATTACAAATGAACAAACCTTCGCTTTGGATAAAAGCGTCTGCTAAATGACTAAATGTAAACGTGAACCTTTCTTAGCATGGATGCAGTATTAAGCAGGGTACCGCACTACAAGGTGAAATTAAAGAAATTAAATGGGGAGGGAATCTGTCTAAGAATTCATGGATCTTGGTAAGTAATTCCGTGTTGACTTACAGCAATTTGTTATGGCGAAGCTGTTGGCCACCTCTAGGTTATCAATGTGAGGAGTGAGGCGGAATTCGGCCGTGCCGAACTGAACCATTCCGATCCGAAACGCGCTGTACTCTTGATCTGCTCCTCTGGGGAACAAGCCACCTGAGAAAAGGATCCATTAAAACATTATCAAGCCATAAAAGAATGAGGATTATTTCATAATCCTGTGATAAGATGATCAAATGTTCTTCAATCTAATCGTCAGAATCTCACATGGTACCAGTGAGGACATCTGGAGCCATTTATGTCGCCAAAAGTATGACATGTAGATTAATGGCAGTGATCTAAGGCTTAAACAGGTGGAGCGCTCTCACCTATTTGGACGCTTGGAGATCCGCCGAGCGCCAGTCCCCATAACGCGGGGAAGAGGAAACTCGACAAAATCATCGTCTTCTGCTTATCCACGCGTTATGCGACCACATCCACCAAACGGGCACTGTTCACAAAACAACGGACACCATACTGAGTCGATACATGTTAAAATGAACATTTAAAACGCAGAGGCTCTCGTTAACATCAGCCCCGGTATCGCGGTGCTTGTGATGGGAGGAGAGCGCACGGGGATGCGGGAGTCTTGCCCTCCTCCTTTGCGGCTCAGTCACTGAGAATCGTTTCAACTCAGCGGACGCGGTACGAATACTGATGAAGACGGAAAGAGCCGAGCAGAGCCGAAACTGGACTCATTTGTAACGCGCAAACAATGATGGAGATGGTAAATTGATCAGCCGATAAAGATTTTCATTTGATTCAAGTATCTTATTCAGCCATCTGATATGTTGCTTCTTTGTTGTTTAAATAGCCTACTCTTCTAATAAATGTGTATTCACCTGGGGGCCAATTTTTCACCATATGCAAATACATTTGATAAAGCAAATCAACTTTGGGTAATATTATTTCTTATATATGTGTGGATTATTAAAAATAGTCACCTAAAGATGCACATTTGATGCCAATCAAATGATATAGATACTATTTCAAATGATATAGATACTATTTCATCACAAGTACTCTTGTATTTCCTTTTTTAGAAACAAACAACTGGAGTGCCAGTGGTAGGACCGGCATTTTTCACAAAATCATCTTTAACTGGACTAGACATTTTGCATATATGCATATATGTTGTGGTGAAAAGTTACTCAAAATACATTATTAGCTCACTGTATGTAACAGATAATTAAAAGTACTGAATTTTGGGAGACAATGAAAATCTGCTGGTGGGTCTAAACACATTTTAAAAACTAAACACATTTTTAACATTTATGCATTTGGCAGATGCTTTAATCCAAAGCAACTCACAGTGTATTCAAACTACATAAGGTACATTAGTATATGGGTTCTCTGGGATTCAGAACCCACAACCTTTTGCACTGCTTATTCAAAGCTTTACCAGTTGAGCTACAGGAACACTACACTGATGGATGTATGGAGAATTAAAACGGTCCACCGTTATAATTTTTCCCAGGCCCCATGACTTCTATCGGTGGTCCTGTGTGGGTGACTAATGGTTATAAATAAGTTTAGAGTTTGATTAGATCTACAATACAGAAGAGGTCTAGCTGCCTCCATTAACTCCCAGCATAAACACAGCATTGATAGCCAATTGTTATAAAAAACATGTTTATGCATATTGGGCAGTGTATTGAGAAAACGTTGTAAAATGTGATTCTGGGATTTAGGGATGCAACATTTTGCTGCTGCTTATAGGGGCCAAGAACTCAAGGCATGGGCTACAGCTTATTGTACTAGTTTTTAATCATGTTTTTGTAATTATATTATAGTTTCCGATTTGTTTGATGTTTTTCCAGGGGGTGGTATAATCAAAATAATGGAAAAAGGCAAACATAAACAGTTGTTTGTAATGTAGTATATTATTCCAATTTAATTTGTAATAGTTTGTTTATAATTTATTAAACAGGCTCCACTGTGTGAGAAATGCAGCATAAGGTTGACACTTTTTGCTGCAGATTTTGGCTACTGGATTAATTCAGTGATTCAGCTCGTAAGCAATTGTTATGTATAGTTTTTCCCATATTTAATACAAATTGGTTAGCATTTTATTGATCTATACAAACATTGCAATTCTGCTAGGCTGCGTAATTGTCGAGTTCAGCCTTTTTACAGGCTATTTAAACTCTGCAGTAAGCAATGCAATTCTCATCATAGCCAGCAGAGGGCAGTTTAGTACTATGAAAACTAAGCACTACAGACGGTGAAACCACAAGTTTTCACTTTGTCACACATAGGCTACATAGCTTAAATCACTATATAACTTACATATCTCTTGAAGCAAAAGTTCGTTTTATTCAACACAAGAGACAGTATGCAAATATATAAAATATATATAATTATAAAGTTATATATAATATAAATTTTAAAATATAAAGTTATAAATATAAATATAAAGTTATATATAACATATATATAAAGTTATATAGTATATTTATATATTTATATATATATATATATATATATATATATATATATATATATATATATATATATATATAAATATATATATATATAAATAATATGTTTTATTATTATCTATATTTTAGCTAAACTTCAAACTGCACCTGCTGCATATCCGCAGTGCTATGTGTTATAGAGACTTATTATATAACCAGAGAAAGCAGCTGTTATGTTCAGACACTGATTTCCCTTATAAGATTAATCGAATCACTCAGAAACAGATTCAGCCTACTTTAAATTCAATTTTGACGTTTTATAGAGCTTGACAGACCGGTCACTGTTCGCTGCTTCTGTCCATATGTCATATATCTTCAGTTTGTTTTAGTTTCATATCTCCTCTCTAAAACACAGACTAAGATTTCAGGAGGTTGGATGTATGCATTTATGGAAAGCAGTTCTGGATTCTGCATGTTGACACATGGATTCTACAGTATGTGATCTAAATACTGATCTCTGCCTGTGAGGTTTTTAATGGCAGGTTTGAAGTATCAGAGGGTCCAAAACTGACATTAAATGCATAACAGACAGAGCATCACAGCTTTAGTATTGGCCTAGATAACCACTTTCTGAAGAAAACACCAGTTTTTGGAGGAATCAATTAAAGTGTTCAGGGCAAGTTTAGGTTTAACACTTTGGTTGTGTGTAAATGAAATCTGCTTGAAAATGTCATTGTCATGAAACTGCACACATCTTGTTAAAACAAAAGTCAACCCAAGTGCAATCTGCAAGAAAGACAAGAACAGTGTTGTATAGAAATATTTGTTAAAGAAATGATAAAGATGTCATC
This sequence comes from Chromobotia macracanthus, assembly GCA_036877525.1. NCBI lineage: Eukaryota > Metazoa > Chordata > Actinopteri > Cypriniformes > Botiidae > Chromobotia > Chromobotia macracanthus. Next base: position 27,656 of record JAZGTH010000117.1, read on the forward strand.
ATCAGAGTTAAGCATAAACATAACAAAAACAAATAAAGATCAACAAATAAAGTTTGAATATGGCTTGTACATTAAATTTAGGTTTGTTCTCAGAATGTTTTCATAAAAATTAGGTCACAAAAAGCATATTAAATGCTTGGTTATAAGAATGTTGTTCAAATATTTTTTAAATTTTCAACATTTCTAACCGTTCCTCTAACAATTTAAGAATAACATTTTAATATAGGATATATAGCATTAAAAATCGTTCTACTGCAATGTTACTGCAATAACTTTTAGAGAATGTTAGCCAATGTTCTGAGAACAATCCCTGTTAGCTGGAATCAACCCAGTGCTATCCTGCAAGAACTCTAATGAAGATATCTGAGCATCCAAAATAATAAGATGACAGAATATCACTTCTGAAGCATCTTTATTATATGGCTTTATCATATCAATTAAGTCATTTTCTCTTTACAGAGAAAAACAATTCTGAATACACACCAGCCTGTGTCCAGATCTGAAAATTTAATTACATAAGAACATGAGAACAAACATTGTTTGGCCTTTTTTATACACTTAAAAAAAGAGTTTTATACAAGAGTTTTATACAAGAGTTTTTATACACTTCACATTTAGGCAAGTGTTGGCACAGGGCATCATTGGATGGATATGTATCTAGCAGTTTAGGCCTACAATGGCTGAATACACAACATCTGTAAAGTCCATGCTGTCAGAGTTTGCTCATATTAAAGCTGCACAGTTCAGAAAGCTACTTACTTTGTAAGGATACAAGCAAGCGTAGCAAAGGAGAGGGCTGTTTAACCGATCAAACAAGACGCCACTGAATGTAAAGTATGAGAATTTTCAGTTTTTACGTTCACATCCTCGTTAGCACACAAATGCACACGTATACACACACTGACACTTTGTCATGTTCACAGGTAGACAGACCAGTAAATGACATTGAAGAAGAGAAAAGTGAAAGGAAACAGAGCTCGTGCATAAAGGTCGATCCGTTTCGCCGCGGATGGAATGATGGGTTTGGGGGCTGGCGGCTTCTTGTTGTTTTTGTTCAGTGATTTGCCGGCATCATTTGTGACCTCTATAGGTTTACCATAACAGTCGAAGTTGGAGAGTTCGAAATCACGTGGGAGAGAACCAACAATGCTGAAATCATTTGAGCGCAGGTCGGATTTAGAAGTACACACCTTTTTACAGCGGTTTTCAACAACCTAGACAAATATAAATGCACGTAAAAAGTAGGAAAAGACAAACACAAGCAAACATATGAAAGAAATCTGTCTGTCTATCCTTCCAATCATTTTCATTCTTTAATTTTAATCCTAACTCACAGAGAACAGCTGCATTAGATATCCTGGAAATTACTGACCATAAAAGTGTGAAAATGTTTGTCAAAATATAATTTACATTAACTCATGAATGCTTGTATGTATGTGTTGCTGTTATCTGAAAAGTAGGGAAAGGGACAATACTGAGAATAGTAAATTAAGAAGAAGTCTGTAGACTTAAGTGAAGTCTTTAGCGAAGTGCTATATGATAAATATGTGACTGCATATGACTGTACCACAAAATCTAAATCATTCTGGAGATGGTATTTTAATAGGTTACAGTATTATGCAGTAGTAACTGTATCATGCTCATACATAACTTTACTTAAACACTTTAAAATGTGACCTCTGTCCCTTACATATACACACGCACTTGTGCTGTGCTGCTCTTTCGTAGCTTCTAGCGTCATTGCTGTCGGGTCACATTATCTCAGTCCCCCAGAATCCTTTGCTCCTCTCTGTACCCATGTCCCACTGAGCGCGCTCAGAGCAGTAGACTCAATTACAGCCATTTCATCTCCCCATACACCCATTACCACACACACATTCATCTTACATAAAGAGATGCACACACCCTACATAAAGGAAAAACACACATATACACACATATGTGTTTTACGAGGACCCTCCATAATTTTTATATCATGCTAAACAAAATTTCTAATCCCTTCCCCTAAACCCCACCCCTTAACCTAACCCTCACAGAAAACTTTTGGCATTGGAAGTGTCCCGTAAACCATGTTTACATCACTATACATGTCATTATACACATTTGTGTCCTCATAAACCACATATACGAGCACACACACATAGACACTATGAACACTATAGAACACATATGTATATACAGGCATGCACACAGCTTGATGAATGCACATAGTTATTCTATATATAGAGACTACATATGTTCAGGTATATACATATACTGACCTGCAGTGTGCTGACATGTATTGGGGTGCCTCCAGTTCCGTTGACACTGTTAGCTTTGGCTGGTGTCTTGTTCTCTTTTTCTTTTGCTTCTTTCTGGGCCATCTTTGCTTTCTCTGCTTCAATTTGCTTGGGACTGTTTAGCATCACCTGGGATAAAATGCACAAGTCAGATTTACCCATGGCATTATCAAACCACAGCGACACCTAAATAAAGGAATATCGCATAGTTTGATATTGTGTTACATAATACAATTAAATTCATACATTTTATGAATTTACATTCATGTTACATATAACATCTTATCTGTATGTGTTCCCTGGGGATCAAACCCATGGTCTTTGCGCTGCTAACACATGCTCTATGAATTGAGCTACAATAAATGAAAGCAAATGATGCTAAATATAACATAATTATGCAATTTTAATCATCATTTATCTGGAGGAGCTCAACCTGCTCCTCCAGATAATTTTTATTATCATTACATATTTCTGTTTCAGCACAAAAAAACTGAGAATCATCTGTTCAGTAACTGCAGAATACCGGTGCAGGCCTGCTGATCTGTGATGTCTCACATTACCCCAGTTTTACAGGATTATGTCCTTAAAACCGGAGATCTTCTATAATCACTGGTATATCCATTTCATAGTTCAGGATTTCATTGCTCTTTGTAAAACATTGCTGTTGTGTGTTCAGTTTTTTAAGCCTTAGATAGTGATCTGCTTTCTTGTCTCAGAACAAACGTATGACTGTGTCAGCGATTTTCTGGTACCTGTTTAAGAAGCAGCTATATTAGGAATTCTTGGTACAAAGTTTTGTCATTGTCACTGTCACACACACATAATAATACACCATTGCAAATATGACCCAAACACAGATATATCACAATGAGACAGCACATCTGTTTATGTCTTGATTTGGTTAAAGGTTCATGAGCAGAAAGCATTTTTCAAAACAGATAAGCCACCTTCAAAATTGCTGTAGAATAGTCTGTGCTGGCACATTGTAAATCAAGGTGGCAGTTGATGGGATACGTGGCACCATAAATTGTCCACAGTTGGTCTAATAAACTAAACTGCTTAGGTAAAGAAAAGATAATTATGATGTATATTGTAAATAATTGTATCTTATTGCTGTGGCCACTGTTTTAAAAAGGAAATGGTCACAAGAGGCCATGTTTTAAAGTGATTAGAACTTCGCATGTGCCTAAGAAAACCCCTTAACTGGGATGAAAATCACTTTAACAGCTTTTCATATTTTATTGCTTTACAGGTAATTATAGAATATCATCATAGTGGCAATTGTTACATCCCAGTTAAAGTGGTGTGATAAATAAACCAGAGCTGTCTGAAAAATAGGTACTAACAAAACTTGATAAACTGTCTTGTTTAACTTGATAATTTTGATAAAATATCATGCAACAAAAAACAATTACAGGCAGTTTTGAGTGAAATTAACATGGCAGATGGCAGATCTGTTTAGAAACACTTTAAAAACCCATTTTCTGTTGTTGTTCAACTTTGTTAATGATCATGTTAAACTCCTAACTTCACTGGAATAGGAAACAGATCAGGGGCCCTTCACATTATATAACATATACGCTTAGTATAATGGACAAACTAATAATTTCTAAGGAGTTAGTCAGAGTAAATCAGTGTGAATCATGATAAGTAAGCATCTTGCCTGACTCACAACAGAGCTCAGTGTCAACCTTGTCAGAATTCTTTCATCTCGGCCAAGCTCCTGGAGACCCTTGAGTTTACACTTCATCTGCAAATCTTTAGAAAAAAAATTACGACTTTTCCTTCTCTGTGCGAGTCCAACTGCCATGCTTGGTGTTTGGGGATTTAGAATTGGCTTTAAAAATCTCAGTGTTTTACTGCTGAATAAGTTGGCAGACAGTAAAAGCCTGACAGGAAACACTTTCATATAAATGTCCACACACAGGCAGTCTTGTGGAGCAAAACATTACATGCTTACTTAGAAAAACTAGAGTTTTGAGCTATGCTCATATATGCTAAAGGCCCAATATGACAATATGATGCTTCAAAATGTTTGTCTGAAAGTAAGACACATTTCACAGTCTAGAAGTTAGTTTAGCAGATACAGTTTTTGTTTTAATTTTTTTGTTTGTTGGTTGTACATCACCATATATTTGCCAAAACACCAAACTGCTTTGGTAAGAGGCCACATCAAGATTTTAAAAAAGGCATAATAAGACCCTTTAAATTCTGAACAATTACTGTAGGAACAATCTATGCACGCTGCATCATTTACAGTACCTGGAAATCTAATATAGTAGCTGGTAGTATATAGTAGTAGTATCTTCTTTCTGTTTATAGACGGACCTTTCAGCCCACAGCTCAAATTACAAATCATTATTATAAACTTACCATTGTGAATTGGGGTAAAGTAAGGAGATTGTGTTGAACTAGACTAGAAAGTTGTTAATAAATACATTTTTTTTGAATGAGGGACATAATAAACAAGACAAACAGGATATCAAAACAAAATGAGTTATTTAATCGTGAGGTCACGGAAATCAGCATGTACACAAAAATACAAGATTCTATACATTCTTCATGTACAAGCAGGACTATATCTGCTACTAAAATACCTGAAGTTTGCTGAACGTTCAATTAAATACTTCCAGAATTAAGCAGTTAATGTACATTTGGTATATACATACTGCTGAATAATTAAGATAACGTGACATTAACAGGCATTAATGATTCTCTCATAATTGTTTTTGTCAGCACCAAACTCTTCAGATTAGAGAGGACCTAAAACATGCATTTATTGGTCTAATTTGTTTACTGTGTTTGTGTGTTGTGCCTTTTAAATCCTCTAAAATCAGGGTGTTCTGTTGCATTTTATAATATTTAATAACAGAGCTTTAACATTTAAAGGAGAAAGGTCTGATTGGCTTCTGTATGTTCCTGAATTCCTGAAGCAGCCACATTCAGATGACTCCTAATACATGTGGATGGAGGAAGTCAGACCAAAACAGACCTGAAATAGCCAGTACTACATTTTCAGATGTATCACACGTCTGAAAAATTCACTTTCTCACTGACTCACAACCACACGTGCATGTGTCATCTGGCACATTTTTATCTTTTTCACTTTTGTTTGTCCATGGTCCTGAATAGGAAACCCATCATACACACACATATATCATTGATAGCAGCAAAAGATATATACACAAGCAAAACATCTAACACAATATAAAACACATATAAATACCTGAACCACAGCATACTCCACAAGCGAGGCAAAACCAAAGAGCAAACAGGCAATCATCCAGATATCAATGGCCTTTACGTAGGAAACCTTAGGAAGCTCGGATGCTAAAGATGTACATTCAGAAGAGAGTGACAGAACAGATAAAATACCTACAGACAGAGAGAGAAACACAAACATGAGCGAGAAAAATCAACTTTAAAAAGTTAAAGGCTGCATAACTACATAAATCTCTGCACCTTGCCTCTGTTCACAGCAGATATCTTGAGTCTCCTTTCACATATTAAGGAACTAAGGAATCAAAACTAACCTGGAAGTGAAAGCCTTCCTTGGAATGGACAGATGAACAAATGAGAGTAAGGAATGAAGAAGAGGTGGAGCCTCTAAAAGGAGGAATATGGATAAATGAGAGGAAAAAGGGCAGATTTCACAAGATCATGGGAATGACTGACAGATGGAAGTTTCTAGTGCAACAGGGCAAGTTTTCTTTTTCTTGAATGTTTCCCTCCTCTTTCTGGAATTTTTGTTTTCAGTTTTCCTTTTGTGTGTCTAGATGCAATGTTTTAGCCATATAAATAATTGAAAAAAATAGGACAGATTTTGTGTTCACAACAGTATTAGTTACTTAACAAACAAGTAAATTGATATGGATATGAAATATTGATTTATATCTGATATTCTTTTATTACAGGAGAAGAAAGAGATCAAACAGAGTGCTTGCTAGGGACAACAGTCAAAAATACAGATTAGGCGGATATAGTGCAGAATAGTAACAAGCAATCAAAATTGGCCCATCTGAACCATGTATTCCAAAAACATCTGTGATAATATGTAAAGGCTTTTATTTAGACGTTTCTCCTTAGGAGGAGGATTATGGGTACACTGAAGAGACTGATGTAGATTAGGTGACATCTTGTCATTTTGCCAAAAGGTTATTAATTGTTACGTAAGGAAGCTGTAATTTTATGCAACACACAAAATGTCCCTACTGCCTGACAGACATCAAAGAGAAATCACACCTGTCTCTGTGACAATACTATAATAATAATAATAGCAACAATAGTAATAACAATAAATATTGTAGCAATAATAATAATAATAAATAATTATTATCATTATTTTTCGAGTTAAGAGTCATCAGTCGTTTGGGGACCGTCACTATTCCTGCACAGTGGATGAACTACTCCTAAGCAGTTTTCACACAGAAGAAACCATTAAATGGGCAATTTAAGAAAAAACAGAGCTGCACGTCTCTGTTATGGGTCATAAAACACAACACTGCAATTCTGATCTCAGCTGCTGTGTGTGGTGTTGTCTGTTTGACCATCGGCTCTGTGGCTTCTCCGTCTGATGAAAAAGCCTGACTGACCTAAGGGCACACGGGCTGCACTGGCATCAGGGTTGATCCAAAAGGACAGCCATGACAGGACGACAATGAGCAGTGTGGGAGCATAAACACCCATCATGTAAAATCCCACCTGCCTTCTCAGAGTGAAGATGACCTCTACACATGTGTAATAACCTGCAGAAAGAGAGACAGAGAGAGAGAGTCCAAAATTAACAGAAACAAGACAAAAGAGTCCTGAAATGTTTAAACTGTAATCTGTCATTTACCCCACAATATGCCACAGTATATAACTCAATACATAATTTAAGATGGGTTGAAAGTGATATTTGTTGGCTCAGAAAAATGACAAATCAGTACAAAAAAACTGTGATGCATATAAAATCTAGACACTGTTGACAAATCAAATAGTGATGAGTCAGAGTATGAAAATGTCCTATTATGTTCTCAAAGTCCACAAGTGCCTATAGCTAAAGAAACACCTGTCTGTCTGCATTAAGGAAAATATAATTTCTATTAGCTGTTACACACACAGAAACTGTTTCATGTGCACATCTGAGCTGAAAAAATTCTTAATTCAGTGCCCATGTGCCTGTATGTGTGTTTACATTAGCAGATTCCCTAAAAGGAGTTCATCTGGGGTCACTTTGAAATCTATGAACATCTGTCAAAATAAATAAATGAATTAATTAATAAACTACAACAAAAAACAAAAGAGTAAAAAACTAAACTAAATTAATCTGAGGAGCGCAAACCTTAATTCACCACATGGAGCGGAAAGCAAAGAATTCAGTAACGCTCAGATATTTCTCAGAGATGGCTTGCATTAAATTATTAGCACAATCATTCATACAGATATTGTCATATATCTGACACATATATTGTCAGATATATGTCATATGTAGTTGTAGGTGTATTTTTGTAGTAAAACTGAGTTAATGCAATGAAACTGTAGTGAGCGGTGACCATATATATCAATATAGAACCCTATGCAAAGTTTGAGATAATAAGAGGTTTCGTTCAGCGGTCACTAAAGATTCCAGGTGCATTCCAGCACAAACCCCCAGAAATGACAGTGGAGTATGACACACCATCCAGCTATCTGTCAAATTGCCTACTTGCAAACAAGATGGAATAGGAGTGGGAGAGACTTTGGAAACTTCGTATTCCTGTGGGTTTACAATCGAGCCAGGGATTGATTGAATAACTGTCAAATCCCGGCTAATTTGACGTGTCATAAGTGTACATCTTGTGTATTAGAATTAGCATTTCTATAAACCCGTCTTAATCATTTATTACATTGCTGGGTTTTTTTAAACAAATACTGACTCTGAGTATTTATTTTCAAGCAGTATCATCAGTTACAGTACTGATAAATAAAACAATATATGAAAAACAACACTAGTGAGTTTTAGTGACCCAATCAGAGCTGAACCTCTGACTTCCGACAGCCAATACCATCATAAACAAAATGTCATTTTTTCTCAAGTAGCATCACGTAACATCATGCTGCGAGCTCTGTATGACAGCATTACCATAAAACAGTTTAGGAGACAATTAACACCAGATATACCAAATGATGATGTTACTGTCTGTTTGCGCTGCAATCTTTTGTTTGATCATTTACGTTATGTGTGATCATTTACAAACATAACGGAACATAAAGGTACCACAGTCTGTGTATGTTAATGTAGTGAGTTAGATTCATACTGTTCTGCTCTCTTACATAAGAAGTGAATATTGTATTACATAAGAGGTTCGTGCAGGAGGATTGTATGTCAATAAACTTCCCAAAGCTACACCTGATATTCAAGGTACAAGTGTGAGTGTGTATTTATGAAGAGGGTAAAATAATAAAGCTGTAATGTACAGTCAGCTGGTCTTTATTGCACAATCATGTTATGCATCGCCCCAATGGTGACTGCAAACCAGCTGACTGTACATTATTACATTTATTGCACAGCTACTACGAAATAAACAAATAATTGGATGTAAAATTTGGATTCGAGCTGAAATTGTTTTATAACCTGAGAAGAATGAGACTGTGGAAAAACTGTATGCTAGATATAAAACTAACACATGCAGCTACGTAGGAAATCTGTTGCATCAAGCCTTTTATTAAGGTTTAATAATGCTGATCTCCTAATCCTTAACTGAATTTTAGGTGAATTAAGATAACCTTTAGTAATTCTGAAAATGTTTTGTAGCTCATGGGAATGTATGAAATGCTTATTTTTTCACAAATAGTATTTTCTCATTTTTGTTCAAGGTGATTTATTCAATTGTTTTTTAGGAACTGCTAAATAAGTGAAAGGATTTCTTTTTATATTTAGTGTAAAAAGGATCTAGTTGTGTTGCTCTAGTTGTCTAGGAGGTCCCTGCTCCACCTCCTCTGCGCCACCAGAGGGAACCATCTCCTGAGTTTTAATCTTTATCCGGACTACATTTCCCATAGTGCCCCATACCTATGTCTGATTACTTCCTGCCACACCTGTTACTCATTATCTCTTGTATATAAACCCCAGCCATCCTACATTACTTTGCAAAGTCTTGTTTTGCCCTGGTGACATTATTGAGTGGTTTTCATTGCATTATTGGATTACCTGTGTTTGACTTGGATTGTTTGCTGCCTGCCTCTATTTCTGGACTGAACTTTGGATATCTGATTGTTTGCTGCCTGCCCCGATCCTTGCCTGTCTATCGTTTTGCTTCTGTCTGGTCTCCTACAACATTGTTTGTTGGTTTTTGACCCCTGCCAGTCTGATTACGAATAAAACGCTGCATATGGATCCACATGTGTCTCACTCATCATTACAAGTTGATTCTGGCCAAGAAAAACTGCCATCAAAACAATTTGTTTGACAATGAAGATAAATGCAGAATAACTGTAGTGTAATTAATTGTTTTCTGTAATTGTGTGGGAATAGATTTGTTGTGAAGGATGTGGGCCCACACCGACTACTCCAATCACAACAGAAACATTTGTCTACCCTGCTACAGACACAACAGGCATGGTATCATTCTGCACATGCTGGGTTTTTTTTCAAATTCTGTTTTTTGCTTAGAAGATTAATGATGGTATTTATTAGCACTTCATTAAAGCAGTAACAGTATGAAGGGAACACCTATTTACACATTTAAAATGACACATTTACTACCACAACAACACACAACACATGGCAAACATGCTGTGCACTATATATAGCAATATCATTATCATTATAACAGTAACATTATCATCATCATCATCAACACCATCGTGCCTCAGGCTCACACTGCAGTAGAATCACAGTTAACTATATCCAAGATTTGTGAATAAATGAAGAGAGTGAATCTTAGAACTGAATCCTAGCTGCTTGCTGCATATTGCACAGTATATACTCTCTACTTACTATTAAAGCACACAATAATAAAAATGTTTAATTCAGTGAGTGCCATTCAGTTATTGCCTCAGAAATAAATATCCAATCTAAACATCCAAAAAACATTTGAAAACATGAAAGTCATCATATTTAAAAATGTGGTTGATGATGCTTTTGGGTTCATTTGTTGGTTTATGCGATTTGAAGATGTGTGCTCTGGTTGCACATGAAACCTTTTTGCAAATGTGTTATTAACTAGGTATTCCATTCATACAGAATAAATACTGCATACTGCAGAAGTAGTATGCAGGAGTACTATGGAAGTATGCTACTATATAAGTTATGGTGACATAAAGGAATTGTGTGCAGAGATTGATTAGTAAATATAAGAGGCAGTCATGGCCTAATAGTTAGAGTTGTAACCCAAAGGTTGCAGGTTCGATTCCCACTGCTGGCAGAAAATGACTGAGGTGCCCTTGAGCAAGGCACTTTTCCCCAGAGGTTACCATACCTAACAAATATGTCACTTTCATTTTCACTTAACAAAACACTTCATAACCGTATCATTCATTAGAAAGAAATGCAGCATGGCCGTTTCAAGGGTTTTATATTAGTATTCTGGCTCTACCCATCTCAGAAGTATTGATTCATTCAAGTCTGAATCAGGAGTGTAACAGAAGTATGAGGTCAGCATTTCCTTACAGTACATATGTGCTTCTCTTGAGCTGTATGCTTGCTGTTCTCTCTCTATATGAGTGTACATTTATAGATATATATTGATCTATACCTGTTCCTGGGTAGAACTTTGTGCAGTTTCCGTACTCAATGTCCTCTTGCTTTACATCAAACTGCGGCAAAGCAATTTCATCCATCTGAACGGGGTCCCCAGACTGCCACATAAACACCAGGTCCTTTGTGGTGTAGCCATCTGCTCACACACACACAAACACACCACATTAAGATGACTGTTTTTATGTAGTTTGGTCCCTACAAACATTGTGTGTGTATCTGGGTATAACTGAGCATTCACTAACAGCTCTCTAACTGCATCTTGCACAGCTGAGTGTCCATAGGAAAGAGTGTTAAATCCAAAGGGCAAGACAGAGTGACAGACAATCTGAAAAAGAGAGAGAATAAATCCTACATTAAACCACAATTTGTGTTGTTTATATTACCACTGTTGACAGTACATTACATGACAACTGTTTTCATGTATATTGTTATTCATATGTAATATTATGTAACTCATAACATGTCAACAACAATTTATATTTTACTACTGTTACTATTACTGATATTCAATAGTGGAAATGGCAAAGATTCACTGGGGGACCCTAGATGGGTACAATTTATATTTTATCTGAACCATAGATGCATTTCCATTATATTCATATAAATATATTTCTCTTTATAAATTCCATTATTTTTATGTATGAAATTTGCATAGCATTACGTGGATAAAGGATATAAAAGCTCTATATTTTAAACTGGAGGTTGGAAGTTCATCCCCCTTGAAATTGAATAAGAACAATAAAGAATTTACATAAGAATTAAAATATTATAAATTATAAAAAATATATTATAAATGTTATAAATTACAAAATAAATTAAAATATTCTAAAATTTGTTTTAAAACATATATGGTTTTCTATAGTACTTACACTGTAGTTTGATTTATTTCGACAAGTGAGAGATGGCATTTGCTATCACATGCAGCATTTGCAGAGTTTATAACAGACAGAATGTTTGTGAACAGAGGATAGACAGACGCCTGCATGCATGCACGCACACACACACACACACACACACACACACACACACACACACACACACACACTACAAGGTTCATTAGTCCTGGTTGCATGTGGAGCATCAGTAGCAGATGAGAGAGAGATAGAGATAGATAGAGGGACAGAGAGAGAGAGAGATAAAGAGAGAGAGAGTAAGGGGGTGTAGGGTGGGGGTGTCACCCTAAGGCTCATACAGATACACAGCAAAGCAAAAATCTAGAATATTCTCTTATCTGCCACAAAGAGCCTTTTCGTTCGAGAAAATACCCATGCTGCTATTCTGCAGTTAAAAGACTACAGAAAAACAACAATCATGATAAAGATGCAGAAATAACAACAGACAAGTACATAAGAACAAAATGTCAAATGATAAATGTGTATGTGAGAAGACTTGCTTTAACACATCACAAGGCAAAGGTAACAAGGACTCAATGCCAGGTGTCAAATAAGCAGTTTATATTTGTGAAATAAACTCCAGTGCTGGAAATAACACACAAAATTGGACACACACTTCTTCATGCTTCTGTTATTGTATTAGCAGTATGAAACGTGCTACAGTGTCCACTCTTTGAACTATGTTCAGGTCTACAGTAAATTAAATCTGAATCAACCTAAGCTAATGTTTTGGTGAATAACAAACCAAGCACTCATGTTCACCTTAAAACACTTACAAACATCTTGAAGCATTAACTGGACTTGACATAATAAAAATACAATAAACAAGAACTGTTGAGAAACGTGAGATATTTGACTGTGTTCTGTAGTACCTCATGCTGATAAGGACATCTCCATTACGGAAGATGAAGAGGAGTATGTTTTCCTGGGTGACGTCATGAAAATTTGCATTTTTTTCATTGGCGAAAAACAGATCTGGCTTCCAAAGGCACTGGAACATTTTTGGATCAACAGTCAATGCATCCGACTTAAAATCTGCTGGTAAGCGCAATCGTGGGTCATTCCAGCGCTGACGCAGGAATATATTCACTCGATAATCCTGGAGATGGAAAACAACACACTTAGAACACACTGTTTTTAATTCAATCATATGTACAGCATTAAAATTGTATGCAAAATGACTATTGGCATAAAATAAAAGATCAATCCAAATAAACATATGGGGATAAAACACACTGAGTTTTATTCTAACCATTGTGGTTTCCTGGATTGAGCCAAAGCTGTTGATGAAGATGTTCACCTTATCTTCCACTGGGATACCTACAAACACACGACAGCACCCCTTGAGAGAAATTTAATAAGAGACATCAACCATGTGTGTAAGATAAAGGTTCTGTGCTATTCTCAGATTCCCTGCAGTGCAAAACAAATGCATATCTGTCTGTGAATCTCTCAAATATACGAATATCATCTGCTCTGCTCAAAGCTAGAACCAGGAACTTTGGAGGAAGCGCATCAATGTAATAGTTTTGTTCTGACATATTCTTATCCCAGGAGTTCAGAATGACACATTATGGATCCACAGGGTCCACAGGGTCCAGGGACCCATAGAGGGATCCAAGAGAATTTCCAATTATGGTGTACAATACATGCTCTGCTGTGCTCAGATACTCAGACTGCATAATGATTTGAATGGGGTCATCTATTGTGACTTTTTTCAAAAAGTGTTTGTAGTTTACTAGAGCTCTGAGAGGTCTGGCTTCACTTACTATTTGTTCACTGCTGTAACCAGATTTGTGTTTCCTAAAAGAAACAGCACTGTTTGCAGAGCAGAGAAAGTGTAGTGTTGAAGTAAAGTTTAAACTTTGATTCTGCTTTAATAAAGTACAGCATCAGACCCATTTTTTGTGTTCTGTTGTCATGACAGCACACATTTTGTTTTCTGTTTCCTGCATGCAAGAATCAACATATAAAGTGGCTTTTATGCATCCAAGACAAGAAATATAATTTAGTATAAATTAATATAATTTGGTATGAAAACATATGTAAGAAATATGACCAATCGCAATATAGTATGCAAATAGATCAAAAGAGTGATGGCCAATTGCGAATCAGTATGCAACAATTATGACAACACTGTCACTTTTGGTTACATTTTAAATACTGATACACTGTCAATTTAAGTTTTAAACTTCATTTTGAACTTTCATCTTAAATTTTATGAAAAGTATAAAAATATTTGCAACAAAATAAAGACTGAATGAAGTTGATTATGTATGTTAAACTGTTGTGGTCACATTTTGATAATAATGATAATCAATGATATTGTTTTCCCATGTTTTTTCCGGTTGTAAGTGTTTTTATATAACTATTTTGAAAATATAAAGAGAATCATTTATACTTAATATTTTCTTTTGAAAGTAGAAAAGGAGGTTTATCAGAGTAATTTTCAGAATTTTACCTTGGAAGTTTGGTCGTATTCGGGAATCGTAGGTCATCAGCAGGCGGTTAAGAATGTTGCTGGTGGAGTTAGCTGGGACTCTGTCTAGATCTTCTGCTGATAACTGACTGACAATGATAAAACAAAGACACACTATTCTCTCAGTACAGCTTAGCAAAGTCATGTTAGAATGTGACATGCCCTGACAAAAAGTCAAACCTTCAAAAGAAATTTTCATCAAAATATCATCCTTTTGTACAAATAACAGCTACATCAGAACATATAGCTTACTGTCTTAGTTTCCTAAGTTCCTTTTTAATGGGCTAACCAAGAATTGTGAGTGTCCATCTGAGTTCAGCTGAAAGAAGGAACCACGAAGGCACAATCATTCATACTTAGCCATAAAGAGAAATGCCATTAGCTGTTAATGACCACAGCTCCTGTCTACTGGCCTGGAATCAGGTGGCTTCATTAGCATGTAATACAATGCAATGAAAAGAACACAGCTGATCCTGGATCAGTGCTTACAGATAAATGCAATCTGGCAGATTCTAACATTTATCACCATTAGACTTTCACTCTGCCTAACAGCACTGTAATTCTCCATGACTGACACCTTGCGTCCTTCGCAACCTTAAAGGATTATGGGTTGTGCCCACACGTGTCTTCATGCAACTGTCTGTTCCTGCCTGGGTGACTTACGAGGGACAGATGACCTGTTTGCCCTTTTTCCCTTTCTTGGGTTTGCCTCCTTCTTTAGCAGGGCTCTCTGCAGAGAACTGTACCAACAGCATCAACAGGATCAGCCCCTTAAGAACCATAACTGCACACCTGCATCACACACACACATTAGTCAGCAAAATTACTATGATAAAATAGACTTACACTGTTGAATGTACAGTAAACACTAATGCTATACCAAAACGTAGGCTCATAACATCATAAGTACTCAACTTTTAACATTTCAGGTTACTGCAGTACTTCATGTTCCAACCTCAGGTACCAGTGTGGCAAAAAATTGCTATTATTAATATTAATCGTAAAGCGCTACATTTGTTTCAACCCTGTCACCATGAAGTATGAAACTCATATATTTATCTTTGAATAGATAATGAATAAAATTCTGATATTACTGTTTTGATACACCTTGTAATAAATCAGACATTTGCAAATTAGTCTTTCAAAACAATACTGTGCCAACCCTGTAATATATTTTGTTGGGTTGAAAAACAGCATAACCAATATCCTTTGCAGTGCAACATTTTTTCTGTAGAAATTGATGATTTAGTTTTTCCTCCAGAATTGAACTGTTGGGGTCATTGTGGGAGTAACTATAAAATACTAAGAAACTGTAAGAGAAACTACAGTTTCAAGCTGAATTTACCACATATATAATCTCTCCCTTTAATGTAACGCCAGAAACGTCAAGGCATTTTTAAAGGGGAAACAGTAACGTGCACATATGTACATAACAGGGTTGAAAAGATAGTGATTCGGCCTCTTATAAAACTCTCAAAGCATAAATATATATAAAAAAACTACACAAATATACCTAAGTTTACACATACCGGTCTTATGGATATTACAAAGTACAAGCGCTTTAGTTAATATCTTGGGTCAGAAATGTCTCTTGCGGTTCCATTACTTAAACTGCTGCAGATTATTAAAAAATCTCTGTCAAAATCTCCGGAGTAATGTTGACTATCATCGTGATCAGACCTTGATAACGTGCTGCTTAATTAACGGTAATCGTCGCTTTGGCTTCAGCCACAGTGTGGATAAAACAGCCGGGGCTGGATCCCGGGAAACACGAAACAAGACGAATAACGCCGCTAATAAGTCACTTTGAGAACTTGCAAAATCACGATGGACCGAAGAAAGGGTTTCCGGCGAGAGCCTTTAAAAATACGACACCACACAGGCTTACCTCATGAGGACAGCAGGAGGGTAATTTCAGTTTGCTCCGCTCTTTGTATGTAGTTACCCCCGGGGCTCAGTGTCGGCATGTGTGCACCTGCCCCGCTGCAGTGGAGCTCACCGTGATGAGGAGCCGTCCCGCTCCGGCTGATCTGAGTTATGAGGGCGGCTGAACGACTGGGCTGTAATACGAATGCATTTGACCATAAAAAGGACTGGTAGATTAGTACTACTAGTAGTAGTAGATTAGTAGACTAGTAGAAAATGGGTCAAATGTATACTGTTGAATGAATAAGCACACGTAGCGCGTAGCAACGTAAGACTTGGCAATGTAATGGTGATGAAAGCAATGATGAAAGCCAGGCAATAATAGTGACGAAAGCGGTCCGGTTATTAAAAAAAGTGCGACTGAGCAAGAAAGACCGACTTCATTTGTTCTTTCAGCGAGATTTTATGGATAGCTCTGTCTCACCTCGATTTGTCCTTTGAGTTACATTAAATTAAAGCCCCCCTCTCTCTCTGAACACATTAACAGAGCCCACGAAACTGAATGAGGGCATGAGCTGGGCTGAGTGAAAAGAGAGAGAGAGAGAGAGAGAGAGAGAGAGAGAGAGAGGAGAGAGGTGGCAGACAAGATTAATGATGCTGTGTAAGAACAGGAATGAAAGAATGAGAAAGATTCCCGCGCAAAAACTGAAGTGGGATCAGAAGACTGGAGGAGTCGTACAGTAATATTTGTTCAGCATGTAATTATATACGTACATGAAACAGTAAGAGCGTGTGAAACTTGGTGCACGCAAATGCATGAGCGTCAGAGATGTGGGCAACATAAAGAAATACTCTAGAGGAGAGAAACTAAACACTGCAATCACATTTCAGAATTTGTGAAGCCATTGAGGAGACGCACAAAACTCTCTCTCTTACACACATATTCACACGCTGGACAGCCTCAACATGATCTGTGCCAATTACAAACTTACCTCAGCGTTTGTGATACAACTGCTGTAAAACGTCAGTCGTTTGACGAATGCAAATAACAATATAAAGCGATCATTACACAACATACTGTCTGCTACAAAACGAGATAGATGCAGTGCTGGATATGAGACACGCTTCCACACACACACACACACACACACACACACACACACACACACACACACACACACATCTGTCCAGGGCTCACTAACAAGTCATCTTTACTTAGTCAAATTTGACTACTTAAATGAAAGCAGCCCACTAATTGGAGTCCAAAGACAAACGAAGGGCACATCTGTACATTATTCAATTATTTTTTCACATTGTAATATTTAATATCACTTTTTATTTGTATTTTTTGTATATCTGATTTGGACCTATTGTGTTCACTTGAACTTAAACTTTACATAGAAAATGCTATTACAACTACAGAAGTATGGACCCAAAAGATCATAATGCATGCTAAAACAAACACCTCAAGGTGAGTGAAAAAAGGAGACATACCAGCAACAAATGTTTTAAATGTGTTCCTTGGTTTGAACACATAGACAAAAATGCAAACAACCAAGTTAGAACCCAATAATTACAAGCTCCAAATTTTTTAACATATTAAAACATTAGAAGCCTACAGGTACCAATTACTAGCTCAAAATAAGCACACAATAAGCAAATGTCAGCACTTGTGGTAAGATTAACTGTTTTTCTCTGCAGTGCTGAACTCTTGTGGCCAAGCTACAAAACAGCAGTACATATCCCTTAAAGAGAGAAAGAGGGAGCGAGAGAGGGAGGATGGATAGAGAGAAGAGGAGGAGGGGGAGAAAAAAAATACTACTGGTACCAAAGGCAACTGCAAAAACAATGACTGTATTCAAACAAGTTTCAAATGCTCCCTCCTCCAAATATCAGATAAACAGGTGGCCTGATTGCCACTGTATTGAGTTTAGGTGCAGTTGCACTCAAACAGATCAAACACATCTGCTTAGTCACACTGGTAGCATAGAAATTAGGTAACTAAATAGATACTGAGCATATTTACAACCCAAAAACAACACCAAATGAACTAATACATTGTTTTATTTTGCATTCTAAGATAAAATACCATACATTTATACAAATGAATGGCAAGCTGATTCAAGATTGATGCATATAAAAATATATTTATATTTCAATATCATGTATGAATATTCTTGTATAAGTTGGTGAAAGAAGACAGCAGTATTATTTTGCACAGTTTAGCCCTAATTTGACTTCAACTGATGTAAATGAGAAAGAAGCAATTTTGCATCAATGCATCTAAAATATAGTTCTGATTCTGAGCAGCAAAGACGACTGCTTCTACACTGTCTGTACACTGTCATGTTATGACAGTTCTATAAAAAGCATGTCAGATACTGCAATTTTGGTTTTGTGTAAAATGCATTCATGCTGCTCTTGTAAGGGCATTAAAGTGTCTGCATAAATGCATCCTATTCATACAGCAAAGATGCAGTATTAAAACTACTTTAGATAATTTTATAATAATAAATGACTGGCTCATAATGCTGTACGGGGTCCTGAATAGGGTCAGAGCCCTCCCACACAGCAGGGGTGTCCCGTATGACAGTGATGGATGAAAACCCGAATGGATGAGACTCACTGAGTGAACTCTGAGTAGAGAGCAGGAAATTTACAGTGTGGACAGATGCACCAGTCCTCCTTGACCAAATGACGACCCTGAGAAAGATGATTCACACACATCAATCAGAAATGCAGCATAACCGTGCACGCCTTTGAATGCACACTAAGAGGTCAAGTCAAGTTTATTGTCATTACTCTCATTCCAGTCAAGAGGGGATCTAGAATGAAATATAGCAGAGGTAGCTAAAACAGGGCCTGGTGATGTTTATACCAAGAAACCGAATCAGCAGGTTGCTTCCAAGAGCTGTTTGTGTTCACACAGTGCAGTGATGCAGAGATTAAATTAGGTGTGTACTCACTGTTGTGATACAGTACGGCTGATTGTTTTTGCAGCCGGAACAGAACAGCTCGTAGTCAGGCAGGATGAAGCTGCAGTAGGGAGAGCATGAACTTTCTTTCTCCACTTCAAAGGTGCCTGGATGACTGATGAATAGAAGGAAAATAGCTTTGGGGGTCACTGTTGGGGTCACTGTAATAGCAGAGGCAGTTTATAAACTTTTCTCAAAGGAGTTAACCAATCAAAATATTTCTTAGAATAAGAAAAGACTCACAATACAAAATAATAACTTTCTGGATCATTGCTTCAATTTTCTTTTTGTATTTGAGATCCTGGTTACAATATTCTGGTCTCATCAGCACAGAGACAAAACTAAAGGCAGAGTTCCTCAGTCTGGCATGATGACATTCAATAACAGCTGATTTGAAGATGCAAAAACAATATCTGTAGGCCATAAACATCCAGACAAACAGAGTTATGCTACATTAAGGGTGGCTCAAGAGCCCCTTTCCCGGAGGAGCCTACAGAATTACTGTAACTCTACCAGCTGTAACACTCAAGAAGTCAATAGAGGAAATGCCTCAGTACACAGAATAGCTTTTGTGTGAAAACAGGTCATCTCCTCATAAATGGACTGTCTAGCTGTTAATCTAACCTGAAATTTAAATAATCAGATTTGCTATGAAATGTCTCAGAACAGTGAATAAGCCATAATTAGGCCCACGTGGAATCTTCACTGCACTATAAACTCTTCAGATTGACAGAATTTTTCCCTTGGCCCAACTAGTCACACGGAACATCCTGGCTGACCCTATTCAGGACCCCCACACAGCATTATGAGCCTTGCTGCCTCTCTGTACTGTTTGAGAGCCATGCATATCCGGATGAGATATTTTGCATCCTAGAGGAACAGAACCAACAAATATTATTTAGTTGATGCAAGTGTCAACAAATAATTTAAACCAGCAAACAAAACATCAAAACATTTGCAAACATATATAGTTTATACAGCTACAGTACAAACACACACAATCAGAACATAATGCAATAAAGCAGAGGAACTGTACTGAAACCTATAGGGTCACCAATCGATTATCATAAGAAATTGCATACGTTAAATGATAAGCTGCATTAATTGCAAATAATCATGTATCAATTATGGCTGTCAATTTACTGTCATTAACTCAGTGTTTTTGTAATTACTACTTGTACTAAATTAATGTTTTAAATTCATAGCCCTACTAAAAAACCCATACACTTCCACATTTGGAAACAAACACACAGAGTACACAATGCTTCTGCTGGGTCACCACATGGGGCAGTATGAGCAGATGCAATGAGCTACTCACAGCGAGAGACTACACAAATGCAGTGACGTGCAAGAGAGATGAATGAAGACAGGATAAGCGACAGATGATGCGCATAAGGACAATTGGAATCAATCAGAAAATGTAGCAATCACACATGCCCACCAAAAGAAGCTAACCATTTAAAAAGACATGATGAAGTAAAAAGCTGCTTGGACCCTTTAAATCATTTTCATGTATTCTTGATTTATAAAGCACTATTAAACTTTCTAAAATGCAGATAAATACAAACATTGTTTCATAACATTGAAACATTGGAATCTGTGATCTGCAGAGCTGAAGGTGCTACTGTGTAACCAGGAACAGCACAATGTTGGTAGACTTCCCCAACATCTCACTCTAAATATTAGCACCTAATGCTAGCATATGTTATATATTATATACTCTATAGCCAAACTATCGTCAGAGCTAGGGCACGTCAGAAAGTGCTTCAGGGCCTGAGTTGGACAGACAGATACAGAGAGAGGGAAAAAAACAAATAAATATGCATTTAAAGACAAGTAATGAGCACCGTCAGCTGTGTAAAGAATCCCTCTGGGGATAATAAGTAAATAGACAGGGGCAACCACGTGTGACAAAAAGTTAAAGACCGCAGAGGGCAAGAAACAAATGAACACAAACAGCATGTGCAGGTCTCCTACCCTACTATACTGCCCACACTTCTGAAAGATCTTCCCAGCCTCAAGCTGATTATTCTCTGCATCAAAAAACAGCACTATGCTCTGATAGTCTTCCATTGTTGTCTCTGAACCTGGAGGATGGAAATAAAGAGCTAAACTCAGCCATTTCCTAGAGCTTTGCACAATGGTGACAACTTGAAATTACATTTGCAGTACACATATGGCAGAAACTATTATCCCAGTTATAAAATTCCAAGTATACATTTTATATCCAGTAATATCAAAACTGTTTAAGTAAATTCTACACAAAACGGATGGTATGATGCTTTATGGTATCAGTTTTTTTATAATATAAGTGATACAACCCATTGCTAATACTTACTGATGTTTGTGCTGTTGTTTCCTTACCAAAATTGGTGTCACTTCACTGGCTATAATTAGCTTTATTAAAGACATTACAAAAACAAACAGGATGGAAGGCTCCTTCGAGTCCATGTGGTAAAACTCCAAATGTTATTTACCAATTAAAACAATACTCCCAAAAAGCTTTTGCTTGCAACATTTTTTTTAATTATTATTTTAGAAGCATCTGGGGACATGGAAAAACAGGAAACAGCTCCAACCACAGAAGTGATATTATGTTAAAAACTCACAAATATGCTTACTCACTTGTGACGATGTTACAAAAAATAAACACGATTACCATCTTTAAAAAAATGCATATAAAATTGTATCCAATATATTAAGAAATACTTGAGCAGGGCATGGAGATGTATTAGTAGTAATGACTCTAGCATGAGATGATCTCATAGATGATGTAATTGTAGATCTCCATCTGACTGTGCTGCTGAGCGAGCTGAAACGGAAGTGTTAAATGAAAGGGACTTTTCAGCAATCACAGTCAAGATATCATCTTTATCCCAGTCAAGAAAAACACAATTCCTAGGTGGAATTGTGTTCCACACACACACACACACACACACACACACACACACACACACACACACACACACACACACACACACACACACAATGAGCCTAAATCAGAAAGGGAATATGTGTACCTGAGACATAATGGCTTTGTAAGTATATAGAAATAAAATGGCATAAAATCTAAACTCAACTTAAAACTGCATATTTCAGGTGTACTTCACAACTTTTTTTTCCTGAAGTAACAAGCTGGCTGGAAATACCAGCGTTTCCCACTTACCCTGAGAGATTCAACTCGTTCACCTTCTGTCCATGCCAGTCAAAGGTTGTTACAAAATTGTCAGGGCTGTGAATTAGACATGTATGAGGCTAACTCTTCCCAGAGACATAATCTCTTTAATAAGATAAAAAAATTAATGTCTTAAAAGCAAAAAACAGTCAAGTTTTCACCGAGCAACTGCAAGATAACTGCCCACTGTTTTCTACCACTTGCATAGCAAACGTGTACCTGACCAATACTTTTCTGACAAAAATACAAAACACGCTGAAAAAATACAAAACGAGATTTTGCAACAGAATACAGTTCATTGAAAAAACAGTATCATAAAATGTCAGTACATTTAATATGGTGAAACATTTTGATCGACAGAAATAACATAACAACGGTTTTGTCCCTTACATCAACCTGTTTAATTTTATCAGACGCGGACGTGATTTGTTCACTTATATTTACATGCATTTATTTTCAAAGCTAAATACCATTCACTAATATTGAGCTAACTAGCCATGTGCTAATTTTATGTGTGTTACTGTTGAATCGTCATTGAGAATGCACATTTGTGCACATTTGTACATATTTGCGCACATTTGCACACATTTGCACACATTTGTACACATTTGTACACATTTGTGCACATTTGCAGACGCTTTAATCCAAAGCCACTTACAAAGAGAGACAGCATTTAACATTTTGCCCTAAGAACCTTGCCTTCGTTTTTGCTTGTGGAAAGCTCAGATTTTACACTTCCCAGAGTGCTTCACTCCGACGCATCTTGATCTCCCTTAGCAACCTTAGCAACAACAGCCAATCAGCGTTCAAGCAGAGAGGTCGCGTCTTATTGGTCAAGATGTGCTGTAAAGCATGCGAGGCATATAGACTCACCAGAACGCTAGAGGGCTCCACAATCTTTACTTTTATTTTTTACATCTTAGCACATTTAGACAAATAATATTGCATTAAAACATCTGTGCATTATATGAAGTGTGAAATGAAAGCGAGCATGCTTATTCTTCAAAAACAGCAGCGTGACACATATATGTTTGAAAAAGTATAAAAATAAAAAAATAATAATATAAAAATTATATTATAGACTACCAGCACAGGGTGTAGTCATTAATTCATTAACTAACAAATGAATTCAGTGTGACAATTATTGTTTTAGATGTTTTAATGACATTAACTTGCAGATTGAACATCAATCTGACAGTTTAATTAAACAGGCCAAAGCCCTTGTCTTTATCAGACACCTCAGACTCCTCTTTGGGCACCTTCTCTTTGGAGGCAGGAGCTGCAGATTTCTCACCCTCAGCTGTGGCTGCAGGAGCTGCAACAGCAAAAGCAGTGGAGCCAGCCAGGTACGCCTTTACCTGTGCAGGATATAGACCCAGTGACAGACACTGAGAGTGGGGTTGTTTTCCAGGTTGTTTTCCTTATTTTTAAAAAATAAGGAAAATATTTTCCTTTAATTTTCTGTGTCAAAATAAGATTTTTTTATTACTGTCATATACAGGCATTTTTGTTTTTATTATAGAACAAAATATAATCATGTTTTTTTTTTTTACAAATTAAGTTACTTTCTTCTGTATAATCACTTTCTTCACCTTAAAACCTTTGTGTGTGTTGACAAATTGTTTGGTGTTTAAATAAAAAAGTAATTTATGTATATAATATTTCATGTTAAAGAATGATATATAATACGAAGACAAAATTTTAATATTTTATAGCAAAATAGCATGCTTTCACCATTTTTGTTGTTATTTCTAAAACATTTATATGCAATTCCTGTAAAAAAAGCAAAATTTCTTTGTGTTTGCATTTCGCGTACAACAATCTCTGATATGAGGAACATCAATTAATCACCATATTAGTAAAAGTGAAAAACAACATTATTTCTGGCATGAAAACATAAATTGCAGGAGTCAAATAAACACGGCATGACACATAATATACGTAATCATAATTTACATTATATATAATATAAATAACTTATTTATATTTGCGCAACATCAATTAAAGTCCACAGATAAACAATATTCTTCTTTGCTGTTTATTTTACTTTCGCGTCTTTTTTCCGACTTGAACGCGTTACCTGTCGTCACGTGACCTGGACGGCAGCCGGTCCACCCATTTTAAAATAAAAGTGGAACTGTTTCAGCAGACTTCATTTTGTGAAAACAGGATAAGTTTTCACAAACACATCCGTAAGATCATTGTTATACATTAGTTCATCTTAACGCATTAAATAGTTTCATTTCTGGAATGTAAGTGTAATTTCTGATGTTTGTATTCCAGTATTTGCAGACATAAATATGGGACAGGAATAGATGTACGCTTGAAAGTTTTTCCTATGTGACTGTATACAGTAATTTATCTAAATGTGATCATTGAATTATGTGTAATCGGTGTTTGGATGAGAAACATTGCTGTTAACATTAAGATTAAAGAATCAAGATGTTAAAGAATCATGAACTGGAGATATAAACGTATCCTCTTGAAGAATCCTCTTGATTCATACACTCAGATTATACATAGGAAAAGATTAATGAATAATTCCCTACCATGCACAACCTGGCAGAGACTTTAATATATTTATGAAATATATTCATTCTTTGGTAAATTTGTAACTTGTTGATTTAGGTCAAGTGTGTTTGTAGAGCGCTGTGTCTAAAATGAGTCTCGGTGAGAAGAGAGGACAGGGGTGTGATGTTTACACACATGAAGGAGAACTCAGCTGTGTGTCTATGAAGAGTCACAGATCTATAGTCATACCTCCTGAAATAAGTGATGAAGCAGAACTCAGCTGTGTGTCTATGAAGAGTCACAGATCTATAGTCATACCTCCTGAAATAAGTGATGAAGCAGAACTCAGCTGTGTGTCTATGAAGAGTCACAGATCTATAGTCATACCTCCTGAAGTAAGTGATGAAGCAGAACTCAGCTGTGTGTCTATGAAGAGTCACAGATCTATAGTCATACCTCCTGAAGTAAGTGATGAAGCAGAACTCAGCTGTGTGTCTATGAAGAGTCACAGATCTATAGTCATACCTCCTGAAGTAAGTGATGAAGCAGAACTCACGTGTGTCTATGAAGAGTCACAGATCTATAGTCATACCTCCTGAAGTAAGTGATGAAGCAGAACTCAGCTGTGTGTCTATGAAGAGTCACAGATCTATAGTCATACCTCCTGAAGTAAGTGATGAAGCAGAACTCAGCTGTGTGTCTATGAAGAGTCACAGATCTATAGTCATACCTCCTGAAGTAAGTGATGAAGCAGAACTCAGCTGTGTGTCTATGAAGAGTCACAGATCTATAGTCATACCTCCTGAAGTAAGTGATGGAGAACTCAGCTGTGTGTCTATGAAGAGTCACAGATCTATAGTCATACCTCCTGAAGTAAGTGATGAAGCAGAACTCAGCTGTGTGTCTATGAAGAGTCACAGATCTATAGTCATACCTCCTGAAATAAGTGATGAAGGAGAACTCAGCTGTGTGTCTATGAAGAGTCACAGATCTATAGTCATACCTCCTGAAGTAAGTGATGAAGCAGAACTCAGTTGTGTCTATGAAGAGTCACAGATCTATAGTCATACCTCCTGAAGTAAGTGATGAAGCAGAACTCAGCTGTGTGTCTATGAAGAGTCACAGATCTATAGTCATACCTCCTGAAGTAAGTGATGAAGCAGAACTCAGCTGTGTGTCCATGAAGAGTCACAGATCTATAGTCATACCTCCTGATAAGTGATGAAGCAGAACTCAGCTGTGTGTCTATGAAGAGTCACAGATCTATAGTCATACCTCCTGAAATAAGTGATGAAGAGAACTCAGCTGTGTGTCTATGAAGAGTCACAGATCTATAGTCATACCTCCTGAAGTAAGTGATGAAGCAGAACTCAGCTGTGTGTCTATGAAGAGTCACAGATCTATAGTCATACCTCCTGAAGTAAGTGATGAAGCAGAACTCAGCTGTGTGTCTATGAAGAGTCACAGATCTATAGTCATACCTCCTGAAATAAGTGATGAAGCAGAACTCAGCTGTGTGTCTATGAAGAGTCACAGATCTATAGTCATACCTCCTGAAATAAGTGATGAAGCAGAACTCAGCTGTGTGTCTATGAAGAGTCACAGATCTATAGTCATACCTCCTGAAGTAAGTGATGAAGCAGAACTCAGCTGTGTGTCTATGAAGAGTCACAGATCTATAGTCATACCTCCTGAAGTAAGTGATGAAGCAGAACTCAGCTGTGTGTCTATGAAGAGTCACAGATCTATAGTCATACCTCCTGAAGTAAGTGATGAAGCAGAACTCAGCTGTGTGTCTATGAAGAGTCACAGATCTATAGTCATACCTCCTGAAGTAAGTGATGAAGCAGAACTCAGCTGTGTGTCTATGAAGAGTCACAGATCTATAGTCATACCTCCTGAAGTAAGTGATGAAGCAGAACTCAGCTGTGTGTCTATGAAGAGTCACAGATCTATAGTCATACCTCCTGAAGTAAGTGATGAAGCAGAACTCAGCTGTGTGTCTATGAAGAGTCACAGATCTATAGTCATACCTCCTGAAGTAATGGAGCTCGCTGTGTGTCTATAAAGTCAATCTTAGTCTACCTCTGAATCGTATAAGCAGAACTCAGCTGTGTGTCTATGAAGAGTCACAGATCTATAGTCATACCTCCTGAATAAGTGATAAGCAGAACTCAGCTGTGTGTCTATGAGAGTCACAGATCTATAGTCATACCTCCTGAAATAAGTGATGAAAAACTCAGCTGTGTTATAAAAGAGTCACAGATCTATAGTCATACTCTAATAATTAACTATTTTTTACTCACTTTTCTATAAGAGTCACAGATCTATAGTCATACCTCCTAATAGTGATGAAGCAGAACTCAGCTTGTGTCTATGAAGATCACAGATCTTATACTCTATAATATAAGCAGAACTCAGCTGTGTGTCTATGAAGAGTCACAGATCTATAGTCATACCTCCTGAATAAGTGATGAAGCAGAACTAGCTGTGTTCTTGAGAGTCACAGATCTATAGTCTACCTCCTGAATGTGATGAAGCAGAACTCAGCTGTGTGTCTATGAGAGTCACAGATCATATCCTCTTATGAAGAGAACTCAGCTGTGTGTCTATGAAGAGTCACAGATCTATAGTCATACCTCCTGAAATAAGTGATGAAGCAGAACTCAGCTGTGTGTCTATGAAGAGTCACAGATCTATAGTCATACCTCCTGAAATAAGTGATGAAGGAGAACTCAGCTGTGTGTCTATGAAGAGTCACAGATCTATAGTCATACCTCCTGAAATAAGTGATGAAGCAGAACTCAGCTGTGTGTCTATGAAGAGTCACAGATCTATAGTCATACCTCCTGAAATAAGTGATGAAGCAGAACTCAGCTGTGTGTCTATGAAGAGTCACAGATCTATAGTCATACCTCCTGAAGTAAGTGATGAAGCAGAACTCAGCTGTGTGTCTATGAAGAGTCACAGATCTATAGTCATACCTCCTGAAGTAAGTGATGAAGCAGAACTCAGCTGTGTGTCTATGAAGAGTCACAGATCTATAGTCATACCTCCTGAAATAAGTGATGAAGCAGAACTCAGCTGTGTGTCTATGAGGAGTCACAGATCTATAGTCATACCTCCTGAAATAAGTGATGAAGCAGAACTCAGCTGTGTGTCTATGAAGAGTCACAGATCTATAGTCATACCTCCTGAAGTAAGTGATGAAGCAGAACTCAGCTGTGTGTCTATGAAGAGTCACAGATCTATAGTCATACCTCCTGAAATAAGTGATGAAGCAGAACTCAGCTGTGTGTCTATGAGGAGTCACAGATCTATAGTCATACCTCCTGAAATAAGTGATGAAGCAGAACTCAGCTGTGTGTCTATGAAGAGTCACAGATCTATAGTCATACCTCCTGAAGTAAGTGATGAAGCAGAACTCAGCTGTGTGTCTATGAAGAGTCACAGATCTATAGTCATACCTCCTGAAGTAAGTGATGAAGCAGAACTCAGCTGTGTGTCTATGAAGAGTCACAGATCTATAGTCATACCTCCTGAAGTAAGTGATGAAGCAGAACTCAGCTGTGTGTCTATGAAGAGTCACAGATCTATAGTCATACCTCCTGAAGTAAGTGATGAAGCAGAACTCAGCTGTGTGTCTATGAAGAGTCACAGATCTATAGTCATACCTCCTGAAGTAAGTGATGAAGCAGAACTCAGCTGTGTGTCTATGAAGAGTCACAGATCTATAGTCATACCTCCTGAAGTAAGTGATGAAGCAGAACTCAGCTGTGTGTCTATGAAGAGTCACAGATCTATAGTCATACCTCCTGAAGTAAGTGGTGGAGAACTCAGCTGTGTGTCTATGAAGAGTCACAGATCTATAGTCATACCTCCTGAAGTACGTGATGAAGCAGAACTCAGCTGTGTGTCTATGAAGAGTCACAGATCTATAGTCATACCTCCTGAAGTAAGTGATGAAGCAGAACTCAGCTGTGTGTCTATGAAGAGTCACAGATCTATAGTCATACCTCCTGAAATAAGTGATGAAGGAGAACTCAGCTGTGTGTCTATGAAGAGTCACAGATCTATAGTCATACCTCCTGAAGTAAGTGATGAAGCAGAACTCAGCTGTGTGTCTATGAAGAGTCACAGATCTATCTATGAGCCTCCTGACCTCAGTGATGGAGCTGTGACCTCTGACCCTGCGTGAGTATAAACATGATTAAACTACTATACAGAGGAAATAGTAATGTGCAATATGAAGATGTCATATAACGGTTATAGTGACCAAAATTATCACAGTATTATTGCAGGAACCATCAGAAAAACAGTATTTTAAGTCAATTACTATAGTGAATGACACTTTTTTTAAGATTGTGAGTTTAATGTTAATGAAATTGTTTAGGTTTATCTTATTATTTTTAACAATACGTGTCCACCTCATGTGATGCCATTCCTGGAAGTACAATGGTTCAGTTATAATAGTGAAATTATTTCCTTTTGCATGCAAAACTATGTGTGCAGTTTTCATGACCTCATATTAATAAATGGAATTGTGTACTTTTACAATTTTTGAATTTCTAAAATAGTCATGACAAAACATTGATGTAATGTTCACCAGTTACAGCATCTATAAACATTTTTGCCTAGAGATTAGTGTGCTTTAATTATTTTTAAATGCAAATATAGTCAGGTTTACAAGGATACAGTTTTTCTCTTTTTCTTTCCACTATGTGTTGCAGTAGGAAGAAACAGACTGCAGACCTGCAGACACACACACTGCTGCAGGAGACTACAGACCTGCAGACACACACACTGCTGCAGGAGACTGCAGACCTGCAGAGAGTCAAAGACCAACACAAAACCAGCATGAAGAACAAATATGAGAGTTTATTTGAGGGAATCAGACTACAGGAGAATCAAACCCTCCTGAAGAGGATTTACACACAGCTGTACATCATAGAGGGAGAAAATGAAGGAGTGAATGAAGAACATGAGGTTTTACACATGGAGAGAAAACCCAGAACACAACAGTCACAAGACGCTCCAATCTACTGCAATGACATCTTCAAATCCTTAGATGATCCAGGATGTGAGAAGAAAAAGAGGAGGAAGAAAGACAAAATCAAGACAGTTCTCACTAAAGGCATCGCTGGAATTGGAAAAACAGTCTCTGTGCAGAAGTTCATTCTGGACTGGGTCGAGGGAACAGCCAATCAGGATGTAGATTTCATGTTTGTGCTTCCATGTCGAGAGCTGAACTTGATTAAAGATGATCACTACAGCATCCACAAACTTCTGCTTGACTTTCATCCTGAACTTCAAGATCTTGACTCAAAGATTTATGATGAGTGTAAAGTTGTGTTCGTCTTTGATGGTCTGGATGAAAGCAGAATTACACTGAAGTTTGAAGGCAGTGAGAAAGTTTCTGGTGTGACTGTGACATCATCAGTAGGTGTATTGATGTCAAACCTGATCAAAGGAGATCTGCTTCCCTCTGCTCTCATCTGGATTACCTCCAGACCAGCAGCAGCCAATCAGATCCCTTCTAAATACATCAACCGTGTGACAGAAATCCAGGGATTCAATGACCCTCAAAAGGAGGAATATTTCAGGAAGAGAATCAGCGATGAGCATCAAGTCAGCAGAATCATCTCACACATTCGAGGAACAAGAAGCCTCCACATCATGTGTCACATACCAGTCTTCTGCTGGATCTCATCTACTGTGCTTCAGAAGATCCTGATACAAGATCACAGTGCAGAAATCCCCAAAACTCTGACTGAAATGTACATCCACTTCCTGCTCATTCAGATCAATATGAAGAACCAGAAGTATGATGAGAGAGATCCAGAGAATCTCCTGCAGTCCAACAGAGAAATGATTGTGAAACTGTCTGATCTGGCATTCAAACAGCTGATGAAGGGCAACGTGATGTTCTATGAGGAGGACATGAGAACGTGTGGGATAGACATCACTGACGCCTCAGTGTATTCTGGGATCTGCACTGAGATCTTTAAGGAGGAACCTGTGATTCATCAGAAGAAAATCTACTGCTTCATACATCTGAGCTTTCAGGAGTTTCTTGCTGCGTTCTTTGTGTTTTACTCATTTGTGACTAAGAACATGGAACCAATAAAGTTGTTTCTGTGGTGCAGTTCTGAAGAAATATCTCTGTATAAGGTACTAAAAGCAGGTGTTGATAAAACCCTAAACGGTGAAAATGGACATCTGGATCTTTTCCTCCGTTTCCTGCTGGGCATCTCACTGGAGTCCAATCAGAGACTCTTACAGGATCTGCTGACACACACAGAGAACAGCTCAGAGAGCATCAAGAAAACCACAGAGTATATTAAAAACAAAATCAAAGGTGAGCAACGTTTATCAGCCAACAGATCAATCAGTCTATTCAAAGAAGATCAGCATCATCTGTCAGCTGACAGATCCATCAGTCTGTTCCTCTGTCTGCTGGAAATAAAAGATCAGACTCTGTACAGAGAGATTCAGGAGTTTATAACATCAGGCCAACACACAGAGAACAAACTCTCTCCTGCTCACTGCTCAGCAATAGCCTACATGCTTCAGATGTCAGAGGAGGTGATGGATGAACTGGATCTGAGGAAATACAACACAACAAATGAGGGGAAAAGGAGACTAATACCAGCTGTGAGGAACTGCAGAAATGCTCGGTGAGTATTTCTGTAGGTACTTATGAAAATGACTGATGTCCATGAAATTCATATTAATTTTCAAACTGCAATGCAAACAAGGAGAATAGAAAAGGCCTCCTAAGGAGACCTGAGTGAGAATATACAAATTCACTATATGTGGATTTTTTTAGTAGAACTACCTGATGGACACATTCTCCTCCCTCTTTTTTCACCTGCCTCAGTGTGGTTTTAACTTACAGGCAGGGTAGGTGACTTTTTTCCAGAAACATTTTTGTTATGCTGGTTGAAAGTCTTCTCAGCTAACACGTACCAGTTCCATAGTTTATTTGTACTTTTTGGTAATTTCATGTTGGCCACGTAACTGCAACATTACAGGCATGTAATCATTACCATTAAAATAACCACATCGCAACGTCTGCAATACAGTGTCCTGATGTTGCAAGGTAACCAAAAACGGTCCAGTTATATACTATTTTTGTAATTACATGGCTCACTGGCAAGATAAACAGAATGTCCCAGACATGTAATTTCATCATAATTAAATAAATTTATTAACTTCACCTTGTAACCGTTTGCTATATATGTGCTTGTTTAGAACATTTCCGGTCACAGCATTGGAAATATGTACATTTTAAGGCAATAGGTGTCAAGCTTGAAAATAAATTAACTGAATACAAGGCTGTAGTGCTCATTCACATTTTAAATTTACCACAACATGACAGGCACCGTCACGATGAATCCAGGAATTTCACTTTTCTGGTTACATAACTAGTTACACTGCATCAACAAGTTTGATCACCAAATTACGTTGCAGTAACGTAACAATCATATATTTTGGGTAGCTAGGTCTTCACATCCTCATAGCGATCACTAAGTAAAGTAGTATAATAATTTGTATATATATGTTCTGAAAAAGGTGCAGGACCATAAAATGTTGATCAAATCATTGTATTTGGTCCAAATGCAACGACAAATGCAAACAAGATGGGGTACAGCAGGTGTGCTGTAAAACTACCCAAAATCCCGGATGGGCAAAAAGTGATTCAGCTTTTATAAATCATTAAAGTTTTGGAGTCCGGTATACAGTGAGCCTTAATTGTGGTGTACACTGTAACTTTATAAAAGCTTACCTTAAATGTGTGATATAAATAAATAGTGCTCATTGTTTTTGAAAGAAGCAGAGACTTGGATCTGGAAATGGCATTCCTTATGTCACGACTTAATAGCATTGTTGATGTAAATTAAATAAAATATATGGGGATTATTTAAGTTTCATAATAAATGATTAGCATCAGAGCACTAATCAGACTACATAAAACAAGACTGGGCTGATCAGCAGCCAGATGTAATTAACTTCTTATTAAAATAGAATTTTAGTCAAATGATCAGTATATGATCAATGCCATAAAGTGAAGTGATTATTATAACCCTATATCTCTATGTATTACACCTCCGGTTATAGACTTGTTGGCTGTAATCTCACTGATAAGTGCTGTGAAACTTTGGCTTCAGTTCTACTATCTTCAAACTCTCTGAGAGAACTGGACCTGAGTAACAATAACATGCAGGATTCAGGAGTGAAGCTGATCTCTGATGGACTAAAGAGTTCACACTGTCAACTGGAAATACTGAGGTCAGTTAATTTTATTTAAAATAATTAAGGATTGCACCAATAAATGACCAGAAAGAGACTGTGATGAGCTTGGGGATATGGACTTTGTTCTTGTTTGTTTTTTTACTTTAATATTTTACTATTAAAATAATAAAACTTTTATTTCCTGCTTTGTTAAAGTACCGTAGAATATCAGATTTCCTAGGTGGAGTCCTGTGAGATTATCTGCAATTTATAATGTTTTGAAAATGTATGTTTCTAAAAAGATGCTACTTAAACATTACAACTATCACTACTTAACGTGCATAACAAATCAGACAACTGTTGTAGTACTTGGGTATCAATGTGCTAATACCTTACATTTTAAAAACATACAACAGCTGCAAACTTCATGTTTGATGTATGACCGTGTGTAATTTATCTTATGTAGAATAAAATTCTCTAAGTAATTATGTTACTTATAAATCACAAACCAAAGTTTTCTAAAAATGACAACTTTTCAAGAGAGCTCATGGTAAATTAGTCTTACAGGTTGACTTACAAATTGACAGAAGTCAGAAATATCAAAGTATAAAGTAAGAATATTGGGGATCTGCCAACATCCAACTTTGAATGTGTGGATCATTTGTTTTTGCAATTGTAGGGTGTCCAAATTAGAAGAGTAATATGTTATACTTTAAGATCATTCTGATTTGTTTAGATTGACAGGTTGTAATTTTACTGGTAAGTTCTGTGAAAGTTTGGCTTCCGTTCTGCAATCATCAAACTATCTGAGAGAGCTGGATCTGAGTAACAATGACCTGCAGGATTCAGGAGTGAAGCTGATCTCTGATGGACTAAAGAGTTCACACTGTCAACTGAAGATACTGAGGTATTTATGTGTTTTTTTTTTTATTTTGTATGACCTAAAGTCAGTGGGAAGCTTCACAGACCTACAGTACTGTAAAATATATTAGCTGAGAGTTGAGAGTTTGCATACAATCAATCTGAATGTCACAGTTTGTGTTTGTAGATTATCAGGCTGTATGGTGACAGAGGAAGGCTGTTATTATCTGTCTTTAGCTCTGAGTTTAAACCCCTCACACCTGAGAGAACTGGACCTGAGCTACAATAACCCAAGAGACGCAGGAGTCAAGCTGCTCTCTGATAGACTAAAGGATCCAAACTGCAGACTGGAGAAACTTGAGTATGTAAATATCATAGTGATACTGTCATATGTGCTTCAGATGTGATGTATGCAGTGCTGATATCACTGTTAAAGGTGATGAATTTAGTTTAAGAGTTTAAGAGCCTTGGGTTGTTTCAAGCATCTTGAAGATGTTGCCTCAGTTCTTCTATAGAACCTCTTTGGTTTTGTTGTGTGTTTTTGTATGTCTGTTCATAGTGTTGATCATGGAGGAGAGTTCAGGATTACAGCAGGACCACAAAAATGTAGGAGTACACACACACACACACACACACACACACTTTAATCATTGTTTTGTTTTTATACAACTTGAATTTTATAATCTCTCTTGTGTTCAGATGCCTGTGATCTCACACTGGATGCAAACACAACAAACAATCATCTCATACTGTCTGAGAAAAACAGAACAGTTGCCTATACAGAAGAGGAACAGCCATATCCTGATAATGAAGAGAGATTTGATCACTATCCTCAGCTTCTGTCTAGAGAGACTCTGACTGGACGATGTTACTGGGAGGTTGAATTTAGTGGAGAAGCTGATATATCAGTGTCATATAAAGGAATCAACAGGAAGGGAATGGAGAATGACTGTTGGTTTGGGTACAATGAAAAATCCTGGAAATTGAACTGTTTTAATACCAGATTCACTGCCAGGCATAACAATAAGAGGATTGCCATACCGGCCCCTTCATCTCACACTAACAGAGTAGGAGTGTATCTGGACTGGTCAGCCGGCACTTTGTCCTTCTACAGCGTTTGTAAAGCGTGCACACTGAAACACTTACACACATTCCACACCACATTCACTGAACCTTTGTGTGCTGGATTTGGGGTTTCTTACGTTGATAGTTCATTGTCTCTGTGTCAGACTAAACAACCAACAGTGAGAAAGAATACAAATGAATGAAAGCTAAAGTAGATTAAATGAGTAAAATGACAGTCATATAAGGTCTATAGGTACACATCCTACACAGATACAAGTAAATCTCAGATGCTTGTACTTTATGAAATAAAAGTAAAACAAGATTAAATCAAATGTTTTGATTCTGCTGTTAATATGTGCTCATAATGTTGACATTAATGTTGAGATAAAACCAACACAGATTACCAAAGGTTTTGCATCAATTCGCGAAAATTGAAAATTTTACTCTTGAAATTTACATCATCTCTACAATGTTTGTTAAATGTTCTGTGTCATTATTTAGGTAATGTAAAAACTAATGTTTTTATTTTTAAAACTGAGTAGATTGATATTGTGTTTGTGTCTTGTTTAATCTTGTTTTACTTTTATTTTAATGACCAGCTGACATTTTCTGACCACATTGCCAAAACAACACGCTCATGTAGATTTGCCTTGTTTAACATCAGAAAAATCCACCCTACCTCACTGAACATGCAACACAGCTCCTTGTCCAGGCCCTTGTCATTTCAAGGCTGGATTACTGCAATGCTCTACTAGCCGGCCTTCTAACACGGGCACTCGAACCACTTCAACTAATTCAAAATGCAGCAGCTTGGCTGGTCTTCAAGGAACCTAACAGGGCCCATGTCACACCCCTTCTCATTGCCCTTCACTGGCTACCAGTTGCTGCATGTATCAAGTTGCATGTATCTCTACTCCTTGCATACAAAACCACTAGGCTTTGCACCAACTTACCTTCACAAACTCATTCACATCTACACCCCTTCCAGATCCCCACAGTCAGCGAAAGAACGCCGCCTGGTAATACCCTCTTCAAAGGGCACACTATCACTTGCGTGCAGGTTCATCTTCAGTATCCCTTCCTGGTGGAATGATCTCCCAAACTGTTCGCTCTGCTACATCTCTCACTACATTCAAAAAACCTGCCCGTCCCACGAACACCTCACACAAGCATAAAAAATACTAACCTTTGTTTTTCTCTCCCAACAGGTTTTGTCTCTCAAGCACTGAGATATTGTACTTTCTGTAAAAATTTTAACTATGTACGGCTGATGTTATTGCCTCCCTACGATTTATTGCTCTATTGCTTTCCTCACCTTGTAAGACACTTTGAATTAAAACCATCTGCTAAATGCCTAAATGTAATGTCGCAGGTGGAGTCATTAACTTAAGGGTAAACCTTACACAAACCTGTTGACCTTAATAGATTTCTGAGTCCGTTGCCATTATTTGGCATTTTTAAAAATGTTGGCCCTCACAAGTACAATCAAACCTAAACACACACTTATGTCTACTTTTGTGAATTTAGAGTAAAGCAAATGGTAGACAAACTGATTTAATTGACAGTGCATACTCTCATGCTGGTTTGACCAGCATTCATACATACATTCATGCACTTGGGTAGAGCAGGTTTTTAAAATATAACAGAATTGTATTGTAGTCTTATATTGAAAGTGCATCACTTGATTGATTATATATGTATTTTTAAATACTGAAAAAGGAACTGTAATAAAACTTTTATTATTTGATAAATCTTTTATAAATCATATACACTAAAAAGCTGCTTTAATATGTAATGATTTTATAAACTTGCCAATCTTAACAGTAATTAATTTATAGTTTTAACTGGTTGCACGGCTCTGGTTTTTCAATACTCGTGAATATTCATTTCTTGTGTCTTACAAATGCCCATTTGAAGGTCATTGCCTCTATTTTGCGCTGAACTAAAGACACACGATGAAATGTAGTTTGACCGGACAGGCACCAAAGATAAAGATAGTTTATCTGCTTCTTTCTAGTTTAAGAGCCGGTTTAGTGAGTCATTACTGTTGAAAAACATGAAAAGATAAAATGTCTGAGAACAGACCAGAATACGACACCTTCGACAAGCGCGAATAAACTGTTGAGGTTTGTGTTTATTGTTGAAACAAAGGTTTTACCATTACAGTAATCGGTATTCAGTCGGTATGAATGATTAAAATCGGTATTACACGTAAATATTTACAGAATGTCTGTTTTCAGTTTATTTACAAAGGTCTTACTCTTGATAGTCTTACACACACAACTTGCTAATAAAAATCAGTGTGTGATGTGAAGCTGATCTCTGATGACAGAGCTTCAGATCTTCATCTGAAGATACTGAGGTCAGTTCATTTTGTTTAAGGAGTTGTAACGAAGATCACGAGCAGCTTTTAGAAAAAGAAAAAACAAGGAAATATAGACAATGATACAGTAATAACGGTATGCCAATTATCAATAATTAAGTATCAAGTCAGAGATTTACTATGGAGTATCAAATATCTATTATAAACCAGTAATCCAAGAAATTTAGCAATAGCACTCGGTCACGTCGCCGAGGCAAAACAAGACTTCGCAATGAGCATGAGGAAGCCAAGGGTTTATATATGCGGGATAATAGGGAACAGGTGTGCAGGAAGTAATCAGTCCAAGGAATGAGGCCTGATGGGGAATGTAGTCCAAAACGGAAACTGATATTCAGGTTCAGGAACCTCCTCCGTAACAGGAATATTAATCTAATTAATTTTTATTTAATTAAGGAATACCCATCATACCCATAACAACACTATGAGCACTTTCATACCTGCCCCTTCATTTACATTTACATTTACTTCACCTCGCTCTGACAGAGTAGGAATGTATCTGGACCTCATCCGGGACTTTCTAGCCTGCAGCACATCATCTTCTACTTGGAATTTAATATTACTGATGCTATATAGTGTGCGTGAAAATAAAGTGAGTGTATTTTGTCAGTTCTTTATTTAGATATGGATTCATTCTGTGATTCAGATCTATCTATTACCATAGTGCCATATTAATGTGTATTTTCAGCATTCTGTAAGTAATTCTGCCACAGTATTCTTGCCTTCATAATGTTCACAATAGTTGCTGCAAGTAACACACTCGCCCCTTCAAGCAAGTTATTGTGTTTAATGAGTACATGTTTGTTATAGCATTTAAAGTGTTCAGTTACCATTGATGCGCTGTGGACATTCATTGAACGACTGCTCATTTGAGTTCACTAGAAGTGGTACTGTAATGTCTTATATTGCAGTTACATTCATATCTGTAAAGTGCTCTTTCATGATCATTGTTCCTGTAAAGGGTCAGTGTTAATTAATGTTAATTCATCACTCGTGTAAGTTCAGTTCTGTATTTTGTTAACAGAACCACACCTGTTTGATTTGAATTACCATCAGTAAAATTAGTTGAAGATATTCTGGAGTCTGAGTGAATTTTCCTTCACTTGATATCATTACCCAGTTCTGACCGACTGTCTGCAGGGGTTCAAATCAACCTGAATTACTGTGTATGTCACCGTAGACTTTATGCACATGACATGGACTTTACCATCACAGCTAACAGGGATGGTTCTCATGTTGGATAACATTCTCTAAATGCTCTCCCAAGTTATCTTGGGAGTTCTTGCAGTGGCATTAGTAGAACGATTTTTAACGTTATATACCATTTATATTACATTTTTTACTATATCAAAAACGTTATTCATAGGTTGTTAGTGGAAATTCTTAAAAATGTTAATGTAAAAATTACACGTTACGGAAACGTTCTTACAACCTAAAATTGTTAGCTGGGATGACTGTGTGTTAAAACCTAAAGACAGAAATGTTGCCTAGGTAGGCAGCTCTCTAGGTGTCTAAAACAGACACAGTTTGCACAACTCTCTACAAAACAAACAGACGCTTAATATTTAAATGCTACTTATTTATATTTTAGATTATATACATTTGAATGGGAGGAGACGTATGATTGACATGTAACGCAGCCAATCAGAGTTTGGTTTCTTTTGTACGTTTGGGGGCGGGGTTATTAGATTTCCATCATATCACATTAACGTTTAAATAAACATGTTAATGGAGTGTTTTCTGAGTTGAGTATATTTATTTAATTATATTTATTGGATTTAGTGTATACGTGGACAAAAAAGTACATGCTAAGAAAACCTCGATTCTTGTCACTTTATGTAATTTGCTGTATGTCTGGACACTTTGTGAATAATTTATTTACGCAACATCAATTAAAGTAACTATAAGATCTAAGATAAACAACATTCTTTATTGTTGTGTTTATTTTACTTTCGTTTTCATTTTAAAATCAAAGTGAAACTTTACTTTCGGCCTCCAAATGGGTCAATATTCCAATGTCTCGCTGAACCATTTTGTCACATATAAATGATTTGTCACTAGCATAATTAAAGGTAGAAAACTGGGCATTGAAATGCTTGTGAAGAGGCTCAGACTTCAAGACAATAACATAACAGGACAACTAATAAGACACATATATACGGTTATATATAAGGTTACACATAAGGTGGAGGCTGTTACAATTACGGACTCTTTTGTGTTATGTTAGTTTATCCTGGTTTGTTTTGGTTCATTTCCTGTCTTGCCTTATTTGGTCATCTTCCTGTTCCTGTTTAATTAGATAATTCCCATCACCTGTTTGCCCCTTGTTATTTGTCCCCCTTTGTTCCCCTTTTAGTTCGGTCCTTGTCGGTGGTTGTTGTGTTTTCAATGACACGTGTTTTGAGTTGCTTTTGGTTTCTGGAAAAGTATTAAAGTCTGATTTATTGGAATATTCCCGGTTTTGCTCCTTTGTTCTTGTTCCCGTGGTCCTGTCAGACCTCAACACGTTACAGGGGCATTGGGATATTAGAATGACTATAAAGAGATATTAAAGTGAAGGTACATCAAAGGGTCTGTACTTTAAATGCTATAATTTTTTCAAATGTGCATGGAATTAGCCAAGACATTCGAATATAAGCCCTACCTAGCATAATAAATGGTACAGTGTTGTAAGAAGTTGGATTCAGCATTGTTCTATTTTGTGAAAACAAGACAGGTTGGTTTGTATAAACGTATTCGTAAGATCATTGTTATACATAAAATACTCTTAAATAAACAAAATGTTTTCATTTCTGGAACGTAACTGTATTTTCCAGTGTTTATATTACGGTATTTGCGGACAGAAATATAACAGAAACAGATGTATTCTGTGGAGACATGTCTGAACGCTTGAAAGTTTTTCATATTAGATGGTATACAGTAATTTATCTAAATGTGATCAGTGATTTATGCGAAATCAATGTTTGATATAAACATTAAAATCCTCTTGATTCATACACTCAGATTATACATAGGAAAAGATTAATGAATAATTCCCTACAATGTACAACCTGGAAAAGACTTTAATATATTTATGAAATATATTCATTCTTTGGTAAATTTGTAACTTGTTGATTTAGGTCAAGTGTGTTTAAAATGAGTCTCGGTGAGAAGAGAGGACAGGGGTGTGATGTTCACACACATGAAGGAGAACTCAGCTGTGTGTCTATGAAGAGTCACAGATCTATAGTCATACCTCCTGAAGTAAGTGATGAAGCAGAACTCAGCTGTGTGTCTATGAAGAGTCACAGATCTATAGTCATACCTCCTGAAGTAAGTGATGAAGCAGAACTCAGCTGTGTGTCTATGAAGAGTCACAGATCTATAGTCATACCTCCTGAAGTAAGTGATGAAGCAGAACTCAGCTGTGTGTCTATGAAGAGTCACAGATCTATAGTCATACCTCCTGAAGTAAGTGATGAAGCAGAACTCAGCTGTGTGTCTATGAAGAGTCACAGATCTATAGTCATACCTCCTGAAGTAAGTGATGAAGCAGAACTCAGCTGTGTGTCTATGAAGAGTCACAGATCTATAGTCATACCTCCTGAAGTAAGTGATGAAGCAGAACTCAGCTGTGTGTCTATGAAGAGTCACAGATCTATAGTCATACCTCCTGAAGTAAGTGATGAAGCAGAACTCAGCTGTGTGTCTATGAAGAGTCACAGATCTATAGTCATACCTCCTGAAGTAAGTGATGAAGCAGAACTCAGCTGTGTGTCTATGAAGAGTCACAGATCTATAGTCATACCTCCTGAAGTAAGTGATGAAGCAGAACTCAGCTGTGTGTCTATGAAGAGTCACAGATCTATAGTCATACCTCCTGAAGTAAGTGATGAAGCAGAACTCAGCTGTGTGTCTATGAAGAGTCACAGATCTATAGTCATACCTCCTGAAGTAAGTGATGAAGCAGAACTCAGCTGTGTGTCTATGAAGAGTCACAGATCTATAGTCATACCTCCTGAAGTAAGTGATGAAGCAGAACTCAGCTGTGTGTCTATGAAGAGTCACAGATCTATAGTCATACCTCCTGAAGTAAGTGATGAAGCAGAACTCAGCTGTGTGTCTATGAAGAGTCACAGATCTATAGTCATACCTCCTGAAGTAAGTGATGAAGCAGAACTCAGCTGTGTGTCTATGAAGAGTCACAGATCTATAGTCATACCTCCTGAAGTAAGTGATGAAGCAGAACTCAGCTGTGTGTCTATGAAGAGTCACAGATCTATAGTCATACCTCCTGAAATAAGTGATGAAGCAGAACTCAGCTGTGTGTCTATGAAGAGTCACAGATCTATAGTCATACCTCCTGAAGTAAGTGATGAAGCAGAACTCAGCTGTGTGTCTATGAAGAGTCACAGATCTATAGTCATACCTCCTGAAATAAGTGATGAAGCAGAACTCAGCTGTGTGTCTATGAAGAGTCACAGATCTATAGTCATACCTCCTGAAGTAAGTGATGAAGCAGAACTCAGCTGTGTGTCTATGAAGAGTCACAGATCTATAGTCATACCTCCTGAAGTAAGTGATGAAGCAGAACTCAGCTGTGTGTCTATGAAGAGTCACAGATCTATAGTCATACCTCCTGAAGTAAGTGATGAAGCAGAACTCAGCTGTGTGTCTATGAAGAGTCACAGATCTATAGTCATACCTCCTGAAGTAAGTGATGAAGCAGAACTCAGCTGTGTGTCTATGAAGAGTCACAGATCTATAGTCATACCTCCTGAAGTAAGTGATGAAGCAGAACTCAGCTGTGTGTCTATGAAGAGTCACAGATCTATAGTCATACCTCCTGAAATAAGTGATGAAGCAGAACTCAGCTGTGTGTCTATGAAGAGTCACAGATCTATAGTCATACCTCCTGAAGTAAGTGATGAAGCAGAACTCAGCTGTGTGTCTATGAAGAGTCACAGATCTATAGTCATACCTCCTGAAGTAAGTGATGAAGCAGAACTCAGCTGTGTGTCTATGAAGAGTCACAGATCTATAGTCATACCTCCTGAAGTAAGTGATGAAGCAGAACTCAGCTGTGTGTCTATGAAGAGTCACAGATCTATAGTCATACCTCCTGAAGTAAGTGATGAAGCAGAACTCAGCTGTGTGTCTATGAAGAGTCACAGATCTATAGTCATACCTCCTGAAGTAAGTGATGAAGCAGAACTCAGCTGTGTGTCTATGAAGAGTCACAGATCTATAGTCATACCTCCTGAAGTAAGTGATGAAGCAGAACTCAGCTGTGTGTCTATGAAGAGTCACAGATCTATAGTCATACCTCCTGAAGTAAGTGATGAAGCAGAACTCAGCTGTGTGTCTATGAAGAGTCACAGATCTATAGTCATACCTCCTGAAGTAAGTGATGAAGGAGAACTCAGCTGTGTGTCTATGAAGAGTCACAGATCTATAGTCATACCTCCTGAAGTAAGTGATGAAGCAGAACTCAGCTGTGTGTCTATGAAGAGTCACAGATCTATAGTCATACCTCCTGAAATAAGTGATGAAGCAGAACTCAGCTGTGTGTCTATGAAGAGTCACAGATCTATAGTCATACCTCCTGAAATAAGTGATGAAGCAGAACTCAGCTGTGTGTCTATGAAGAGTCACAGATCTATAGTCATACCTCCTGAAGTAAGTGATGAAGCAGAACTCAGCTGTGTGTCTATGAAGAGTCACAGATCTATAGTCATACCTCCTGAAGTAAGTGATGAAGGAGAACTCAGCTGTGTGTCTATGAAGAGTCACAGATCTATAGTCATACCTCCTGAAGTAAGTGATGAAGCAGAACTCAGCTGTGTGTCTATGAAGAGTCACAGATCTATAGTCATACCTCCTGAAATAAGTGATGAAGCAGAACTCAGCTGTGTGTCTATGAAGAGTCACAGATCTATAGTCATACCTCCTGAAGTAAGTGATGAAGGAGAACTCAGCTGTGTGTCTATGAAGAGTCACAGATCTATAGTCATACCTCCTGAAGTAAGTGATGAAGGAGAACTCAGCTGTGTGTCTATGAAGAGTCACAGATCTATAGTCATACCTCCTGAAGTAAGTGATGAAGCAGAACTCAGCTGTGTGTCTATGAAGAGTCACAGATCTATAGTCATACCTCCTGAAGTAAGTGATGAAGGAGAACTCAGCTGTGTGTCTATGAAGAGTCACAGATCTATAGTCATACCTCCTGAAATAAGTGATGAAGCAGAACTCAGCTGTGTGTCTATGAAGAGTCACAGATCTATAGTCATACCTCCTGAAGTAAGTGATGAAGGAGAACTCAGCTGTGTGTCTATGAAGAGTCACAGATCTATAGTCATACCTCCTGAAGTAAGTGATGAAGGAGAACTCAGCTGTGTGTCTATGAAGAGTCACAGATCTATAGTCATACCTCCTGAAATAAGTGATGAAGGAGAACTCAGCTGTGTGTCTATGAAGAGTCACAGATCTATAGTCATACCTCCTGAAATAAGTGATGAAGGAGAACTCAGCTGTGTGTCTATGAAGAGTCACAGATCTATAGTCATACCTCCTGAAGTAAGTGATGAAGTAGAACTCAGCTGTGTGTCTATGAAGAGTCACAGATCTATAGTCATACCTCCTGAAATAAGTGATGAAGCAGAACTCAGCTGTGTGTCTATGAAGAGTCACAGATCTATAGTCATACCTCCTGAAGTAAGTGATGAAGCAGAACTCAGCTGTGTGTCTATGAAGAGTCACAG
The DNA here is from genome assembly GCA_036877525.1 of Chromobotia macracanthus. Classification (NCBI taxonomy): domain Eukaryota; kingdom Metazoa; phylum Chordata; class Actinopteri; order Cypriniformes; family Botiidae; genus Chromobotia; species Chromobotia macracanthus. The sequence continues at coordinate 71,837 of JAZGTH010000117.1, forward strand.
ATCTATAGTCATACCTCCTGAAATAAGTGATGAAGCAGAACTCAGCTGTGTGTCTATGAAGAGTCACAGATCTATAGTCATACCTCCTGAAATAAGTGATGAAGCAGAACTCAGCTGTGTGTCTATGAAGTCACAGATCTATAGTCATACCTCCTGAAATAAGTGATGAAGCAGAACTCAGCTGTGTGTCTATGAAGAGTCACAGATCTATAGTCATACCTCCTGAAGTAAGTGATGAAGGAGAACTCAGCTGTGTGTCTATGAAGAGTCACAGATCTATAGTCATACCTCCTGAAGTAAGTGATGAAGCAGAACTCAGCTGTGTGTCTATGAAGAGTCACAGATCTATAGTCATACCTCCTGAAGTAAGTGATGAAGCAGAACTCAGCTGTGTGTCTATGAAGAGTCACAGATCTATAGTCATACCTCCTGAAGTAAGTGATGAAGCAGAACTCAGCTGTGTGTCTATGAAGAGTCACAGATCTATAGTCATACCTCCTGAAATAAGTGATGAAGCAGAACTCAGCTGTGTGTCTATGAAGAGTCACAGATCTATAGTCATACCTCCTGAAGTAAGTGATGAAGCAGAACTCAGCTGTGTGTCTATGAAGAGTCACAGATCTATAGTCATACCTCCTGAAGTAAGTGATGAAGCAGAACTCAGCTGTGTGTCTATGAAGAGTCACAGATCTATAGTCATACCTCCTGAAGTAAGTGATGAAGCAGAACTCAGCTGTGTGTCTATGAAGAGTCACAGATCTATAGTCATACCCCCTGAAATAAGTGATGAAGCAGAACTCAGCTGTGTGTCTATGAAGAGTCACAGATCTATAGTCATACCTCCTGAAGTAAGTGATGAAGCAGAACTCAGCTGTGTGTCTATGAAGAGTCACAGATCTATAGTCATACCTCCTGAAATAAGTGATGAAGCAGAACTCAGCTGTGTGTCTATGAAGAGTCACAGATCTATAGTCATACCTCCTGAAGTAAGTGATGAAGCAGAACTCAGCTGTGTGTCTATGAAGAGTCACAGATCTATAGTCATACCTCCTGAAATAAGTGATGAAGCAGAACTCAGCTGTGTGTCTATGAAGAGTCACAGATCTATAGTCATACCTCCTGAAGTAAGTGATGAAGGAGAACTCAGCTGTGTGTCTATGAAGAGTCACAGATCTATAGTCATACCTCCTGAAGTAAGTGATGAAGCAGAACTCAGCTGTGTGTCTATGAAGAGTCACAGATCTATAGTCATACCTCCTGAAGTAAGTGATGAAGCAGAACTCAGCTGTGTGTCTATGAAGTGTGTCTATGAAGAGTCACAGATCTATAGTCATACCTCCTGAAGTAAGTGATGAAGCAGAACTCAGCTGTGTGTCTATGAAGAGTCACAGATCTATAGTCATACCTCCTGAAGTAAGTGATGAAGGAGAACTCAGCTGTGTGTCTATGAAGAGTCACAGATCTATAGTCATACCTCCTGAAATAAGTGATGAAGGAGAACTCAGCTGTGTGTCTATGAAGAGTCACAGATCTATAGTCATACCTCCTGAAATAAGTGATGAAGGAGAACTCAGCTGTGTGTCTATGAAGAGTCACAGATCTATAGTCATACCTCCTGAAGTAAGTGATGAAGTAGAACTCAGCTGTGTGTCTATGAAGAGTCACAGATCTATAGTCATACCTCCTGAAATAAGTGATGAAGCAGAACTCAGCTGTGTGTCTATGAAGAGTCACAGATCTATAGTCATACCTCCTGAAGTAAGTGATGAAGCAGAACTCAGCTGTGTGTCTATGAAGAGTCACAGATCTATAGTCATACCTCCTGAAATAAGTGATGAAGCAGAACTCAGCTGTGTGTCTATGAAGAGTCACAGATCTATAGTCATACCTCCTGAAGTAAGTGATGAAGCAGAACTCAGCTGTGTGTCTATGAAGAGTCACAGATCTATAGTCATACCTCCTGAAGTAAGTGATGAAGCAGAACTCAGCTGTGTGTCTATGAAGAGTCACAGATCTATAGTCATACCTCCTGAAGTAAGTGATGAAGCAGAACTCAGCTGTGTGTCTATGAAGAGTCACAGATCTATAGTCATACCTCCTGAAGTAAGTGATGAAGCAGAACTCAGCTGTGTGTCTATGAAGAGTCACAGATCTATAGTCATACCTCCTGAAGTAAGTGATGAAGCAGAACTCAGCTGTGTGTCTATGAAGAGTCACAGATCTATAGTCATACCTCCTGAAGTAAGTGATGAAGCAGAACTCAGCTGTGTGTCTATGAAGAGTCACAGATCTATAGTCATACCTCCTGAAGTAAGTGATGAAGCAGAACTCAGCTGTGTGTCTATGAAGAGTCACAGATCTATAGTCATACCTCCTGAAGTAAGTGATGAAGCAGAACTCAGCTGTGTGTCTATGAAGAGTCACAGATCTATAGTCATACCTCCTGAAGTAAGTGATGAAGCAGAACTCAGCTGTGTGTCTATGAAGAGTCACAGATCTATAGTCATACCTCCTGAAGTAAGTGATGAAGCAGAACTCAGCTGTGTGTCTATGAAGAGTCACAGATCTATAGTCATACCTCCTGAAATAAGTGATGAAGCAGAACTCAGCTGTGTGTCTATGAAGAGTCACAGATCTATAGTCATACCTCCTGAAGTAAGTGATGAAGCAGAACTCAGCTGTGTGTCTATGAAGAGTCACAGATCTATAGTCATACCTCCTGAAGTAAGTGATGAAGCAGAACTCAGCTGTGTGTCTATGAAGAGTCACAGATCTATAGTCATACCTCCTGAAGTAAGTGATGAAGCAGAACTCAGCTGTGTGTCTATGAAGAGTCACAGATCTATAGTCATACCTCCTGAAGTAAGTGATGAAGCAGAACTCAGCTGTGTGTCTATGAAGAGTCACAGATCTATAGTCATACCTCCTGAAGTAAGTGATGAAGCAGAACTCAGCTGTGTGTCTATGAAGAGTCACAGATCTATAGTCATACCTCCTGAAATAAGTGATGAAGCAGAACTCAGCTGTGTGTCTATGAAGAGTCACAGATCTATAGTCATACCTCCTGAAGTAAGTGATGAAGCAGAACTCAGCTGTGTGTCTATGAAGAGTCACAGATCTATAGTCATACCTCCTGAAGTAAGTGATGAAGCAGAACTCAGCTGTGTGTCTATGAAGAGTCACAGATCTATAGTCATACCTCCTGAAATAAGTGATGAAGCAGAACTCAGCTGTGTGTCTATGAAGAGTCACAGATCTATAGTCATACCTCCTGAAGTAAGTGATGAAGCAGAACTCAGCTGTGTGTCTATGAAGAGTCACAGATCTATAGTCATACCTCCTGAAGTAAGTGATGAAGCAGAACTCAGCTGTGTGTCTATGAAGAGTCACAGATCTATAGTCATACCTCCTGAAGTAAGTGATGAAGCAGAACTCAGCTGTGTGTCTATGAAGAGTCACAGATCTATAGTCATACCTCCTGAAGTAAGTGATGAAGCAGAACTCAGCTGTGTGTCTATGAAGAGTCACAGATCTATAGTCATACCTCCTGAAGTAAGTGATGAAGCAGAACTCAGCTGTGTGTCTATGAAGAGTCACAGATCTATAGTCATACCTCCTGAAGTAAGTGATGAAGGAGAACTCAGCTGTGTGTCTATGAAGAGTCACAGATCTATAGTCATACCTCCTGAAGTAAGTGATGAAGCAGAACTCAGCTGTGTGTCTATGAAGAGTCACAGATCTATAGTCATACCTCCTGAAATAAGTGATGAAGCAGAACTCAGCTGTGTGTCTATGAAGAGTCACAGATCTATAGTCATACCTCCTGAAATAAGTGATGAAGCAGAACTCAGCTGTGTGTCTATGAAGAGTCACAGATCTATAGTCATACCTCCTGAAATAAGTGATGAAGCAGAACTCAGCTGTGTGTCTATGAAGAGTCACAGATCTATAGTCATACCTCCTGAAGTAAGTGATGAAGCAGAACTCAGCTGTGTGTCTATGAAGAGTCACAGATCTATAGTCATACCTCCTGAAGTAAGTGATGAAGCAGAACTCAGCTGTGTGTCTATGAAGAGTCACAGATCTATAGTCATACCTCCTGAAGTAAGTGATGAAGCAGAACTCAGCTGTGTGTCTATGAAGAGTCACAGATCTATAGTCATACCTCCTGAAATAAGTGATGAAGCAGAACTCAGCTGTGTGTCTATGAAGAGTCACAGATCTATAGTCATACCTCCTGAAGTAAGTGATGAAGGAGAACTCAGCTGTGTGTCTATGAAGAGTCACAGATCTATAGTCATACCTCCTGAAGTAAGTGATGAAGGAGAACTCAGCTGTGTGTCTATGAAGAGTCACAGATCTATAGTCATACCTCCTGAAGTAAGTGATGAAGGAGAACTCAGCTGTGTGTCTATGAAGAGTCACAGATCTATAGTCATACCTCCTGAAATAAGTGATGAAGCAGAACTCAGCTGTGTGTCTATGAAGAGTCACAGATCTATAGTCATACCTCCTGAAGTAAGTGATGAAGGAGAACTCAGCTGTGTGTCTATGAAGAGTCACAGATCTATAGTCATACCTCCTGAAGTAAGTGATGAAGGAGAACTCAGCTGTGTGTCTATGAAGAGTCACAGATCTATAGTCATACCTCCTGAAATAAGTGATGAAGGAGAACTCAGCTGTGTGTCTATGAAGAGTCACAGATCTATAGTCATACCTCCTGAAATAAGTGATGAAGGAGAACTCAGCTGTGTGTCTATGAAGAGTCACAGATCTATAGTCATACCTCCTGAAGTAAGTGATGAAGTAGAACTCAGCTGTGTGTCTATGAAGAGTCACAGATCTATAGTCATACCTCCTGAAATAAGTGATGAAGCAGAACTCAGCTGTGTGTCTATGAAGAGTCACAGATCTATAGTCATACCTCCTGAAGTAAGTGATGAAGCAGAACTCAGCTGTGTGTCTATGAAGAGTCACAGATCTATAGTCATACCTCCTGAAATAAGTGATGAAGCAGAACTCAGCTGTGTGTCTATGAAGAGTCACAGATCTATAGTCATACCTCCTGAAATAAGTGATGAAGCAGAACTCAGCTGTGTGTCTATGAAGTCACAGATCTATAGTCATACCTCCTGAAATAAGTGATGAAGCAGAACTCAGCTGTGTGTCTATGAAGAGTCACAGATCTATAGTCATACCTCCTGAAGTAAGTGATGAAGGAGAACTCAGCTGTGTGTCTATGAAGAGTCACAGATCTATAGTCATACCTCCTGAAGTAAGTGATGAAGCAGAACTCAGCTGTGTGTCTATGAAGAGTCACAGATCTATAGTCATACCTCCTGAAGTAAGTGATGAAGCAGAACTCAGCTGTGTGTCTATGAAGAGTCACAGATCTATAGTCATACCTCCTGAAGTAAGTGATGAAGCAGAACTCAGCTGTGTGTCTATGAAGAGTCACAGATCTATAGTCATACCTCCTGAAGTAAGTGATGAAGCAGAACTCAGCTGTGTGTCTATGAAGAGTCACAGATCTATAGTCATACCTCCTGAAGTAAGTGATGAAGCAGAACTCAGCTGTGTGTCTATGAAGAGTTACAGATCTATAGTCATACCTCCTGAAATAAGTGATGAAGGAGAACTCAGCTGTGTGTCTATGAAGAGTCACAGATCTATAGTCATACCTCCTGAAATAAGTGATGAAGGAGAACTCAGCTGTGTGTCTATGAAGAGTCACAGATCTATAGTCATACCTCCTGAAGTAAGTGATGAAGCAGAACTTAGCTGTGTGTCTATGAAGAGTCACAGATCTATAGTCATACCTCCTGAAGTAAGTGATGAAGCAGAACTCAGCTGTGTGTCTATGAAGAGTCACAGATCTATAGTCATACCTCCTGAAGTAAGTGATGAAGCAGAACTCAGCTGTGTGTCTATGAAGAGTCACAGATCTATAGTCATACCTCCTGAAGTAAGTGATGAAGCAGAACTCAGCTGTGTGTCTATGAAGAGTCACAGATCTATAGTCATACCCCCTGAAATAAGTGATGAAGCAGAACTCAGCTGTGTGTCTATGAAGAGTCACAGATCTATAGTCATACCTCCTGAAGTAAGTGATGAAGCAGAACTCAGCTGTGTGTCTATGAAGAGTCACAGATCTATAGTCATACCTCCTGAAATAAGTGATGAAGCAGAACTCAGCTGTGTGTCTATGAAGAGTCACAGATCTATAGTCATACCTCCTGAAGTAAGTGATGAAGCAGAACTCAGCTGTGTGTCTATGAAGAGTCACAGATCTATAGTCATACCTCCTGAAATAAGTGATGAAGCAGAACTCAGCTGTGTGTCTATGAAGAGTCACAGATCTATAGTCATACCTCCTGAAGTAAGTGATGAAGGAGAACTCAGCTGTGTGTCTATGAAGAGTCACAGATCTATAGTCATACCTCCTGAAGTAAGTGATGAAGCAGAACTCAGCTGTGTGTCTATGAAGAGTCACAGATCTATAGTCATACCTCCTGAAGTAAGTGATGAAGCAGAACTCAGCTGTGTGTCTATGAAGTGTGTCTATGAAGAGTCACAGATCTATAGTCATACCTCCTGAAGTAAGTGATGAAGCAGAACTCAGCTGTGTGTCTATGAAGAGTCACAGATCTATAGTCATACCTCCTGAAGTAAGTGATGAAGGAGAACTCAGCTGTGTGTCTATGAAGAGTCACAGATCTATAGTCATACCTCCTGAAATAAGTGATGAAGGAGAACTCAGCTGTGTGTCTATGAAGAGTCACAGATCTATAGTCATACCTCCTGAAATAAGTGATGAAGGAGAACTCAGCTGTGTGTCTATGAAGAGTCACAGATCTATAGTCATACCTCCTGAAGTAAGTGATGAAGTAGAACTCAGCTGTGTGTCTATGAAGAGTCACAGATCTATAGTCATACCTCCTGAAATAAGTGATGAAGCAGAACTCAGCTGTGTGTCTATGAAGAGTCACAGATCTATAGTCATACCTCCTGAAGTAAGTGATGAAGCAGAACTCAGCTGTGTGTCTATGAAGAGTCACAGATCTATAGTCATACCTCCTGAAATAAGTGATGAAGCAGAACTCAGCTGTGTGTCTATGAAGAGTCACAGATCTATAGTCATACCTCCTGAAGTAAGTGATGAAGCAGAACTCAGCTGTGTGTCTATGAAGAGTCACAGATCTATAGTCATACCTCCTGAAGTAAGTGATGAAGCAGAACTCAGCTGTGTGTCTATGAAGAGTCACAGATCTATAGTCATACCTCCTGAAGTAAGTGATGAAGGAGAACTCAGCTGTGTGTCTATGAAGAGTCACAGATCTATAGTCATACCTCCTGAAATAAGTGATGAAGGAGAACTCAGCTGTGTGTCTATGAAGAGTCAAAGATCTATAGTCATACCTCCTGAAATAAGTGATGAAGGAGAACTCAGCTGTGTGTCTATGAAGAGTCACAGATCTATAGTCATACCTCCTGAAGTAAGTGATGAAGTAGAACTCAGCTGTGTGTCTATGAAGAGTCACAGATCTATAGTCATACCTCCTGAAATAAGTGATGAAGCAGAACTCAGCTGTGTGTCTATGAAGAGTCACAGATCTATAGTCATACCTCCTGAAGTAAGTGATGAAGCAGAACTCAGCTGTGTGTCTATGAAGAGTCACAGATCTATAGTCATACCTCCTGAAATAAGTGATGAAGCAGAACTCAGCTGTGTGTCTATGAAGAGTCACAGATCTATAGTCATACCTCCTGAAGTAAGTGATGAAGCAGAACTCAGCTGTGTGTCTATGAAGAGTCACAGATCTATAGTCATACCTCCTGAAGTAAGTGATGAAGTAGAACTCAGCTGTGTGTCTATGAAGAGTCACAGATCTATAGTCATACCTCCTGAAATAAGTGATGAAGCAGAACTCAGCTGTGTGTCTATGAAGAGTCACAGATCTATAGTCATACCTCCTGAAGTAAGTGATGAAGCAGAACTCAGCTGTGTGTCTATGAAGAGTCACAGATCTATAGTCATACCTCCTGAAATAAGTGATGAAGCAGAACTCAGCTGTGTGTCTATGAAGAGTCACAGATCTATAGTCATACCTCCTGAAGTAAGTGATGAAGCAGAACTCAGCTGTGTGTCTATGAAGAGTCACAGATCTATAGTCATACCTCCTGAAGTAAGTGATGAAGCAGAACTCAGCTGTGTGTCTATGAAGAGTCACAGATCTATAGTCATACCTCCTGAAGTAAGTGATGAAGCAGAACTCAGCTGTGTGTCTATGAAGAGTCACAGATCTATAGTCATACCTCCTGAAGTAAGTGATGAAGCAGAACTCAGCTGTGTGTCTATGAAGAGTCACAGATCTATAGTCATACCTCCTGAAGTAAGTGATGAAGCAGAACTCAGCTGTGTGTCTATGAAGAGTCACAGATCTATAGTCATACCTCCTGAAGTAAGTGATGAAGCAGAACTCAGCTGTGTGTCTATGAAGAGTCACAGATCTATAGTCATACCTCCTGAAGTAAGTGATGAAGCAGAACTCAGCTGTGTGTCTATGAAGAGTCACAGATCTATAGTCATACCTCCTGAAATAAGTGATGAAGCAGAACTCAGCTGTGTGTCTATGAAGAGTCACAGATCTATAGTCATACCTCCTGAAGTAAGTGATGAAGCAGAACTCAGCTGTGTGTCTATGAAGAGTCACAGATCTATCTATGAGCCTCCTGACCTCAGTGATGGAGCTGTGACCTCTGACCCTGCGTGAGTATAAACATGATTAAACTACTATACAGAGCAATCGATATGAAATATCATATAACAGGTATAGTGACAACAATTATTGCAGTATTACTGAAGGACACATTATTTAAGATTATTATTTAGTGAGTTTAATGTTAATGAAATTGTTCAGGGTTATCTTATTATTTTTTATCTATCAGGGTTATCTTATTTACTTATTATAACAGTACATGTCCACCTTGTGTGATGCCATTCCTGGAAGTAAAATGGTTTAGTTATAATAGTGAGATTATTTGCTTTAGCATGCAAAATTGAAATGTAATGTAATAAAATGTAATATAATATTGGTACTAATATTAATAATATTAATAAATGTACTGATATTGTACTACTGTACTAATATAAATGCAGTTTTCATGACCTCGTATTAATAAATGGAATATTGAAATACACTTCAATCTACTGCAATGACATCTTCAAATCCTTAGATGATCCAGAATGTGAGAAGAAAAAGAGGAGGAAGAAAGACAAAATCAAGACTAAAGGCATCGCTGGAATTGGAAAAACAGTCTCTTTGCAGAAGTTCATTCTGGACTGGGTTGAGGGAACAGCCAATCAGGATGTAGATTTCATGTTTGTGCTTCCATGTCGAGAGCTGAACTTGATTAAAGATGATCACTACAGCCTCCACAAACTTCTGCTTGACTTTCCTCCTGAACTTCAAGATCTTGACTCAAAGATTTATGATGAGTGTAAAGTTGTGTTCGTCTTTGATGGTCTGGATGAAAGCAGAATTACACTGAAGTTTGAAGGCAGTGAGAAAGTTTCTGGTGTGACTGTGACATCATCAGTAGGTGTATTGATGTCAAACCTGATCAAAGGAGATCTGCTTCCCTCTGCTGTCATCTGGATTACCTCCAGACCAGCAGCAGCCATTCAGATCCCCTCTAACTACATCAACCGTGTGACAGAAATCCAGGGATTCAATGACCCTCAAAAGGAGGAATATTTCAGGAAGAGAATCAGCGATGAGCATCAAGCCAGCAGAATCATCTCACACATTAGAGGAACAAGAAGCCTCCACATCATGTGTCACATACCAGTCTTCTGCTGGATCTCATCCGTTGTGTTTCAGAAGATCCTGATACAAGATCACAGTGCAGAAATCCCCAAATCTCTGACTGAAATGTACATCCACTTCCTGCTCATTAAGATCAATATGAAGAACCAGAAGTATGATGAGAGAGATCCAGAGAATCTCCTGCAGTCCAACAGAGAAATGATTGTGAAACTGTCTGAACTGGCGTTCAAACAGTTGTGAGGGGAACGTGATGTTCTTTGAGGAGGACATGAGAACGTGTGGAATAGACATCACTGACGCCTCAGTGTATTGTGGGATCTGCACTGAGATCTTTAAGGAAGAATCTGTGATTCATCAGAATAAAATCTACTGCTTCATACAGCTGAGCTTTGTGACCAAGAACATTGGAACTGCTGATTATACTAAATAAAAAATATAGTTTTTACACTGTGAGTGACTCTTTGTATTTGCTACTACAATCAGCAGTCATTAAATCCTTAAGTAGTGAAAATGGACATCTGGATCTTTTCCTCCGTATCCTGCTGGGCATCTCACTGGAGTCCATTCAGAGACTCCTACAGGATCTGCTGACACACACAGAAAACAGCTCAAAAAACATTAAAAAAAAACAGAGTATATTAAAAACCAAATCAAACTTTGGCATGATCGTTTCTCAGCTGACAGATCCATCAATCTCTTCCTTTGTCTGCTGGAAAATAATGATCAAACGCTGTACAGAGAGATTCAGGAGTTTATAACATCAGGCCAACACACAGAGAACAAACTCTCTCCTGCTCACTGCTCAGCAATAGCCTACATGCTTCAGATGTCAGAGGTGATGGATGAGTTTGATTTGAAGAAACTCAACACATCAGATGAGGGTAAAAGGAAACTGATACCAGCTGTGAGGAACTGCAGAAAAGCTCGATGTGTATGAATATATGTGATTGTACAGTCAGAGTTTGTGAATCTTTATATTTATGACCTTCAATATTATCAAGGTTTCATACAAATGTATTGAGAAATATGATCCAATATGACACATCTGTGAGTGACAGACGTATGTGAAGCTGTAGGATTATCAATTAATTTGAAGGTGAGATTATATTCTGGTGTTTTCAGTGGGATGAAAGTCAGGTGTGAGTGAGTGTTTTTAAAGAACAGAGTATGATCTCTGATCTCTTGTATCCAACTGATCTCTATCAAAGTCTGATCTCCTCACCATGTTTGTGAAAGTGTTTCATGACACAAACAAAGGAGATTTCTGAGTGGCTGTGTGAGTTTGGTTTTGCTGCATCTGGTTTAGGATGTCCTGCCATCATTGATGGAACAATGAATTCTGGAATGAGAATCTAAAAGAACATTAAGATATTGCTAACACTTCATGTAAAGTTTGTAAAAAGACATGGCATTTAATATTTTGGCTTCCATCTCTATTTATGTTAAACTTTTAAAAGAATATTAACAAAATCAAAGATTTGAGCTGTGGATCTCTCATTGAGTTGACACACAATGATCCCAAAGTCCTGATGTTAATCTAAGAGAAATGTTGTGGAAGGATCTGAAGTGAACAGTTCGTGTGAGGAAAGATCATCAACATCTCAGAGTGGAAGATCTTCTATATTGAGGAATGAGCTAAAACTCATCAAACTGATGTGCATAACTGATCAAGTTAAAGAAACATTTAGTTTAGTATAAACATTTAGTGCTGAAGTCACACCAGATACTGTTGCAAACAAAAGTTCAGATGTGTTTGTGTGTACAGATCTCTCTCAGTATGTAACTGACCTAGTATAATATTTCTGATTTGTGCTTTGCATCTTTGTTAAAGATTTATTGGCTGTGAACTCACTGTTAAGTGCTGTGAAAGTTTGGTTTCATTTCTACATTCATCAAACTCCCTGAGAGAACTGGACCTGAGTAACAATAACCTGCAGGATTCAGGAGTGAAGCTGATCTCTGATGGACTGAAGAGTTCACACTGTCAACTGGAGATACTAAAGTATTTAAACACATAGATAAACAAGATTATGTATTCACTGGTTAAATACCAAAGCTGGAGTCTTACACCTTTCAGTGATAAATCATTTGTCAGTATTAAATAAAATTATTATTGTTTTATTGTGCAGTATATGTAAGTAACAACAATCTAAGTTTTCTTTGTCAAGTTGAATACTTATTTGTTCAGTGTTTAAAATCCAAGAGTTTTTATTGGCCAGATCTAACAGCACACTGGACCCTGTTGAATGTGTTTAGCTTTGATGGCTGTCTGATTTCTCTCCAGCATGCATCTCAAGTGAAAAGAAGAAAACTAGTCATGTTTAACAAGTGAAGTGTTTAGTGCTGTTTATAAGAGTGTTATGACATAGAATATTAGTCACATGATCAATGTGTGTGATCATGGTTTTGAAAAATAATATATAATTTATATTTATAAAATAAAACATTTTATAATAATAATATAAGTAATAAATTAATAAAATTAAATAAAATTATAAATGATTTATTATTTTATTTTATTCTGTGGTGTTTTATCTTCTATTATAGACTTACTGACTGTAATTTCACTGATGAATGTTGTGAAAGTTTGGCTTCAGTCATTCAATCACCAAACTCTTGGGGGATTCAGGAGTGAAGCTGATCTGTGATGGACCTAAGACTTCACACAGTCAACTGCAGATACTGAGGTATTTAAACACATTAACATGAGATCATAACAAGATCATTAACAAGATCCTTACATTTGTTTTCTGGACCTGAGCTCCAGATAAAATATATTAACATAACAGACTTCAATGAATCTTTAGACTTTGGGTTTGTATTTGCTCCAGATTGTTTCTATAAGGAAATTTTTGGTTATTTTTGAAAATGATTTGTTTAGTGATTAAAACCTCACAGTGATGAATAGAAATCAATGTATTGAATAGACTATACAATAAAATCTACATATTCATTTACATTCATGTCTGCTTTTAAGCTCGACTGATTGAGCGTTAACAGTGTGTTCTACGAGAGGAAAGAAAAGTTAAAGTTGTGTTGAAGTTAATAAAGATGAACAGAAACTATAGATCATAATTCCAGTCTGTAAAGATCAACAGTGAAACCCAGTATCTGTCTAAAAGTAATAAATAAGATGACTCTTAATAAAAAAAAACTACTAGTTTGCAGAGTGGATGTGTTTCTGTTCACTGATTGCTCTACAGAAAATTAAAGTAAATAAGGGTGTATGGAAACTAATAGAATATAGAAATCAATGTAATATTACTGTTTCCTGTATCCATAATCCAAACTCATTCAGTTTTAATTCATTATCCAAACTAATGCCGAGTTCACACTGCATGATTTTATCCCGTCTAGAGTTTTGTGAAAATCGGAGATGAAATCAGAGGCAAATCGGTGAGATATTTGGCATGTTAATAACCAGACCTGTCTGCGACTTGGAGTCCTGCAGTGTGAAATGTGTTTTGACTGGAAATTACGACCGCAAATGAGAGATCAAGATACAGGGCAAGAGAACATTCAGGTGGAGGAGTCATAGACCTGCCAAACAGGACAAATCCTGCTGCCTGCATCTCCCCAACCATTCTCTCTTTCATATTCTTCTTTTTGTTTTTTATTGCTGCAGAACAGACCACCGACAACTTGGATCACAAGCTTCTTGTGGGCTAATATTTTTAACAAATTCAGCCTCTAACAAGAACTCTTGTCTCACGTGATCGTATGCTATTTTCTGTGTGTCTGGTTGTGAAATGTAATCAGTGGTTACTCCTATTGAAAAGTTGTGTAATGTGTGACCTCCTGTTGTTCATCGTGTAATGTGCACACACCAGCAACTACATGCTACTCCAGATGCTTATGCAGTGTGAGACCAACAGCGATCTTACCACTTTGAAAATTGTGCAGTGTGAACCCAGCCTAAATTGCTAAATATCATAATTACAATCTCCAGATCACTTTAAATTTGAGACAGAAATCTAAGCCTTAAGAACTTCAGTCTGACGCCTTGGATCATCCTGACTGTTGATGTTTGTGTTTGTAGATTATCAGGCTGTTTGGTGACAGAGGAAGGCTGTTGTTATATGGCTGCAGCTCTGAGATCAAATCCCTCATACCTGAGAGAACTGAATCTGAGCTACAATTACCAGAGGGTCTCAGGAGTCCAGCTGCTCTCTGATAGACTGAAGCATCCAAACTGCAGACTGGAGAAACAAGTATTTTGGGCAGTAACTATCATTAAAACTGTTTCTTGAATAATACTGTCTGTTTTCAAACACATTCATGGTTCTGTTTTCATACAGTGAATGTAGAAAAATTGGGTCTTTTATTAAGGGACTCTTATTTTGATGGTTTGTTGTGTGTTCTTTTATTTTTCTAAGCATCCAGAAGGAGGCATTATTGTTCAAGTTTGTTGGATGGTGGATGTTATAGTTTACATAGTAATCTATCCGTAATCAGACATGCTTTGATATTGCAGAAGGATTAACCTGTATTACTGACTTTCTGATGTTATTTGGGAAATTGTATTGTTTGTTAATGCTTTATGAATACATATATACTAATCCTGAAGTCATCAGAATAATAGTTAAATTGTCTCCAATTGTACATCCTCTACCTAGTTAAACCTTCTGCCATTATTTAAAGATGATACTGGAAATGTTAATATTCTTGAATAAGAAATGTCTGATGTATGTGATTATGTACCTGTTTTACTTGTGCTGATATTAGGTTTTGTTATTTGTAGACTAATATTCAATATACTTTGGAAAGAAGCTCCAGTGTCCCCATTCTTTGTGTTTTGACCGACACCCCGGGGTGTCAGGGTCCTGGCTTCCTGTTCTGAGTCTGGATCCTGACTCCTTCTAGTCCTGGTTCTTGTTTCTTGGAGTCTTTGTCCTGTCGTGTTTTTGTGCCGTATTTGTTCACCGTGTTTTTCTCGGTTTTTAGTTTCGCTTTGCTCCGTTTTTTGGAGGTATTCTTAGTTCTAGTTTAGCCAGTTCTGCTCTTGTTTTTGCCCCCAGGTGGGTTGTTGTTTTGTTTATTTATTTAAATAAAGGTTAAAACGCTGTTTGCGACTGGGTTCATGTCCCCTGACCGTGACACGGGGTCATAATAATACTGCTGATAGTTAAAACCAGAGCAGTTTCCTCTCCAACAGTGAAAGTGTACAGTACATTGAGGAGGCAGTATGTGCAGTATAATAATACAGTTTACTACAATTTGTAAAAAAAACTGGTCAGTTTTTTTTATTAGTGTTATTAGTGTTGTCACAGTTTTGCATTGTAGCAAAACAGCTTTACAGAAAAAGACATTTTAGCATAAAACACTAAAGACATAAATGCTTTATTGTTTATTATTTTTGTTTCTATTATTATATATTTTTATTATGAACACAATTAAAATACAAATAATCTGCCACTCTCAAACTGAGCTGTAAAAATTCTCTTTATTTGCCATCTTGTTTCTATTACCCTATAATTGTATAAATTTATGCCTTCCCTTATGCCATAAGCACACCTTAATCATTTTTATTCTGTTGTGTTATAAATGTTGTTTCCTGTAATTGTGATCTCAATTCTTTTTACTTTATTAGCAGTAATGAGAACTGTTTAAAATGAGCTTTTGTATCAGTTATTTTATTCAGAAGTTTACCAGCCACTCAGATGTTTCTTTTCTGTTTATGGCTTTTCAAATATATAAACAGAAGAGCATTTTATATGCAGTCACCTGCATGCGGTTGAATATCCGCCTTCTTAATACATTTCATTCAAACATTAAAGGCTCCTCACATGTTATAGAAAGTAACTAATCCTATATCTTATTTTTAAATTCCTATAAAACAACTAAAGGTCAGGAAAGTAATTATATGTTTGAATGTGCAGTTATGTGTGTTCATTACACAAAAGCAGTTTTTGACATTGATGGTCAGTATGGAGCTCTTCACCGCACAGTCTAGACACTTGGATTTTGTGCAGGATGGTCACATTTTACATCAGTGATCCTTGCACCTCTCATGGGCGTTTAAACGCAGCACATCAGTGGTTTAAGCGCCCTGTGAGTCTCTGTGTCTCACGTTTAAGTTAGTAACTAATATTGTAACATGTTTCAGAATGCAACATCTCGACTGGTCTTCCTAAAAGAGCCTAAAAGAGCCCATGTCACACCTCTCCTCATTTCCCTTCACTGACTACCAGTTGCCGCACACATCAAATTCAGATCTTTACTCCTCGCATACAAAACCACTACTGGCTCTGCACCAACTTACCTTCACAAACTCATTCACATCTACACCCCTTCCAGATCCCTACGGTCAGTGAATGAACGTCGTCTTGAAATACCCTCTTCAAAGGGCACACAATCACTTGCTCGCAGGTTCATCTTCACCATCCCTCGCTGGTGGAATGATCTTCCAAACTCTGTTCGTTCTGCTGCATCCCTCACTAAGACTATATTAGTCTTTTTCACTAATACCTGACACACACACACAAAAACAACTAACCCTTTCTCCTCTCTCCCAACAGGTATCTCCTCTATCAAGCAGTGAAATATTGTAATCTTAGTAAAATTGTAACTATGTATGGCTGATGTTAATGCCTCCTTATGATTCATTTGCTTTATTGTTTTCCTTTTGAAATATTCTTTCAAAATCCTATTTAACCATTGCTGCTCAATGTCCAATAAATTGTCCCTGTATAAACCATACCAAAGATTCACAGTGAATCCAAACAATCTGATACTAACAGCATGGTGACAAAAGACGCAACATGCAGAATGGTGTTCATAGGAATGTGTACATAGGATGTATTCTTTGTCCATTTATTAAAGTTCCTGTAAATTTATATTAAAAAAATTCTGTATCTACCTATTCAACTCCCTTCTGCTCCTTGGTAGGAGGGAATCTGGATGTTTTGGTTGGGATGGCTCTAAAACAATTTTCCTTTAAAAAAATGCATATTTGCATATGTGAATTATTGGCTATATACCACCCAAATCTTTCCGGCTTGACTGTCCTCAGCTCAGCCGAGCTGCTTGTGGAAGTGCCTCAGTCTTAACTGAAAAACAATAGGCCGTTTTTCATTTAAAAAAATAGTTTTTTCAAAATAAATTTGAAAATAAGAATATTCAAATTCCATATGTTTTTCAAAAATGTAATTTCATTAAGTTAGTATTTATGAATTCTAAAAATAAACATGCAAAAACAGCAACCAGAAGAGCCAAATGAATAATTACAAACAAATCTTTCCAATTGTGAATCTATATGACAAACTGTGTGTGAAGTGTTTAATTAAAAGAGGTCAAGACACAAATCACAAAGCAAACATAAATCTCTTTAATTTTTTTTAACAGCTTTAAGTACCACTTAGAAAAGAAACCCAAAATAAATAAAGACTAATCATGAAATTAGGCAAAAGATGATGTGCTTTGCTGGACATCAGTAGCAACTTTTTTTAACATTTATACTCTTTTGAGCTGGACGCTAATAGTGTTAGCGACTAGTGAAGGTGCATGGCACAAGAAATAATTTACAAAACAAGCATGCAGGAGAAATTAGTCTCAACAATGCTGGGGGGATTATAAGATTACAATGCTACAGAATACCACTAGAGGCTAGAAAAACCTCTGAAATATGGATAAACAGGAAACAGGAATTAAACAGGAAAACTTCTAATTTAGAAAAACATTCTTGTCCCTGACATATGAGACCACAGTATTTCTGCAACTTTTAAAAATCAAGGTCTCACTGATACATAATCTTTAATCATCAAATCTAATTGCATCCACTCCTCAGTTGGATTTGCTGCTGTGGGTTTCCAAGGCCCTTGCGAAGGTTCGAGGGCTGATGTGGGCGATGTAATCTGTCTGGAACCGAGAGTTTGGCGTGCGCCGCCTTTTTCTTTCAGCTTGTGTGGTGAAGAACGCATCCTCGAAACGCATGCTTGAGGCCGTGGACTGCAAGGCACACATGCATACAAATGCAGTCATGCAGAGAAACACCAAAAACAAGCATTCACATCCAAAAATAAACATTCATCAAACACAACTCAAAAATTAAAACAGACAAAGTGTAGTTTTTACAACTGTGTTGTTTAGGGAAAGAATAAGTATAATAAGTGAGGCCTCACCAAACGAGCTTTGACTTTTTTGGGCAGGTCTTCTTCCAGTGTGTAAATGTCCTCTCTCTTTGCTAATACTTGAGATCCATCTTCAAATTCCACCTTGTACATATAAAAACACAGAACATACTGTACAATTACCAATAAGGAGGAATAAAGTATCTGAAGAGACATTCATATTGATATTACTGATATTACAGAGATGATATGGCTGAGACTTTGTGTGTACCTGGTACATATATGTAGTGTTGGAGCCAAGGTACTTTGCTCCATAAAAAAGTCCATCAGGCCATTTCACCTGGACAACCTCCCCCACCTCGGGAGGCCCAAGCTGGGCACAGTCTCTGCTCTGTAGGGGTAGAGAATGGATGACACTCAGAAAGCTTGTTAACATGGGGTCATACTAAGATGTTGTGGTCACATATTCCAATGCATGAGAAAATGTATAAGCAATTAGCTGGGGACATTTTAAGCGTGCACATAATCACATATATATCTAGGAGATATAAATGTGAGTCAGGTTAATATAGTACTTATATTCCATACTCAATAGTAATGGTGAAAGAATAACTGAAGACATCAATTAATTTTAAAACCATTTGATGCAAAACTGAAATATGTTTTGTTTGCTTGTGTGTCTCAACTTAGCAAGGAAGTAATAGAAGCATTTACCACAATGTCCTCAGGGAACGTATCATTGCTGAATGAGCCATCGTCAAACATGACCTCATAGAACGTTTGGGCCGTTACTTGGGTAACACGAGAGCTATAATAACGAAGGTTCTTGTGCTTGCTGATCACTGTCTGACCCATAGCCAAGTCACTTCTGCTTACTTTTAATTTCTAGGGGAGAAAAAAGTCCTGATCTTATTAATATGATCGTTTCCTGTGTAAGATTCAATTAAATGAAAAATGTATTTTATAACAAAAATACATTTTGTTATAATTTACCAACCCCATGTCATTCCAAACCTATTATATTGTTTCCTTCATAAAACACAAAAGATGCAAAGAATAAAATACTGCTTTATTATACAGTAATTAATACATTAAAAATGCAATTCATACATACACTTAAAAGGTTCCTCACAGGGACGCCAAATAAGAGCCAATTTTGGTTCCTCAAAAAAACATTCAGTCAAAGGTTTTTAAAAGAATCATTTCTTTCTCACCTAATAAACCCTTTTCCACTACAAGCACATGTGAAGCACTTTTTAAAGAGCATACAACAGCAACTTAATTTAAATTTAATTCTAAGATTGTTTTGAAGCCAAACATATCAAGACATCCTGAGATCACAATGTATTAGTTTGGCATTATTTACACTTTTTTAAAACATAGTAAAGAAGTTTGGGTTTAAAATATTTAGTTTAAAACATTAGTGATTTTTGAAAACAGGATATTATTTCAGAGAGAATACCTGAACTGAAAGCAATGAAAGTATGGTTTTCTATTTGTTTTCAGCCGTTCAATACGGCTGTATAAGGTTTTGTGATTGGTCAAACACTCACAGCACTGGAGCTCCGTGATTGGTGTCTGTGACAGGTGATGAAAACCACATACGGCCAATCATCAGGCTCCATGGGCACTCCAGCAGCATGAGCACAGGTGACATGGAAAGAGGTTGGGCATCGTCCACATGAGCACTGAATACAGGCTCCAGACAGCTTTTTAATCCTGTTACGGCAATATATACACTTCTATAGACAGAGTGAGAGAGAGACAGAGGGATAACATTGGAAAATGAATAAGCAAAGCAGTTTCACAATGGTGCTTCAAGGAAACATCAATTTAAAGGCTATTAAAACCACATAACACACTTTTACAATTTCAGGGAATGTACACTATGTGACAACCCCCCTCTATCTACACTTTACAACCAGACATATTGACACCCCCTTGTGATTACTAACAGGTGCTTAAAACCAGCCAAACAGCCAAAGAATCGTCCCAGACAAAACCCACTGAAAACACATGAAATGTTTATTTGTTACTCACCAGTTTATATCTCTGTACAGGTATGGCACTGATATCAATAGGAGCTCTCTTCACCACATCAATGAACTTCACCTCAGGGAGACCCACAGCACACATCACATGGGCCCATCTGCAGAGTGTATAACTCATGAGACATTTTCTGCTTTCATTACATCTGAAAACACTGGCCTGACTGAATCCCTGCTTGTTTAACATGTCTATATTTTTAAATATTGGAGAATGTGTGTAAAAAGCAGCAGACCTCCTTTTTTTTTATAAGATACAACACAATATTTGGGTTAAGAGAGATTACCTGTCATCTGAAGTTCTTTTTAATGCACCTCCTCTCAGGTTACACAAACAGCACCCCTTTAATAAAACATGCAAATAAATAGATATACAGATACATATATGTTTTACCAGGCAAGCAACTTTATAAGTGGTCTGTAACAATTGTATTACTGATGGAGAAAACACTGACTGATTAAATGATTATTATACATACAGCTGCCAGGTCTCCACTCACACATCGGTCACACATCCACTCTGGGCCGACATCATGAGCAGCAACACCGTAACAACCTGCGGACCAATCAAACTATATAAATTATGTATACATTCTCTCCTGTATAAAGTTAATGGCTTTTTATTTGTCAGAATAGTTTCCCTTCCCATTAACTTCAAAGGTTATTCAAATACTAATCTACAGTACGCCAATATTTATATTTTTTGAAGAAAACATCTGTTAGAGCATAGTGGGTAGTTTCCATGACACTGTTCTTTGTTAGGGTTTGTTCTGGGTTACTAGGTAGTTGCCTATTGGCCCAAGTTTAAAGACCCCACCTCCAAGTCTTTATGATATTCTCATCTCATCATGAAAATGAATGATGCCTCACTCTTTGAGAATAACATACTGCAAAGATTTTATGGAACACAAACAGAGATGATTGGCAGAACATTATTGATTGATTACGGAGTGCATCACTATTGACTTTCCGTGTATAAAATGTCAATATTGTTAAAAAATGATAATGTAGACATGTTTGGAACAACATGATGGTGTGTAAATAATGACATGTTTGGGTAAAGTATCGCTTTAGTGGTGTTTAGTGATCTCTGAGACATACTGGCATGAACTTGAACACAACAATTGTTGCAAGTCACAAGAGGACTGGATCCATCCTCCTCCAGAAGCGTGTTCAAGGGACAAGGACCCTCCTCATACGTAAAACAGATTTCAGGGATCAGAGGTCGCGATCTCAAGCTCGCCTCACGAGAACATGACCCCTGGGACTCTGTGGTATCACTCATCAAGACATCATACCTTCTCTCCTCCAAATTCTCAGGCTGCCAGAGCACAAAAACAACACTTTCAAGTCTTTTTTGTCACATAAAACATCCAATCACATTCCAAACTAATTTTGAAGCACCCGTTTCCATAAGTTACCTGACAGTATGGCATGAAGAGGGTGCAGACAGCACAGTGTGGAGCGGTTTTAGCTGCAGTTATATTATAATCTATTTCATGTTGGAAATGAGCTCTCCTGTGCTGCCACAAATGCACTAAAGGTTTCGCCCATTCCTCAGTCTCCGGTTCCTCGTCTTTGGTCACACACTCCTCTCCGGTCTCTAAAACACACATAAACATAGAAATAAGCATTGTCATGCACATTTATAACCTGCATAAAGCTCATATACAATATACAGAGGCTGGAAGCTGGTTCTTCATTAAGTCAAGTTCCTTTAATGGTTCTAGAACATCTACACTGTTCCACCGATGGTGGGGGAACACTGTAGCATAATACTCTGACAGTTACATTAAAAACTAAAGCAGTTAAACATTTACCATCATCACTGGCAGCCTGCTGCTTCACAGCACTGGGTACTGCTCTGGCTGTGGGCTTTCTTAGGGGGTGACGCCAACTCTTGGTTGTCTTCTTAACAGGTTGCATGTGATACTGTGCGAGAGAAAGAGAGATAGAGATATAAGCTTAGTGGGAAACAGCACACTTTGCACAAACAAAATACTCTTTCTAGCTGTACTATGTACATATGCATATATTTATTATTGTAAAATAATACAATACAATAAATTCCAATAAATTATTTTTAAATCATGAAGGAGTAATGGTAAAAAAGAGGGCGGGAAAAGGGGTAAGCTGGGGTAGAAGGAAAGTATAAACTGCAATCTTTGTAGCGTAGCAGTGTGCTACAAGGTGTGAAGCAGTGAGGAATTTTCTTTGTCGACATTAAAGAGAAAATGGCATGTGACATCACAAAACCACAGCCAATCAGAACATATTTTAAATTACATGGCTCTCTAAAATAATTATTCGATTGACCAATATTCTGATAAATTCTGGTAATTTGCTAAATTCTTATATTTTTGTATAATGCCTGTTAAACTGTTAACAGGCATTTTATATTTAACTGTTATATTTAATCACACTCTCACACTGTGCTAGATTCACATGGATCCACAGGATACAAATCACTTGTTTGATTGCACCTGTTAAGGACAAGGTGCATAACTTACTTTGCATACTTCTGCTGGCTCCAGACCAGCTTCCCCACACTCTTGGTCACTCATAGCATTCTCATCACTGGATTCACTGCTACTGTCAGCTCCTTTATCTCCCGATTTACAAGAATCCGAGTCGCTTGTGGACCCATTGTGTTCTGACTTTGCATCTTTAAAATACTCTTGATCTTTGATTTCTTCCTCCTGAGGTTGCTGAGAGCCTGTCTGCTTATCAAGAACACAAGCTTCACCTGCTTCCACATCCACCTTCTGCTGCTGCAGATCTGGAGGAAGGTTCGGGGTCATCTCTGGCCCAGAACACTGCATGGAGCTGGGTTCCAAGTTCCCCCAGGCCTGGGTGCAAGGTGAAGAGTTTGGAGAATCAGGGAATTTGTCTGGTTGGCACCTTAAATCGGACCACATGGTGTAGGGCAGTGAATCATGGGCGTAGTCTGTGAGACTGCTCACACCTTTGGTAAGACCTACTACTAGCTCAGGCTGCAAGCTTTCAGTGAGTACTGCAGGATTCTGGGAGCTGAGGTTTTTCCAAATGGCGAAAGTGACAGGTTTAGAATCTTCAAATGGGCTCATGGATGCAGTGAGAGAGCAGGACTGTTCTTCAAGACACAGAGAAGTTTGTTCGTTATCTCTGTCTGATAAAACATCAGGAGGACATGAGTCATCAGGCATTGCAGAGTTGCACACATCTGTGAAATCCATGTCTGCTACTGCTGAACGTTGCAAAAGACAGTTTGTGGTGATTTTAAATTGTTCAGCGGCCAGTGGAACAGTGGAAGTATGTGTGTCCTCGTGTTGAGGAGTATTCTGCTCTGTGGATGGGAGTGAGTGTTCATGTCTTTCTTGTTTGGACTTTTTCTCTGGTGGTTCCCATTGTGTGATCAAGGGGGAAGGTGCTAGTTTTGTTATATAAGTGTCTGAGGTTAAGTTATGTGATTGGCTGGTACCTTCTTGGGGTGCAATGAAGGGCCAATCAGGACAGGCGCTTTCAGAGCAAGTGCCTGTGTCATCTGTTACAACAGGAGGTAAATGTGATTTTTCCAGATAGAGAACAGGTGCTGCACTAGTGTTCGGACTGTCAAGTAGGAGTTTTGTGGAGTCAGGTCGGACAGCCAGAGTCAGTGAGGGCATTTCATGTGCGAGAGATTGGGGATTCACTCTCTCCTCCTCTGTGAGCTCAGGCGTCAGAAGAGGCATTTCGGAAAATGAAGCAGCCTGTTGGATTCCAGAGTTTGTTCTGTGTTCTGAGGAGTCAGAGTCTAGACAGATTGAGCTTTGCTCCTTGTAAAGTGCTGATGTGCCACAGTCGATACTCCTCTCAGTCAAGATATCGGTGGTTGTCTTGCCCGCTTCAATTTCAGCTTGTTGGGAATCACTTTCAAAAGATAGAACCGCAGTACCACTAGAGTTAAGTGTCGGTGGAATAGACGGAGCACTTGATTCTGAGGCAGATTCACAGTTTGGGATGGCTGTTTGATTTGAACTTTCAGCAGTTCTTTGTGAGTTAAGAGTCACATTCATAGTCATCTCACTCTCCAAAGATGGTCCAGGCTGTGCATTGGAGTTTGTGGATACCTGACCTTCATCCGACATTAAAGACGCCTGGAAGTTTGTGTGACTGGGATCAGGGTCTTTTGGGCTGTATGTGGTGGCGGTGAGTGAAGGGCTCGTGGGTCTTTCAGGGGAAGAGCCTTTGAGTTGTCTGGTGGACTGGGCCAACAAATCACTCTCTACTCTTGTTACCTTAACAACACACATTTGTGGACATGGACCAGTAAGCCCTAAAAAAGACAAATATTGAAGCAAATATTAAAGCTGTTGATAGTGAGATTATTTGCATATATTGGCTAGATAGTTTTAGCACCTGATTCACTAAAATAATTACGTGAATTAGGCAACAGCACAAACACCCAAACAATAGTGCTAAATGCAATTATACAGTGGAATTTTCCATCTGTTAAAGAGCTATGTTGAGGAGGACAGCAGATTACTGCATCACCGCAATCTAGGCACCTGAATTAGCTTTTTAAAATGCAGAAAGTGTGCTCGGCTCTTATGTCTGGCTCTTCTCTATCATTAAATCCATCATTATTTATTGCAGCCGTGATTGCTAGAAAAGGTACATGCCACATTTGAATAAAAAAAATACCTGTGCTTGTGCTGAAACTAGTGCTGATAGCTCAATGCTATTCCAGCGCATTTAGCTCCTGATTAAACTGGACTGCAAATGGTAAACATGATGCAGGTTTTTGTGCTGCAACACTTAATGCAAATTCTGCTTTGGCAAAATAGAGTCTAATGGTCACCATCATAAAAAATGACTGTATGCCAGAGAGCCTGAGAAGTATAAAAGAGATACTAGCCTTTTAATTCGCTTGAGTACTGTGGTTCCTTTTTGTGTTTTACAGGGCTTTCCTTTTCCTTATCTTTTGAGGTTAAAGCTGACCCTCTACTCCTTCTACTCCCTTTCACTGATGTGGTGTCCATCGTCTTCGATTGTCTGGAGGATGCACGTGGGTAATGGAGACTGTTGATGGACAAAAACATGAATGACCCACTGTCCTAGATTTTGACTGACAGATCACCATGGCATAAGGAAATATGCCATGCACCTAGATTCATTCAAGGCACTCGGTAAAAAGCTGCTGTGTTTGTAAATAAAATAAATTCAAGATACGTCTGCACCGTGTCTGTTCTAACAGGTCTATTTTAAAGGAATGGAGATGCATAGTTGGGGAAACGGAAGAGAGTACAGCATGTACATGACACACATTAAAAACTGCCATCTGACATGACGTGTCGCAACGATTAGAGCGTTTCAGGCCTAAAACCTCTAAGCACACTGTTTACTGGTATACTCATCTATTTCATACCTTTTGGTGGCGGTTGTTTTCCTGCGACGTCTCTGAAGCCAGCTTTGTAGCTCAGGTGTGGTGCTGGGCGTGGCCAGGGTGTGATCCAATGAGCATGTGTCTTTGCCTTGTGTCCAAGCCTGGTAACGGTCTGGCTGGAATCGTCTGACAAAAGGATCCATTGAGATCTTTACCATGTCCTTACTGCATGTACACTGCAAGACACACGAAAAGAGATTAGCCTCACAAAGATGTGCTAAATATTCACCAGCTGAAGATGAAGGTACATAAACAACAACAGTTGTTATTAAGTGCCTTTGAGTACCTGTGTAGCAACTTTGCCATAATCGATCCACCGGATACTGGCAAAGTTGGTGGATTCAGCACAGTTGAAGCCGTGGTTGAATCCAGCGTGGTAACCATACGGAAATGTGATCATAAACTCCCCGGCCTCCTGAGTTATCTGTAATAATTCAACAGTGTAGTGTGATTACATTGGAGGAGAACTAAGACACCACAGCCATGCTTTGAAAAATAAAACTAAAATGCTTAGAATTAATTCGTAAAGACTGTTAATTACCTTATCAAAAGGTATGCTGTATTTCTTTAGTACAGAAGGGGATATCAAAGTCATCTTGTGCCTCAGGAACGCCTCACAGCTTTTATAACTGTTTGGAAAGAAACCTAAGCACAAAGACACATTTATTACACCAACTCCCAAAGAAAATACTGAGATGTCAGGGTTCAGCAATAAGGATGGCTTGAGGGCCTGGGACCAGAGAGACAAAATTATGGGTTTTTGCATAACAGTTTGTTAATCGCAAAATAGCTTTTTTAAACGTCCACTAGTGTCAGAATTTTTACCTATAGCGAGACGCTCTAATCTCTTCCCATGCTCTGGAGGGATGGCATACCTGCAGAATTGGGACATAGATTTAGTATGTATTAACGGCAAAAAGGGCTCTCCACTTACAGCTCTAAAAAATCTTAGTGCAAAGAAAAAACAAAGTGTGTCCTACCAGGACTTGGGCTCGCCAAAGTGCAGGTAGTTAATGCTGTAGAGGTCCATATCCTCTGTGTGCCAGGAGAAGCTGGTCTTCCACATGCCAAAGTACAGATAGGGTGTGTTCACTCCCTGAATAGACACACCACAGTCTTCTTCTATCACATCCAAGACTGAGTTCAAGTGCCCAATATTCCATTCATTAATGCCCTGTGAAGAGACATACAATATCACAACTATCACCTGCTTACTAGTATATTACCATCATGAATTACCATCAACTGCATTTGAATTAAAGTAGCAAACAGGACACAGAATTGCAATTTGAATGCAAGAATGTAGAATTAAAATAAATTAATATTACAAAACAATTTATGTAACTGCTGTAAATGTAACATTTACCTAAAAAAATCAATGATAAAAGTTTAACAGGATAAACTCTGATGACTTGACCAAGCCTTAAAGACAGACAGAATTTACTTCCTTTCATTTCAATTCAAATTATAATTCAACCTGCCTATAAACTTCCAAGTCACTATAAATGTTATCTCTACTAGGTAGACAACTACCTAGTAACCCAGAACAAACCCTAACAAATCACAGTGTCATGGAAACCACTCACTATGCTGATAACAGATGTTTTCTTAAGAAAATATAAAGTCACTATAAATTAGCCAATTTTTAAACTCTGTATTTTGCCTGACCATGGAGAACAACTGCATTCTCACCTCATCATAGAGTGTGCCGCTTACATCAGCACCATAGATAGGCGAGACAAACGTCAGATTCTTCCAGTACTTCCTTTCCAGGTCTTCATAGTTCAGGTAGCGAGGTGTGCAGTACCTGAGTAGGTAAATCACACATCTCCAGATGTCCTTAATGAATACAGGTTATCCATCATTTAAAGGAAACTCAACATAAGAAACTCAACAGAGAACAACTGAAGTCCAACACATAACACTGCATAAAATAAACTAAGTGACATAACCAATCCAGAGGTGTGTGTGCGTGCGTGCCATTTTTTACAACAGCATACAGTCTGGTACACAGTATGTGATCATAAACAACAATTGTGGCACACATACTTGGTGTCTGCAACTTGTCACATCCCACATATTACACCATAAGAAGTTAGAAGATAAGCATCAGAAGTCAGCATATAAATGTATTTAATTGCTTTTGGAGAAAATACAAAATAACAACATAGCCTTAAAGGTTCTGGCTTGCATCTTCAAAAACTAAAGGAACCAAATGTACTGAAAATATGCACAGATTGTATGCTTCATTTACACACTTCATTTAAATGTGCTTAAAGTACAATCACAACATGCTAGTTTAAATCTAGACATGTTGGATTTTGCATGCATGTTGCAGTTTTGCATGCACCACTTACATGTCACTGTTGGCCAGTCTGCGGAACTCTTGCACAGTGAGCGGCTTCTTCTGGATGTTGTACTGGGTGAAGAGTCCTGATTGGCCAGCCACCATCTGCTGAATGGGGGCTTGAATGACAAAATCATCAATATCATCGTAATTTTGACGTGGCTTCCAACCCTTGGGTGGAATTACCTGCGGAAATAATTCAGATGTGCGGGGTGAATCTTGAACTGCTTATAGAGTAAATAAAAAAATAAAATAATTAACTCTGAGAGGGCCACATACGGTTTTAGTTCATTTTGTATAATTGAATAATTACATAACATTCTTTTATCCAGCTATGGAACTGACACAGCAGGTTATGAGAGTAAGCGACAAATCTGTTCAGTTATGACTGTTCTTAATCAAGTTGCTATAATTATCTCCGTGTTTATCATTGCAATGAATAGTCTGGCCCATTTTTATTTAATATGTATTGAGAAGGGTTATGTGATAATGGATTTCTAACTTTTATTTGAACAAATTCAATTTAACCAAATACTACATTAAATAATAATTCTACATGTGCATTTTAAAATACAAAGCAGAAAAACATGCAAACTCGAAATGTACACAGACACAGCTATGCAAAAACACTGTGCAATAAGATCTGTTCTACACAATGAAAAGGCATATGACATAGATACAAATATGAAATCTGCAGCTGTAACCTCTCATGTTATATAATGTATCATGCATACACACACATACACACACACACCTTCGCCAGGCCTGCACGATGAGCTCCCTGAGATTCCATATAGACCAGGTACTGATTGAAGTCCTTAAACTCCTCCATGGTAGGTCTGAAGGTCATGATCTTACAGGCAGGGTTAGCAGGGGCATCCACCCCAACACCTGCCATGTTGACCCGTTCCTCCTGCCTCCCAGAGGCCTTACCTGCAGAGCACAGCGTGCGGTGTCACTCCGCGACTTGGATCATACATTAAAACTTGCACAAACATTAAGGTAAACTAATCTTGGTTGCACAAATACCCCAGCATGTGTTACAGCTTGTTGTTGAACCGTCTTCGTTATTTTTTAACAACGATGTAATTTCATACTAGTTTAAAGTGTCAATCACCTGTTGTGAAATTGTATCACTGTTGAGTGCTGCGATCACTGACAGTCTAGCCCACAAATAACATCAGGCAGTGTGTTTATTTGCATAATATTTAATGCTGAAGATCAAATCATATTTGGCCTTAAATCAGCCTAATAACGCTTGATTCGGTATTAATGCATAATGCACCAAGCGTGATACTGGCACAAAGACCTGTATTAACGTCTAGTTA
This sequence comes from Chromobotia macracanthus, assembly GCA_036877525.1. Classification (NCBI taxonomy): domain Eukaryota; kingdom Metazoa; phylum Chordata; class Actinopteri; order Cypriniformes; family Botiidae; genus Chromobotia; species Chromobotia macracanthus. Next base: position 100,860 of record JAZGTH010000117.1, read on the forward strand.
CATGGGTTTTAATGCGGGCCCACCCCATATAACATGCTTATAAAACAATGATACAAAACCAGTAAAAAGATGGGTGGCATTTACGCATCACATCTAATCGCATATGTTTAAGCTCCTGCTTAAATCATTATTTGTAACGTTAAGAATATAACGTCGGATGCACTCAGATGTGGGCTCTTTACAGTTAGCTTATTAGCTGCCGAAGTGACCATATTAAATGTCCATATTCAATTTCGCCGTCAAAGTTCCCGTCTGAGTGAGAGGCGAGATGAAGCGGCGTGAAAACATCCGCGGCCCGTCATGCGTCTGGAGCAGAAATACCTCAATAAACCGCGATCGTGGGCAACTCCAGCCCTTTAACGTCCCAGCTGTTGTACTTCATGACAGCTCTCTCTTCTCACACGATTTCAGCTCTGCTTCTCCTCATCTCCCTCTCAGGTTTTCAGAGGACAGAGACATCTAGTGGTCTGTATGTCTTGCCATGCAGTACCGTACCTTACTGTTTCGTAACGTGCAAACTTATGCACAAGTAAACCGATACGATTGTGAGAAAATATAGCTAATAATAACATATCTGAATATGCAAACTATATACGAAAGTATACTAAAATAAATAAATGGAATTGTGAGGAAATATAGCTAATAATAACATATCTAGGCATTCTTCAATATTGACAAATTAATGTTGCTTTTTATTTAAGCATTCAATAGGCTATTTGCTTGTTTATTCGTTTGTTTATTCTTCACACACAAGTATCAGTCTTTTAAATGCATGTTTCATTGGTATATTTTGACTAAATCATATAACATTTAATATCACATAACATAATCACATAACATGAATTTTATGTGCATTTTCATTGTTAACGCAGACTGAGTGAAGACTTTTTCTTTCTGTGTGTGTGTGTGTGTGTGTGTGTGTGTGTGTGTGTGTGTGAAGGGCCCCTTGAGCTGACCTTATGCTTATAAATCTTTACAAGAAATAATTAAAACATTTCTTTATTGTTTAGTTATTAACGCTTTGGGAACGTAAAGCTTTTCACCACCAGGCCAATACAGCTTCTTGAATCTGATCTCAGGGAGATCAGAGAGAGAGAGAGAGAGAGAGAGAGAGAGAGAGAGAGAGAGACTGATCAAGCGCTGAAAGCAGATTAAAGCTGAAGTGCGTCTCTTCTCCAATTCTGTGAAACTCCCATTGGACTAACTTGCCTTCGTATATTTACCGGACTGTTCTTCCAAAGCAATGGATACTTCATGAAAGCGCCAATCTTTCTGTGAGGTGAGTGTTTTATAGAAACAAATGCAGTTAATAAGCGTTGTGGTGTGAAGATGAAGGCGCATTTCGGACGGGACGACGCGAATTTGACAGACTGAAGGAAATTAAGCGGATAGCGCTCATATAGAAATGGGTATCTTCAATATATTAAGCCATAGAGAGTGAGTATTCAATACACAAAGCCTTTACATACGAAAGAATTTCATACATATTTATAGAAGCTGTTTTGTATGGTCGTTTGGCTCATTGGTAAACATGGCCAAGAAAAACAAAGGTAGAATAACACTGCTTTCCCTGTAATATATTTCTTGTCTTTCACTGGCCGATAGCCTACAGAAATATTTCCCTCTAGCCAATATTATTACATTATCTTCTTATCTTACATTTTAGGGAATGCCAGATAACATTGTTTTTCTAAATTTAGCACTTTCCTAACGACAAATGCAGCTACAAAAATGATGAAGAATTGTTTATAAGTAGTTGCAGAAAACAAGAAATGGTTTAGTGTAGCCGAAATGACTGGTGATAAAGGTGAGCTGGGACAGGTACCAGCAAACTCTGCATGCATATACATATATTCTGCAAAAATTGCAGAACGTTTCCTTCATGCATTTATTTAATTGTATTTGATTTTATGTAGTTTTACAGTTTTACAAGTATAGACAGTACAAAACAGGATTGTAAAAGGAATAGGGATATGTGGAGAAACCAAGAGCGGAAATCAGGAAGGGGATCGGACAGGCTTCAGAAAGGTCCATAATTCATTTATAATGTTATTTTTAGAAGCAGCTGAATACTGTGAATTTCTGATGCCTTGTAATTGTAAACTTACCAAAACAAACCATGCTTAAATATCTGCCACATTTTAAACCTGACAATCCAGTGAAGACTCATTAAGACACAGTAATAGGCACAATATGATATATTATTGATGTCCAATAATGCTTAAAATGTGAAAAATTGGAACTGTGTTTTTGCTGGTACCATTTTAACACCCACATTTTTCCATATGTCTGTGTTCCGGGCATGGAGCAGCGTTTTACAAGCTGCTAACAGCTGAAGTAGGCAATTTGTGTCAATATTCATTTAACTGGCTCTAGGAGAAGGAGATAGTGGTCTGAACAGCAACTGATCAGATTATACTCTCCATAATATCCATAGCCATAGTGACTGAGGCCCTGTTGACAAATGACAGCTGTTATTACAGACACACACGATGAAAACAGATAAGCGGTGTTGCTTAACTGGTAGAGTGTAGCACTTGCAACACCAAGATCATAGGTTTGATTCTCGTACATACTACAGATAAACTATATACCTTGAATGCACTGTAAATTGCTATGGATCTGTCATGAACATAAATGTGTATTTATCTAAACAATCTCTTTGTTCAAATATATAAGGCTGAAGACTAATATCCGCATGCAAGACACATTTTAAATAATATATAAACAAATAAATCCTGCACACAGGATACTGACCTTTACTTATACTGTCCTTAATGTACGGCACATGAAGTTCAGTAAATCCTTTACTCTGATGTCAACAACTGATCTTGGATTGCAGGATGTTCACTGATTCAGGAAACGCTAACATGCTAGAGGCTTTTAATGCATATGGAACTATAGACAGGCTGACTGCACACTGTAAGAATTGAAACTAATGTAGCTGATGTTCCTATAGATAACAACTGGGGAATCATCAAGCTAAATGTGCAGTTTTCCACATCATTGTTATAGCACAACTAAAACATGGACATGTCAGTAATTGCACAATAACACAGGAAACTAACATAGGATTTTAATTTAACAGATTTTAAGAATATGTTCTGGAATTAATATTCTTGAAAATAAATATTCTTATTTCAAGCATATTACAAGTTGAATGCACTGACTGATGAAACAAAATATAGGTGTTTTTATTCTAAACCTGATCAATATCATTACTTTGCTGATGTGTTTTCCATGTGATGCCACACCTCTCACTCCTCATGACATGAAACCTAGAATCCACAATCCATAGAACTGGTCACCACTATAAATCATACACACGGAAACACAGCTACTCCATTTCTACTTGCTGTGTCCTTATTTAGCATCTCCTCCTTTAACCTGATCTTCTTCACATTCTTACATTTATGCATTTGGCATACACTTTTATCCAAAGCAACTTACAGTGCTGTTAAGATCCAAACTGTTTTATTAGTATGTGTGTTTCATGTGAATCGAACCCTCTTTCATTCACCCTATATTTGTCCACCCTGTGATCACCATTCAGTTTTCTCTTAAAGAGACACACCCCTCAGATCATGCTGTGAGGCCACTCTTTCTGTTTTGTTGTGCTTGTGTGTGTGAGTGGTGAGCCATCATTATTTAGATGCATTATTAATGTCTGTGCACTCTGTGGTCTCTCTGTCTCTCTGTCTCTCTCTCTCTCTCTCTCTCTCTCTCTTTATCTATAAGTCTCAAAGACGAGTTTAAGGGCAATGATGGGATTACCAAAGCATTTAAGAAGAGGCTGAAGGATACACACACACACACACACACACACTCATACATGCACAGCAGTATCACATTTCTGGAAACCTCATAATCATACACCTGCACATATAGACAGTATGCAGTTTATAGTCTTCAAACCAATTCAACACCAAGACAGAGTGTGTCCCAGATTGTGATTCATTCTTAAAGCATCTGTCAATGAAAAAGTTTAGACATTTTAAACTATCTAGTATCTAGTACCCCTTTTCTAAATTTTTTTCTTTATTTAAAGCTTTTGTGTGACTGGATGAGAGAAAAAGACAAATGTACGTAAATTAAATACAGGCACTGAGAGATTGATGAAGCAGATTAAGGCTGTGGATATAGGGGAAAGAAGGATAAACTAACGAAAGGAGAGAACAAGCGAGTGAAGGAGAAAGAAAGAAAGAAAGAAAATGTTCTGTGTTTTTGCACTGGCTGCATTAATTATTCACCAGCTAGAGTCTGAAAATGTTCAGAGGGGACTTCAACAAGCCTGACTGTTCTCTCTTCATCTCTTTCTTTCTTTTGTCACTCTATATTGCCATGACACTCTTTTGTGACCTTGTCATCAAAATTGGAAGTCATTTCTTTTTTCATTTGCCCATTGTTTTTTTCTTGTGTACTTTTTCTTCCCTCTCACGGGTTCAGAGTGCCCTACTCTGAATTTTTTTCTCTGCCTCTGTCTCTCACCATCTCCCTTTTATGGTTAAAAAGGCTTTTGTGTACAATTACTGTATATTATTATGTGCTTTGTAAATAATTTTTATTTATGAAGTTAAATACCAATGATAATCAATGATTTCAATGGTAATCACCAGAACAGATATAAGGATGGATTACTGACCAGGCCAATAAGGCCCTGGGCCCTCTGACTATAAGGGGCCTCAAGCTGAGAGACTGAGTGCAGTGGGCAGGAAATGAGGACCTGTAGATGTTAACTTGTTACAGATTCTAAATTGTTACTATTGTTGCCAGTGTCAGTTAATGTGACGTAAATGAAGACATAAACAATGTCTAAATGGCAACAAATTTACACATCATTCAGCATTAGCGTAGTCTGGTCCATTCTGTTGCTAATCCTGCCCAAGAACCATCCACTTAGGCAGGAACTGAAATTAATGATGCCACAGTAATTGACCGACCCAGGAACTGAGACCTGGGCAGAGACATGAGACAGCAACCATAGACAGATTTTTGGATGTGTTCTAGGAATATGGCAGGTGTATGGCATATGGCCAGCAGGGACGGAGTTCACTGTGTAGCCATTAATGACTAGAACCTGGATGAGCAGTTATTAGGAAAATGGCCTTTATTAAACAATTAGCTTTTATTAGAATCACCTTGGATTAGCACATTAGGCAATTACAGTATTGGCCAAACATTCATGTACTTATGTGATAAAATTATAGGAAACAAATAGGTTAAAGATTGATCAAAATACTGCAAATAGTCTTTCTTTAGACTGAAACCCTAAATTTGTCCTCATTTAAACATAAAACAATGCCTTCTCTTACACAAGCCATCAGAGCTGGATCCATTTTAGAACAACAGCTTTGAACATCAAACATATTACAATCTACCCGGATAATTTATTTTATTTATTATTAACCTCTCTTCCAGGTTGTTTCCTTTAGATTAAATAAGACCCTTTAGGTCGTGTCTAATCTCCCTTTTAGCATCTAATTTAAACTATCATGAATTTATAACCCTGGATCTTATAACTTCTAGAACTTAGAACCCTAGAACTTAGAACCCCTCATAATCCTAGATTTCTGGGAACAGTATATCTCATGTATAACATTATGAGAAATGGCTCACATGTGACTGACATCAGAAGTTCCAAAGACAGCATGCCTCTCCTGGTTGGCAGACAGGTTAAGCCCCCCTCCTTGTTATAAGATGCCGTCATTGCATCATTCTTATTCTCTTCTCCATGCTGTCCACAAGGAGGAAAGTATGGTGAGATACACGACTCTGTTATTACAGAACAGGGGTTGTGCAAGTTACACAATGTTCTCTTTCTGACATTTGATCGATATATCTCACTATACTCTGGGCTGAGTGTTGTGAATGACAAATTAATATGTGATAGGACTAGCCTAAATTAAACAAAACAAAAATCAATCTGTTTATTTTTTATTTTAAACATCAGAGTATGAGGTATTATTTCTTAAGACTGTATGTGTCAATGCTATTTCATAAATGTTTAAGGTGATACCCAGCATTCCATGGGGCATATATCCTGTACTAAAATGCCCCTAAAATCCTGGACTAAAATTAGCTTATTATACTAGCCTCAACCAACCAATGAAGGTAGCATTGGCATAAAGCACAGAAACCTGTAAGTTAAAGGACTCATTTTTGTTATTTTTGCTATATCTATATGCAAAAGATATGTACAAGGTATAAAGTAATGTATGAGCCATTCAGCTTAGGCACAAATGCAAGGTCATGACTTGACTGGCAGTCGCTAAAGCAAGCACTGAAGCTGTCTTTAATGAAGCTTTGAATCAATGCAGAGGTTCAGGAATGTAAGAGCATGCTCAGGTCAACTAATAGGTCCCAGGATAGGATCTCCATTTAGAAACCAGGTGCAAACAACACGTGCCTTTAATAAACAGCACCGCTTTAACTGAGTCAGCCCAAAAGCTGCATAGATCAGAGAGGAGAAGATCTAGACATAAGACAGAAAGCGTAGGAAATCCACCACAGAGGCACTGGATCTGCTGATGGGTGGTAGAGCTTTTCTTGGCTAGCTCTGGGATTAGAATTAGTGAATGGCTGTTTTAGAAGGGGGGGAAATGCCTACAGCACTTTCACACATGGGTGGGCTAATGCATTTACACCCATGCGTACTAAAGTGATACTTTGGTGCTGTCCAGTGCTGAAATGTTGTCATTTGCAAAAACCTCAGGGAAACGACAACCAATGTTGAAGCCATTAAGTCCAAAAAACAAGGGCAAACTATGCCCTGAAGGAAACTACTCACCCTCTCTGAAAAATGGGAGAGGCAGCTGCAGGATGACTCAATGCCACATTTGGGGATGCTAGATTTGGTCCTACGTCAGCTGGCTGTCTAACTCCTTCCAGAGAAAAAGAAATAACTTGCCTTCAGTGCTCACACTGCCAGGGCTCAAGATCTGTGCATCAACTGAAAATAAAGCAGAAAAGCACAGAGGTTAGCATTTAATAATATATAGAGATACTTATGAGTTCTACAGAGGAAACGTTCATGGTGAACTTACCAGGTGCTTATAGCAGGGAGGTGGTAGCAGGAGAATCAGTGGTATTGGTGCTTCTGTGGTTGGTTGTGGCTAATTGTAAAACACAGAGCAGATGTTAGCAAGAGAATATCAAATAACATTTTATGTGTTTCTTTTTGACAGAGCTGAGGCCCGTTAGACCTCCACCATGGAAGCAAACAAAAGTCCATGTTTGATGCAGAGAACCACTGGAACGAGAAGAAAGCGAAGTACCTGCAGACACTGGAGTTCATTACTGATGGAACAAGACCTTTGAATCTTTCTGTTGCTGCCGTATGACAGACATCAAACTAGGAGAAATGATCTAGGGTCTTTAAATGCAAATGAAAAGCCAGGTAACTGAAAAAAACTGAAACTGAAATCCACCTATGTATAGCAAATGGATAGGAAAAAACTCAAATCTACCTGATTTGCATACAGTTCTTTTAGGGTTACTGTTGAAGTTCATGTAATGTTAGCTACTGAACTGCTTAAGGCTTGTATGGCGATTTACAGTGCAAAGATCTTTAGAATGATGGGTAGACTGAGGGATCAAATGGTCAAAAATAAAGCTTTGAAGAATTGGTGATGCTGTGCAAGGACAAGTTCCTCTTCAACATATCATCACAATCTAGGGTAAGTGTGCAGTGTATGTGTGTTTTTATGTATTTGTTTCTCCACAGTGTGGGATGTTATGTGTGTGTCAGTATATGCATTGGTGATCGGCTCAAAGTGTGTGACGCAATAACCCTATGTCCCAGGCTAATCCAATTAAAATACTTGTCAGCAACCTTAGGGTCATCTGTCTAAGTCTATGTGTGTATTTTGCATTCAAGCATGGACATACAGTACCTACATTCCACATTTCCTGTGAGAGTTGTTATACATCTGAAAAGAGATATTACAAGTCAGGATCCTATAACTGTCTGAGTCTGTTTTAAGGTATTTAGCATCAGACATCGGTTCTGAGGTAACTGAGGTATAGTCTGCCTGTAATCCTCCCATGTGAGCGTGAATTAATTGTAGACATTTCTTACTTTCAGTAGTTCAACTTAACCATTAGAGGTAGCTGCCCATGCTAATGATGGAGTACAGCCATTATCTTTCAGAGAAAGCTTGAGCAGACCTTTTTATGAGGGAACATGGGCATGAGGGGGAATTAAACCTTACTTTAGAGGCCTCTAATCAAATTGAGACGAGGGAGAGGGAGAAAGATAGAGAGAGCGAGAGAGAGTCAGGGAAAGAGAGAGAGACAAGAAAGAGGTAGAAAGAGAAATAGAGAAAAAGAAAGAAAAAGAGAGAGGTAGAGAGAGAAGGAGAGAATGAGACAGAAAACGATTGTTTCGATTGTAAAAATGATTGTTTCACTGTGAAAGTCATTTGAATATGGTCCCTTATCCCAATGCAACAACCCAGATTTAATTCCTAGATGATGATCTAGCAGCTCACAGATTAAAGGAAAAATCCATAATTTAATGCTACCTTGCTACCTTTAGTATATCTGTAGTCAATACAGAATATACACAATATATGTCTTTCTCTGGCTCTAGATTTGTTCGTGAATAAAAGCCAAAAGTACATACAATCCCTATTGATCAAGAGAAGTCTAAAGCATATGTCATAAATTAAAGTTATTAACTAATGCCGAAAAAGTAAGAGAGCCATTAATGTACATTTGTGTAGGGAAACTTTAACAGTGTTTGGTCTGACTCCTCCTGAAGAGAAATAGAATAGAGAGAGAGGGACATGTGGTACCTTTAAGTAACTTAAGCTTTAGAGATGAAAACATTCTTTGGTTGGTTAACTGTCACACCTCTTTTTGGTTTAAAAAAATAACAGTGTTAAAAGTCTTTTATACTATTAATGGGGTATTCTTACTTATTTCTAACATAAACTGCATGAGGTCTAATCTGAACATAGAGCAGTCTGTTGCTTTTGCTATTTGTATATTTTTCCATTTAAACATTGTCTCCTAATAGTCCCATATAGCCTTTTAAATACATGTTGTGATAGGTCAGTTACATGTGTAAAAGACCACACTTATCTCAATAACCTCAAATACTCCATACATTATAATCTTTTAAAAAACATTTTGTAAAAATTGTAAAATACAATAAATCTGACATAAATTAAAATCAATCCCAATAATCTGTAATGTCTAAATAAAATGCATAAAAACATAAGCAATTGTAATTATACTAGAAAGTATGTGATGTATGTGTTTCTTCAGCAACATTAAACTGAAATACATGGTAAAGAAGAACTATAAACCTACAGTACCTACAGTATACCATTATTTATTACTACTAATAACACATACCTGGCCAATTAGAGATAACTTTTGTGCCACTATGCCCCGCCCACATTTTAGTGCAGTTGATTCCAATTATCTGCCATTCTTTATTTTTGTGATTTGCACTTTAAGTCTTCTCCCATTCTACTTCTGATGTCATTTTGAAATCAGTAGGGACTGTGGAGCTGTGTTGTTGTTTATATGCAAAGCAATAGCACAGTTCAAATTCTGGGCGAGCTTCATGGGCAAGCCTCAGTATAATGACTATTGTGATGTGTATACTATTGATAATACTGTAGATAGCGATAAATTGAATGGACAATGCAATGGAAATCCAGTGAAAACTGAGAACATAATTGAATCATGAGTCATGATCTCCTGGGATGTCTCCCTCAGCCTCAGCATCTTATTTGTCTCTATGTCTTTGTTGTTACTGTTCTCTGTTGATCATAAGGCTCCAACCTGTCTCTCACTTTCCTTAATGAGAAGTATTTGTAATAGACACATCATAACATACAGTATACCCCTCATCAATGGATGCACCATTAAAATATACAGTATATAACCTACAGTATAAAGGGAAAATATGTCTTATACTGCTGTAAGAAAGCAATCTAACCACACAATATTAGAACATTATCGATACTGCTGTTCAAACCATTTTGATTGCCACAGATATGCCCATTATGAGCCTTTTAGAGGAAACACAACCGCCAGTCAGTCAGGAGACACGTGCATAACTTATTTATATATCATTAATGATACTTTATAATTGAACCTACTGGTATTTACAAACTGTTCATATTAGTTATTTTTATATTATTTTTTTCTGAAACATAAAAGTCTCTTCACTAATGGTAACCACATACCTTATTATACTCATAAATTTACAAATGCTTTTCTAAAAGACCATTAAAAAATCCTGAGAGAACCCACAGCTGCAAAACACTCATTATCTTCTACAAACCTAGTAGCTCCATATAAAGTTTGTCCTCTTTGGCAACCAGATGTGATGTTTTATACTCAGCCTATCATAGTACAGTTTTGTAACTTTGTGACTCAGGAAAGCGTACTGTCGCGTCACTTATGCACAAAGTGTCTTAAAAAGTTATGTCATGTTAAAATTTTACACAGAAAATTAAATGTAGTATTCTCAAGATATTTCATCTGCAGTCTGTGAAAATCTGTTTTACCATGAAAAGCAACACTTTCAATTTTACCCACCAGTCCAACACAAAGTGGCTAAACTACTTGATGCTCTGGAATTTTATTTATCTTAATTCACCTCAGGAATGGTTACCAGGCAGTTGTGCACAGGTTAAATGTAAATAAACATATATAGATATGTAGCCATAAAAATTCCTTTTTTCAATCAATTTTTATTTAATTATCACTATGGCTTACAGTGCCATAAATAAGAGCGATAATGGCATAAATTGTATGTGATATTGCACAGTGGAAATCTAGGTAAAAGTGCAATACAGTATTATTTATTGTGTTCTTTTATTAAAACACAGATATCACTCCTGTGAAGAAGTAAATGCAAACCTAATATCTTGTTAAACTAACCTGGCAACTAAATACAGCTATAATTTTATAGGAGCCCTGCTCATCCGTGTGGACGTCTTTGTCAGTTTTCTTTTTCATTTTCACAGATTAGTCTTCAACTAGTAACTGCTCTTTTCAGGTCCTGCCACATCATCTTTGCTGGATTTAAGTCAGAACTTTGTTTTTAATCAGTATGTATGTTCTTTGGGAATCGAACCCACAACCTTTGTGCTACCAACTAAGACAACCTGTGTTTTTATATTCACTTAAATTGTTAAACCATAGCTGTGCGCCCGTCCCAAATTCTCTTTGCCTCAGAGAAATCTGTGCAATAGATAGTGGCCCAAGGGTGATGTTTCACTCTGTGTGTAGCTAAATGGAGGAGCGGGACCGCAGTCGCTCACCGTCTCGCAGGACCAGCAGAGTGGAGCAGGTGGTGGGACGCTGGCTCCGCCGCTCTAGGGAGTCTACCAGCCGGTACCAGCCTTTTGACCAATGCAACAATGCAATAAATAAATTTATGAACCTTTGCATTTTGTGCTTTTAATGTGAGTAGCATTAACATCTCTCTCTCTCTTTCTCTCTCTCTCTACAGAGAACGTGTATTAGACGACAATGGCTCTCAGGACCAGAGGAGCTGTCCAATCAGAGTCACTATTAAGATTCCACTTGACTCCGCCCTCAACTCCCACGGCTTTACAGTGTCAACACACACTCCACCCCAGGTGCTGGACGTGACAGAAGGTATGTGCACCTACAATACATACACTCAATCACAACCATCATATTTACAATATTTAGAGCTGTTTAAATGTTTGATGTCTTGAAGTAGATTTTAATGCAAATTCCGAAAACATATTCTTTTTTAAATATGTTGCATGATTAGTGTAGGTTTAAAAAGTGTGATTTATCTTAAGTTTTTCTTTTTACTGTTATGTAGTTATTTGTTGCCAGGTCCCCTTTTACACTAAAACAATACAGCTAAACTATTATAGACTCCTATATAAACAACAACTTGTCTTTTATTCCTTTGGTCATGTGTTATCTTGCCTAAGGCAGGATTTCCACTAGTGCACCATTAAAATAATAGAAGCGAGACACCTCTGTCTTTTACAATTAATTATTCATTTTGTTATATTGATCCAGCTTATAACAGTGCGTATAATAGTTTTGCAAAACACTTCCCATGACCTCTTCACATTATTATGCCCAAATTACTGTCAATAAACATAGATCAATTAAGTAGCAAAGTACACACAGATCGCCCACAGTTTGGCCAAAGTGAAAGCTAGTCAGAGAAAGACAGACACACAGACATGTTCTGGGTTTTTAAGCCCTGTACTGCTCTGAGCCTTCTTGGCACCCTCCCATTAGACTTGATTTTAGAATAATTATCATGGTAACAAAATACACCCTTCATAAATGCCATTAAGATCAAGACTAAGTCTTCACAATAGAAAGCAAATGGCTATATATGGCTATAATGCCTAAATCTGCTACAGTGCATTAGCTACACAATAAAGGTTCCAGTACTGCAGAAACAAAGATACTGAGGTCATTTTTATTTATTGTTTGTTTTAAAAAATGAATTCTTAAAAGTATGACAAATGCTAATACCATTTAGTAAAGTACATATTTACAGTATATTATATATTCTTTATATACCATATATAAAACATATCAATATTTAAATTACAGTAATTTATAATAAATTGTAATTTATAATGCATTTATAATTACTTGGAGCTATGTCTTGGAATAGCTGAAGTCATCTGGTTACCACACAGCCAAATAACTAGCCAGGAACAAAAACAATTCAGAATATATTAATTAGTGTCTAAACACTGTACACTTCAGTTATCATGATATTTTCCCGTTATACACTTTGTGTTTGTGTGTTTTAGGAGGGCCTGCTGATGGAAAGCTTGTCCCTGGTGACCAATTTATTAAAATAAACAATATTGCTGTTGATGATCTATCCACACAGCAGGCTGCTGACATCATCAGGTATGTGGCGTGAATGTGTCTATGTTTGTCAACTGTGTAATTATATGGCTGTATCTGAAGGCTAGATGTCCAGTTTTTCTTTTAGACAATCCCATATTTTAGGTCATTTTCTTGTCCCCAAATGTAATGTTTGTATCTTGAAATAAATATTATTATAGGGAATATTCTGGTAACTATAACTATTTAGAAGGTAACTCTAACTAACACAAATTCCGATGTATTCTTTTTCATTCATATACAGGGAATGTCAGGACACCATCATAGTAACTGTCCTGAGAAATACCGTGGTAAGTGTTTGTGTGGAGGAATTAGAGGCTCTCATTAACAAGGCTGTTACTTTTGAATGGCAGGTATAGAGGTGATGTAATAATGCTACATGGCAGCAGATAGAATTGAAACAGTAGCATGTTAAAAATCACTGTATTGGAAAAACACAATGACCAGGCCCACAAGATATCTGCTCCTACGAAAAAAGCATTTGGTATTTCTGCAGAATTACACCATTCACAAACATCTCATGCCTCGTTTGTAAATATTTCTGCTAATCTAAATGCTTTCAGCTATCAAAAAATCAAAACTGTAGCACTCTCATCTTTGTGTTTTATTTTACGGTATTCAAATCTACATCCCAGAATCCCCTAGGTTTTTCTCATATCAGTATATAAAAATCTGTCAGCAGCATCAAAATTATTTAATGTATAATGTAAACACTATGAAATATATAAATACAGTAATTATTCAAGATCATGGTATATACCAAAGTACTGTGGTGGTGGTACCACAGTATCTCTTACACCACTTTCTGTAAGGGATGCAAAGAGAAAACGTGGTGCTGATTTGTACGCTAAAGGTGGTATAGATTTGTGTCTGTTCATTTGGTAGTGAATTTGCAAATAAGTTAAATATGTCACTGAAGGTCTAACATGTCCATTACTGGCTGTATCACAGGGACCAAAGTCTTCCTTTATAACTCCAGAGAAGAGAGCCAAGCTGAAAACAAACCCAGTTAAAGTGAGGTTTGCAGAGGAAGTGGTGGTCAATGGTCACTCACAGGTTTGATACATTCTATTATTCATGTTAATAGTGGAGTGTGCATGCACAAAAAAATACAAAAAAGAAATAGATAGAGAAAATGAGAGAGTATCTAGAGCAGGGGTGCCCAATCGTACTCCTGGAGAGCCATTGAGTTTAGCTTCCATCCTAATTAAACACATATTAACCAGCGAACCAAGGTCTTACCAGGTAGATTAGAAACTTCCAGGCAGGTGTGTTAAGGCAAGCTGGAGCTAAACTCTGCAGGACACTGGCCCAACAGGAGCAGGTTTGGGCAGTCCTGATCTAGAGGAATTGAGGTAGTGAGAGAAACGATGGTTTGGCAGTTTACCCAGTATCTTAATCAAAATCCTATAAAATAATTTATCAGATTACTGTAAAGAAATGTGGTACAGTATTCATAATCTAACTTACATTTAGTTCAATTTATAATTTTACTTTAGGCAAATCTTTTCACTGAACTGAACTAAAATCTCAAATTCTTATATAAAAATCGACCATCACTGTAACCATCACTTTCATCAATATGCATTATTTATGTTCTTTAAGGGTATAAGTTGTTAAAACATTTAATTATTCTTTAATTAGTCTTTGTCTAGTTGTGCTGATACACAGTTTAGTAATCATGGTTTAGGACAAAGCACTTTGTGGAGTGTGACAATCATTTCCTTTAGCCCTAGATGTTTTTTAATTAACATCCAATTAAACAAGACCATTATCAAGCACACCACATTAATAAGTTTATCTGTGATAATGAGATTATGGTCACCAGCTGATAAAATTCCTTTATGCCTTAACCAGAATTGTTTAAACATTTATTAAAATTAGTTTGCTGTTATATATAAAGGAATAAACACTGCCACAATGTTGAAAACCCTATGTTAAAAAAATATGTCTTATGAACTTGGACCATTTATTGACCTCTGACTTCCAGGGTAACTCTTTGCTGTTCCTGCCCAATGTTCTGAAGGTCTACTTGGAGAATGGCCAAACAAAGGCTTTTAAATTTGAATCTAAAACCACTGTTAAGGTACCGTTGACATTCACTAAAGTTTGATGTTATGTGATGATATAAAACATACAAAAGAAACAGGTTAATACTTTTTTGTATAATGCCAATACAGTGTTTTTACCATGTACCCTGTAAATACATTCAGTACCATGGTTTATATCACAGTACTATGGTATTGCTATCTGATGCATCACTGTACCATGATAGCTTTGCTGGACTTGAAAGGGAAGTGCTGCTATTTTTAACTTTGTATTGTGCATTACACATCTAATGGTAGATAGGTACTCAACTTTAGCCGGTGATGTCCACTTAATGTCAAATGTATAATATATGTAATGTATGTTCTTATCCATTTTCTTGTTGACTAGGACATAGTGATGACTCTGAAGGAGAAACTCTCTATCACCCGTATTGAACACTTCTCTCTCGTACTGGAAAAACAGTACAGCAGCAGCAAACTATATCTACTGCATGATGAGGAGATTATTCAAGAGGCAAAAAGCTACCACATAAAGCTACCAAAAATACATATTTTTATTAATAGCACTAATATAGTTACCCCTTCCTGCATTGATCTGTATTGATCTCACAATTGATATATGTATCTCAAATGTTGTGTTTGTGTATCTGTATTTGTGAGACAGGTGGCTGAGCAGAAGGAGACTCATGATTACAGGTGTCTGTTCCGTGTATGTTTTCTGCCCAGAGACTTTGACAACATGCTGAAAGACGACCCTGTGGCCTTTGAGTATCTATACCTACAGGTGTGTGTGTGGTTTTTGGGAGGGTGGGGGGGTGTATATATATATATATATTGAAATAAACAGCTGCACAAATTTGTACCCAAAAGTGAGCAAAACCTCTTTTTGTGGACATCCTTATTTGTAAAAATACAACTAAAAATGTACTAAAAATAGTTTTTTTAATTGTAAAAATGCAGGTAGTTTTCTGTTAGGGTTAGAGTGTGGGTTAGGATTAGGTTATTGTGTTTATAACTAGCTGTGTATAAAAACAACAGAAGACTATGGAATGTCCCCATTTAGATAGATAAGTAAACGTGTGTGTGTGTCCACAAATGAAGTTGCTTCTACTTTGCCTTATTTTAATACAAATTATCAGTGTAACAATGAATAAAAAATGCATATGCATGCATATGTTTTCAAATAATAATGCCACAGATCTGTGAAATTGTGTTAAATTAAAAATGCAACTCTTGTATGCAATGTGTGTGTAGAGTGTGAGTGATGTATTGCAGGAACGATTTGCAGTGGAAATGAAATGTAACACAGCTCTCAGACTGGCTGCGTTACATGTGCAGGAAAGATTAGCCAGCAATGGACAGTCTCTTAAAACACCACTAAAGGCTGTCATGTGAGTATTCACACAAACACTTGGACAGAAGTTTACTCAAGTTCAGTTAACTCTTCCTAACAAGTGTGTGTCACAGCTAAAGCGTGTGCTATTTCTAACCTTTTCTGTTCGAAGGAAGGAGTGGGGTATTGAAAGCTTTGTATCACACACCTTACTGCGAAACATGAGAGAAAAAGACTTGAAGAAAGCCATCAGTTACCACTTGAAAAAACTTCTGTCTCAGGAGCCTAAGCAGAAGGTGTGTGTGTGTGCAGCTGTTTATTTCACGCATTTAGCTTTCTAAATTCATAATGCATAACCATAATGCATAACACAAAGGTACTGGTACAGCAATGATATAGGATAAAGTACTTTGTTATATAAGATGTTATTGCATGATACGATAACATATATGTACTGTGGTATTTACATAGTACTTCAACATATATCACAATAATACTATGGTAAACCACAGCATTTCTATGCTTCTTGTGGACCTTTTTTGTTAGATAAGTAAAATAGTTGTGTATTTATTTTCCATATGTGTTGGGTGTTTTCATAGGTGATCTCAGTGAACCAATCCAGACTGAACTACTTGAACGAGATATCTGAACTCAAATCATATGCAGGAAAGGCTTTTAGTGCCACTATGATGGTAAGACTTTAAACACATTCTTTGTCTCAAAGTCTCAAATAAAGATCCATGGATGTAGAACGAATGTAAATATAATCACTGAAACATTTCATTACTTTCCATACAAATGCATGTTTCTGTTTTAATAAAGATGAAGATAAATATTCTGAACAACTATTTTGGTTTATCTTCATCCTTATCCTCATTCTTCCCTACACCAGTATGTCATTGTCACATACTGAATGCTCTTTCTCAATGTAACCAGCTGCAGGACAGAGAGTCAATGGTGAGTTTGTTGGTGGGAGCTCGGTATGGGGTGAGTCAGGTGATTAATCACAAGCTTAGCATCATGACCACTCTAACTGAATTCAGCTGCATTACCAGAGTGGAATTGTTACCTGAATCTGAGAGAATTAGTCTGGTCAAGATCTACCTGCAGGATATAAAGGTACACACATACGTATACACTTAAGCATGTAAAGTTCTACATGTGTGCATTCAGTATAAGACATTGTTTTACTCTGTTTTTGTTCCACTTTTTCTGCCTTTAGCCAATAACCTTGTTGCTGGAATCAGTAGCAGCTAAAGATCTATTGTGTCTGGTGGCTGGATACTGCAAACTGCTGGTGGACCCCCAGATCTGTGTTTTCCCCTGGCCAACTATTTTAAAGAGCCACCGCATATCAGCAGAGGAGGGTATGCAACTGATTTTTATGTGTTACTGAATAGATCTATGGCCAGACAATGTAATACAGTAGAAAGGGTATAATATTCGAAAATTTGTGCAACAAACAAATGCACAAAAAGCAAACCTGAACCAAGTAATCTTATTTACCCAGGATACCTTTACAAGAAACACATTAACAGACAGTGCCCTGCTGAATAGAAAAAACAGGCTTTGGCTTAAAAACCAGTCTAGGATGGATAGCTGGTCTCTCAGCCATTAGCTTTGACCTCTTATCTGCTGGTCATGTTGGAGACTAGCTGGCTGACCAGATAAACCAGCTGCGTGCCATTTTAACCCAGCTGAGACCAAAAAACCTAAGATTGGATTTTTTTAGAAGTTTTGTATTAGAAGGATTGATAACAGCCAAGCCATTTTTACCATAGTACAGTATGCAGATTACTTGAGCCTTACCAACAAAAGAAAGTTTTATTACCCAACTTAAGTTGTTACCCGGCTTTCATAATATCAAAACACAAATGGCCATGGGCAAAAACAGATGGTTGAAAATATAGCATAAAAATATAAGTTATGTTATATTAATGTTATACTAATATTAATATCTTAAAAAGCCATTATTTTAGGGGCTTCACAAGCTTTTTAACAGTAAAAACTGTTTGGTTCTTACCATGACAATTAGGCACACCTGCAGGAATTCATCTTGGGGTAAACACATAAACCTGATCACGCCTCTATTTCCCCCAAACACCCCACTCCCTTCAGTAATACACATACATAAATTTACAACCGAAAAATGACAATTGGTGTTATGTGACCAACATATTTAGGAAGTGTGCATCATTTTCCATCATCAGTGGCTGAGAAAGCACATGGAAAGTATAAATGTTTTTGCAAGTCAACCTTTCATAACGTAATATCCAAATTTTTGTGCTTCTGCCTGTGTATATAGGTTATGTGTCACACTGTGGCAGTGACTCTGAAGACTCAGATACAGACATGGATGCTCTTCTTGCTCATGTTGCTTGTACTACCAAAAACAACGAAACAAAAGTTAAGACAAGTGAAAACCTAGATGAAAATGAAAAACTTAATCAGATGGAAAAAGAAGCAGAGTTGGAGAGTGACAGAGAGAAAGAAGAGGAGGAGATGGAGAAGAACAGCAAAAGGGTTTTGGACAAAGAATCCATCCATGAACCTATGAATGCCAATAATGGAGAGACAGTAGAAACAGACGATGAAAGAGTGGGAACAGAAAACAAAGACAAAGAGCAAGAGAACAAGACTGAGGAACCGCAGATTGTCATCATTGTGGATGACCCTCCATCTGAAGTATCAGATTCATATCAGACTGAGTCACATTTCATGACCAGCATGTCTAGTGACTCTATGGATGCCCTAGAGGAGGATGACCTTATGACTTACTGCTCTGCCAGACGCCCATGCCACTTACCAGTGACAGACTCTTATTGCCATGAAGACCACTACACTCCATCATTGTCTCCAGGTCAACTCTATAGCAAAGATAGTCATTCCCTAGGTGAAATGTGCTCTGCTGATTCAAATGCTGAGTCTGAGATCGAACAAATCTTTAGTTTTGCTGCACTCTCAAATATTGCTGAATGCCTACCCAGTCCCCCTGAAGCAAGTGAAGAGGAGGATTGTGAGGAACTGGAAACAGAGAAAGAAAGGCACAAAAAGCAGTCACCTGCAAAACTTCCTGGAAGTGCCATTCACCCTCCTGGAGATTATGTATTCTTGTTTGAACAAGGTGACACTAGACACTACTACAATATCTGCTCCAATGTTACCCCTGACAGTGCCCGCAGCCTCCCGCGACCTCTCTCTTCTCCAGGTTCTAGGGAAAGACAGATGGATCTGGAAAGTGAGAAAGTTAATGAGATGGAAACAGTGCCAGTTTTTCAGCCTCCACCAGGGTTTGGAGACAGCAGCTCAGAAGACGAATTCTTTGATGCTCAGGAAAGATTCACATCCCTTGAAGAATCCTCTTTAATTGCCATTAAAAAAGGTATGACATTTTATGAAATTTCCCAAATTATTTCTTACAAATAGTACTGAAAATGAATTAATAATATGATTAGTATGTAGTAATTTGTATCCTTTACAGGATTTAGTATTGTAGAATTGGGATAAAGATCACTTATCCTTTGTATTTACTGAAATTTATTTTTCCAGGTCATTCTAAACACTCAAGCACAAAGATATGCACACTAAGCCTAAATGAGATTGGAGTCTGTGTGAGTAAACGAGGAACAGAAGATCTAGAAAAAAAGGAAAAAAAGGAAAATTTGCAGGAAGAAGTGGCTACACTAAATGAATTGTCAAGGTTCCAAAAAAGATCCAAAAAGCGTCGCTCATTCATGGAAACAAATTACACATCCTTAGTGTCTTTCCCAGAGGAGGATCAATTAGGTAACAGCTATGGCAATAGCATCCCAAGCTATGGTTCTATACCAATCAACCATGGCACTGACCAAATGGCATGTTTTGATAATGGATGCTCGGATCAATGCCCATGTCCAACAGTCTCATCTCTGACCCACTCTGAAGGAGAACCAGCACTACTGGAATCCAAACCCATCAACCCTTTCAAGCCCAATGGGTCAGAACTTCATAATACTCCCACTGATACACAAGTTGGATCACACTCAAACAAGGCACATCAGCGGAAACAGCAACTTATAGAGATGGAACCAGATTCCATGGAGTGCAAATCAGTCACTGAGCTAATGTCCACTGTATCACCAACTATAGTAGCAGTACGTTCCCGCATGGGTCTAGAGGACAAAGGAAGCACCAGCAACCATGACAAAAATAATCAGGAGGAGGGTGCAGTAGGGGGTTTGGGTGAGAGACAGTTTGGGGGACATTTGTTCTTGGACACATCTACAGGATGTGACAAATATGACACCAGTGCATCATCTGAAGACCAGGCAACCAAACAAATGGAGTGTTCATTCCAGGGCAAATCAGTAACCCAAAAGAGTAGCTCATTGCCAAGATTAGGCCAGATAACCCAATTAAGTTGGCCCTGCTTCCCAGTCCCAAGTATATCATATACTACAAGCCCAAGTATAGATAAGGATATGAACAATGGTACTGTAGGTCTAGAATTTGTGCAAGGAAAAGACTCAGTAGTGCCAACAGAGAGGACCAGGAGTCACAGCATATCTTCAACCTCTGCTAGTTATGCACCACAATGGCCACCAGGGAATTTATTTTCCCACAGAGAACCAGAATCTGATAAAACTGAGAGTTCTTCATCCATTCCAGAATTGTCTTCTGATGTTTCATCTTTTGAATTACCCCAAAACCTCCTTCTTACACCCTGTTCATCAGGCATCCTTGGGCGACTCTCTGCCTCAACACTAAGGGAAAAGATCCAAAATCTCCCCCTCTACCTGTCACGTTCTCAGGAAACATTAACTGCTAATTCTAACAGAAGTGGTAACATTAAGTCTGTGAGAAGGCTTTCAGAAACACAAATAAATACGAATGAAGTTGAAGTGGGAAAAGAGGCAACTGAGGATATAACTTTGAATGAAGGGGTTGCTGAAGTAACAGAGGTGAAAGTGGTTACTATAGTATCTGAGGAGGTTACTGAGGTCATTGAGGAGGTAAGAGAGGTCAGTCACAAAAATTCTCAGTCGAGTGTACAGCAAAAAAACAAAAGTAATCCCATAGAGTTTTCTGCAATAGCCAAATCACCCTTGTATCCTAGGGCACAACTCTTCCCCTCAGACTCTCTCAGCCCTTCTGTAGTAGTTACCACACAAAATCTAAATGTGCCCTGGAGGGTGGTGACATCTAGAGAAATTAGTGGATTACAAGAGTGTAGCTGCTCTCCTTTAAGCACAACTCCCCATTGCTTTACATCCAGCTGTGGGGTTTTAACAAATTGCCGGTCAAAGCCTACCACAGCTCAGCCCCAATCCTTGCCCAGCCCATACCAACAAAAGAAACCAGACTTTAGCTGTAGCTCAGCACTGGCAGTGGGGTGTGAGACATTAATGGAGAGTGCTCAGACACCACTCGAGGCCTGCCAAACAGTATACACGAACTGTTTCAGTGGGGTCCTAGACAGCCCTAGCTTTGATGATGAACTCACTGTCTATGAGTTTTCCCACAGATCTAACCAGGGTAAAACAGAAGATGGAGTGTTAATGTCTATACCTCCTTCATCTCTCTCTGCATCCCCTTCATCTTTCTCGCCATCCTCTCCATTGCCCTCATTCCCTCATGTAGTACTGCCACCTTCTTCAGCCACAGAGCTCAGTCTCCTTCTGTCCCCCCTGGACACCACTGACTGTTTTCTGTTGGACCCTCATGAAGATTCCATCACTGCCCTGCTGACTCGTCAGTATCCTCTACCACCAACAGGATTCCTTTCTTTGCAAAGGGATGTGGACATGCTTTTAAATGTTCTTGTTGGTGCTATGAAGAACCATGAGGTGGTCCACGAGCACCCCAGTGATACATGTGTAGCTCATTTTTCAACAAATAAAAGGCGATTACATGTGGAAGCTCGGGAACTGTTGGCTGGATGTCAGCGGGTGGTGAGGGTCGGGCAGACACCAGAGGAGACACTTCAGTCACTGTCTGAAAGCTTCCGCTCTCTGGTACAGTTGACAAGTGTGTGTTTATGCTTCTCCAGCTGCCAGAGATGCAGGGAGCGCCATGCTCAAGCACTTACAGGACTAGCAGATGTTGCAAAAACGTACCAGGACTTCGCTCGGGCAGCAGAACTAGTGGGAAGTGCTACTGAAAGAAACACTTGTCATGATCTCAGAATTAAACTCCTTGCTCGCCAATGCACTGCACTAACAACCTCAGTTTTTTGCCTCACTCAGCTCTTTCGCACTCTCACCGCCCTTTGACCTTTGAACTGTTCCATTTGGAGTTTGGAGTTCCTAAATCAAAAATTACAAACAATCTGACAGAATAGCTCCCTGTTGGTTCAATGTGGTTCAAATACACCTGTTGAGATATATTAATATTGCAGCAGTTGATAACATTGTCCAAAGGCTCTGGGATACCAATAGTAAGCATGCATTAATACTCACACACATACAAAATAAAACCTGCCATTTATTTGTTTTTGAATGCATTAACCTAAAATAACATCTAGAATGAGAATGAAACTGTGTACTAAGCAGCTTGTTTTACAGTATTTGTATATTGTGTATGAGGACTTAAATTTGAATGTAACCATAATTGTCTTTGTACTATGGATGTCTGCATTTATTCTGCTTCATGATGAGAGCAAAGACAAAGATTTTGAATAGTGTTTCTTTGAACACTCTGCTCTTTTTCATATTCTCTCTCACTCTTGCCTGCTGTCTCACTATTATTCCCATCAATGTTATGCATATACAGTAAAGGCTCTTCTTTCTGCCATACCTGGTGACTATTAGAGAATTTTGTGAAAAGGTCTTTCTACAGTTAGAAACGAAGCACCTGGGTTATAATTACTTTTCTTTTAGAATATACCAAAGCTTATGAATGACTGATTTTGCAAAGTGAATGCAGATTAATCCAAAAGACTTTCCACTGACTTTCTGTATATGCTTCACAGTAACTTCAAAGAAAGCTTTTTTTGACACGTTAGATTTATTTAACAGAAAACAAACATTTGTGTGCCACTGACTATTTATTTATATTTATCTATTTATATTTAAGTTGTTTTGGTTCACTATATTCTATTTTCTAATTGCCCCATAATGATTAAATACTTTACAAAACACTCAAGCATTGATTAATTTATTATAAATGTAAAAAAGGTGACAAAAGTGCAAATTACAAACTAGAGTGTGAAAAAATGTCAAAAGGTATTACCTACAATGTTAACTGTAATCTAGTACATGTGTCTGACTACCAAAAAGCTACCATGCACTCTGTTTCTATAAGGCATGCTGTAAGCCATAGACATAACTTGGAAATAATGGGATGCATGCATGAAGGCATGATTGAAAGAATGAGTGAATGAATGGTT
Organism: Chromobotia macracanthus; assembly: GCA_036877525.1. NCBI lineage: Eukaryota > Metazoa > Chordata > Actinopteri > Cypriniformes > Botiidae > Chromobotia > Chromobotia macracanthus. The sequence continues at coordinate 124,492 of JAZGTH010000117.1, forward strand.
ACAGTGATACAAACTGGCTTTGTAATGCAGTATTCACCCAATTAAAATTACCTTTAAATGACGAGAAGTTTGTATTATTAGACTTTACCATATTAAAAGCTATACCTTCCCATATTACTGCAAAACCTGTCACTGTTCTCTCTCTTAGTCATTTTTCTCTGAATGGTGTAAAGTTTTCAATTAGCTTTAAATAATTAAGAGGAATAGTTAATGGCATATGCACTAAACAAATGTTTGCTGTCAATGACAACGATGCTGTGCGTGCATATATAAAAAAATAAAACATTGTGTTCACAGAATTATTGTTAAGCAAAACATTATGTGTCATCTCACATCAATATTTCATGTCCATGTTCCTGGATCAACATTCCAATCAACTGATCAGATTTGAGAGATAGGTTTACACTTACTATGAACTTTAGGCTTATAACCAGGGTTAGGTGCTCCTGATGTACACCATTATTATTTACTGACCGTTTTACACTTATTTTAAGATTATGTTTAAGGTTTGGGGTAGGCTTTTCAACAGAAATTGTTTTCTGGTTTTAATAAATTTCCATGACTTTCTTAGGGTTCAAATCACGATTTAAGGAAAACGTAGTTCAAATCAGTACTGTTACATCCTATATACAAACTTAATATACAAACTTAAACACATAGATAAAAATAAAATCATCGTTTTATAAAAACACAATTAATAGATAATTTATATTTTAATTATTAATGTTATTCTGTAAAACAACTAACAATTTATCGCGTTAATTAAAAAAAACAACACCTCAAATCGTTTGCGTAAGGAGACCTTTACCTTAACAGGAAACCGGAAGTCGTCAGATTTAGGAAGTGGGAAATTCAAAATTTTAAAACATGTTTGAATAGATGATGTTTCGGCAGTTTTAATTTTTTTACGGGATTACAAACATATGAAATGTTAAACTAAGTCGTTTAATATTTTAACGCAAAATAGACTTGCTGCTTGTTCTGAATTTTTTTTTAATCGTTTTAAAGCGAATAAGCGCCAGCGAGCAGCTGGTGAGTATGTTGTTATCTAACATATCAGTCAAAACAAGCGAACCTCTTTTCATCAAGCACGTAATTAACATTAACAATTAATTTATTTTAATTTAATACTCATTTATAAACAGAAGCAAAATGCAACAGTTTAATACGTGTAATTATATTCAGTCATTAGCTTCATGGATAGTCAACCCAGAGTTGTTTGATGTAGATGAAATATATAAGCTGTTCTTAGCTCTGAATCTTACTGTTTTGATCAGTTACTTGATAAGAGCTACTTAATCTTTGGTCTTAAATAAATCTCCTTACATTTGTATGTATATCTATACTGACAAATATGTGCTGTTTTTGAGAAAGGTATAAGCGGTCTTCGCAATGCCTGCAGACAACAGCTCTGAACTTCTCAAGCACTATGAGATTTATGAAACCATTGGTTCAGGTAATGGCTCTTGATAATGTTTTGGTATTATATGTGCGTGATTGCTTTTGAGATTGTGTGTATGAGAGAAAGTTAAACGTCTTGAAGATTGATTTCAAGATAAATATTTGTTTGTTTTATTAATATTTGATAAATATTTGTTTGTCTGTTTTATTTCTGACTGATAGGTGGGTTTGCCAAGGTCAAACTCGGCAGACACTTACTGACAGGAGAGAAAGTGGCCATCAAAATAATGGAAAAGAAGGACCTTGGGGTAAGATCTTTTTAAACCTTGCTTTACCATAAAAGAAACATAGCATTTGTATTTGCACGTTTGCATTTCTGAGGAAATGAACCCCATCTGAAACAGTATCCATGTTTTTTCTGTATTTATGGAGAAAACATTGCTATTACTTTCAGATGATGTCATGCACACTGCTGGTTGTATTTTTTGTGTGCATTTTAAGTGTGTTATCTGTTGTTAGGATGACCTTCCACGAGTCAAGATCGAGATTGAGGCTATGAAGAACCTCAGTCATCAACACGTGTGTCGTCTCTATCATATCATTGAGACATCAAACAAGATCTACATGGTGCTTGAGGTATGCTGTACTCTGTAATTTTAGAGTTTAATGAAAGTAGATTATATGTGTCTTCATATGTGTCTCTCTTGCTTTGTCTCAGTACTGTCCTGGTGGAGAACTGTTCGATTACATCATTGCCAAAGATCGGTTATCAGAGGAGGAGACTCAAGTGTTTTTCCGTCAGATCATCTCTGCGTTGGCCTACGTTCATAGCCAGGGCTATGCCCACAGGGACCTCAAGCCAGTTAGTCAATCAGAACATTTGATTTGAATATCATATAGACACTGAGTTTAAAATATAGTGATAACTGTTTTACTGATCTTAGGAAAACCTACTGATTGATGAAGATCATAATTTGAAACTGATTGACTTTGGCCTCTGTGCCAAACCCAAGGTAGGTGTTTGTTATTTACATTACGTTTATGCATTTGATATATTGATATTTGTGTATATCCAAAGTGATACACAATACAGTACAATACAATACCCATGATCTTCACATTGTTTTACAACACCATGCTTAACCTGTTCATCTACACAAACACTTAGGTTTTAGTTTTTGTTATCTATTGTTTATATAAAATATGTCTTTGGTATCAAGACTTTCAGGAGATTTGAGTTGGTTTGTGTAGCATTATGAAAGTATATGTTGCTGTGGTTTTAGGGTGGCTTGGGTTATGAACTGATGACCTGCTGTGGCAGTCCAGCATACGCAGCTCCAGAACTCATTCAGGGCAAGGCATACATTGGCTCCGAGGTCAGTGTACAGTGTGTATTCTACTGGTTCAATAGCCCAACTTATTGTAAAGGAAGGACAAATTAAGCAGTGTATTTCTTGTGATTCTGTGTGTGTTTCAGGCTGATGTGTGGAGTATGGGTGTGTTGCTGTACGCTCTGTTGTGTGGTTTTCTACCATTTGATGATGACAATTGTATGGTTCTCTACAGAAAAATCACAGTAAGCTTGCTTTGTATGCAGTTGTTATATCAGACTTACCACTTCATCTGTTATTTTTAAGTATTTCTCTGTTTGTTCAGCTCTGCATTAGGTTTTGTCAATGTTCATATCTTGATATCTTTACAAATGTTTCCAAAATGTGTTCAAGCCCTGTGCTTAACACCATACTATACTGGGTTTAAGAATTTGTCTGTCTATTTTCCCACATAGATTGTGTTTGCTTGGTGCCAAACTAAAGATTTTGTGTCACTTTGCCATTTGTTCTGACACAGATAAAATATTTTGTAAATGTTGATCACAGAAATATTTGCCTGTATTTTAACAGAGAGGAAAATACAGTCACCCTCACTGGCTCTCACCAGGAAGCATTCTGCTTTTAAACCAGATGATGCAGGTACAGTGCATGACTTGTGCCTGGATATTTTTTTAAAAGGCAAAGCAATTTCATTGCAGTTCATCGCTTCACCTGCAGGTGGACCCAAAGAGGCGTTTGACGGTGAAACAGTTGCTTGATCATCCCTGGGTTATGAAGGGTTACAGCAGCCCAGTGGAGTGGCACAGTAAACATCCTGTAAGATGAGTTCTTTTGTGATCTTTGTAACCTTCATAAGTTACACTTAGAGTTACATATGCTTCCAAGATCCAGTTAGTCATCTCTTGTGAGATTTTGAGTCATATATTCAGTATTAAAGTGTTCTTGATGAATGAGTAGACATGCCTCAAGATGTTTATTGACCTTTATTATATCTGTAAGAAGTAAAGCTGCGTTTTCCAAAATATGTATGTGATTGTACTTCATAAACAACCTTGGAACCCTTATTGAAACTTATTCTTTTTAATAGCTAGGTCATATAGATGATGACTGTATCACTGAAATGGCTGTGGCATTCAAACAGTCCAGACAGCGCACCATCCAAATGGTGTCAGAGGTAGAGAAACCAGACCTGTTTTCCTTATGTTGTTTTACAGTGTAAAAAGATAAAACTACAGATGACACTTTTAGATTCTATTTGTAGTCAGATCCTCACACTCAATACTCAGGATTAATAAGCAAAGCTAATTTCCTGTTTGATTGGGTTTTTATTAATATTGAAATTCATAAATATTTGTTTTTGAGTCTGCAGATCTAAAGTAAAGATATATAAAGTAGTTAATGATATTTTTCCTCTGTGTTAAAGTCTCTTAGTAAATAAAGTAAACATGCTTCGCAGGCTATGCCTGAAGATATAACAATAACAGTTAAAAGAATAAGTTTTAATATAGCAGTGTGAATTTTTTTTTTTTTTTTTTACTCAGTTATTGTTGATTTATTGCAAAATGACCAGAGAGGAAGTTTTACATTTAATTAATATTAACACTAGAATTGGAATGGTAGCTTTTCTTAAAAATTAATTAATTATTATGACCACTAGATGTCAGTAAATGTCAGTCCATCAGCCATAGTCATCTTACCCTTATACACTGAGATGTGACTCTGTGCACAGTCTTGGCACAGTTCCTTCTGTTATAAGCCTTTCTTATAAATGTGTCACACAGAGAATACATATTTACTGTGTGTGTTTCTCCAGTGGAAGTATGACCACATGACAGCCACCTATCTGTTACTGCTGGCTAAGAAGCGCCAAGGTCGCCCTGTGCGTCTGAGAGCGGAGTGCCCTGTGCTTGACCCCACCTACTCTCCTTTACAGGACATACAAGTGAGTCTCATTTATTCACAAATTCAGAACCATAACATTTAATATTTAATGCATTGCTTTAGTCTAGCTGAACCCATAATGTTTAGTTCATGCCACACTTATACAATATGTGGGGTTGTTATAGTAAAGTGTTGGCATGACATGGTGATACCATGGTATTTTTATATAGATATATTTATCATGTTACTAAATAATTTTAATATTCATATACTATAGTATTTATTTTGTAGGAATCAGCAAGGATCTGGTGAAACAAAAGAAAACATTAACATAAGGGTGACAATACAATACGATTTAAACCTATAGTTATTCAAAACTGTGACATTGCAAACTTTTACATGACATTTATGCACTTTATACAAAGTGACTTACAGTACATTTAAGGTATACATTTTATCAGGATGTGTGGTCCCTGGGATTTGAACCCATGACCTTTGCACTGGCAACACAGTTCGCTACCCATTGAGCTACTGGAATAAAATATAGGATGTTTTGGGTGCTTGTTTCTAATTCTGTGGATTTCAGTGTTTGGCGCAATTGTATTGTACGCTTACTCTGAGTTTACATTTTTGTTGAAATCATCAATCAGATTATCATCACTTTTTTGGTTCTCCATCCTTTTGATAGACACTTCAATGCCATTACTTTAAAACATGGTTTTAACATGTACAGTGTCCATCAAAATCTTTAAACGTTCTATGGTGGTCTGTGTTTTTAGAGGCATTTTAGAGTTATGCCTCATGATTATGATGCTGTATATGATGTGCTATTTGTTTATTGACATCGGTGCAGTTTGATGTATTAAGTGAGTGTTATGTAGTAGTTTACAGGAGAAACATTGTGTGTGCTTGTGCGTGTGTGTGTATGTGACAGCTGAAGAAGAGTCTACGCTTCAGTGAGGATGATGATGGTGTTCACCCAGTGGTGCTCAGCTCTATGGTCTTTCCTCCTGATTGCTACGATGACGAGAACTCCTGGACCCCTCTCACACCCAAGAACACACACACCACAAACACTCCACGCATGGTTAGCCACCCTGTTCTCTTTATTTGTCTGCTCTTTCCATCTGTCCAGTGCTGCTTATATACCCAAAATCTCTCTCTTTTGCCATATTTTTATTTTGTGCAAAGTGAGGTACAGAACAGCATTTGGAGAAACAGTCATTCCGGGTTAACATAGGGTTAAGTGTCTTGCTCAGGGATGCAATGGTGATAGAGCTGGATTATGATTGGAGTTATTCTGCAGTTAATAGGTAGGATTCCCAAGGTCATGGGAAACCTGGGAATATCGGGAAACAATAAGTGAATATACAATCAGTAATTAATGTTTCTACAGAAGTGCAATCTGTATAAATATTTATTTTTTCAAACCATTATCTTATTATGAATTGCTAAAAAATTCATTGAAATTTATTGGTCAGACGTGGGAACCCTAACTGGATCGCCTTTGGTAGAGATGGTTAGGGATTTGGGCTGTTAACACAAAAAACAACATGAAACAGTTGCCAAAGATATTGATCAAAGATCATTTCCTGTAATCTAATAAATTGTACACTGTAAGAACAAGTTTATTTTTCAAGTTACAATGAAGTAAACAATAGTGTCATTTTAAAACTAACCACTGTATTTTATATTTATTTGTTTTGGGAACTGCTCTGTTATTTAGATACTGGCATCTGAAACATCAGAGAAGAGGCGTAATGAAATGGGTCACTCCCCCATCATGGATCAGGGATGGCTCCGCCCACAGAAGCCAGACAGACGTGATAGGACTAAAGAAAATAAAGAAAATCTTGCCGTGAACAGCACAGATGGAGACATTTTTGCTCTGCCTGCTCCCCGAACTCCAATGAGTTGTAGAAAAGCCCGACCCAACAAAAGTGTGGCAACGCCCAACAACAACATTACAAACATTAACAATGAGGCAAACAGAGGTGAGCTGGATAATGAATCAATGACACATCACAGCACCATCTGCAAGCAAATGATGCTTGAACCTTTTTTCAGAACTGACTTCACTTTTCTGAGCCATTTTTGTACATATTTTTAACCATCTAAATGTATTAAGTCAGTTACCCTTATTTTCACACAGGTGTCTGAGGAGAGGACTCAGTGTAGCTCATTACATTATTTATGGGTATATTTAACTAAGTTTGTTTTAATAGTTTGTGTCTTAGTTTTGAAGAGTATTGTTTCAAAGCTGAAAATCTAACAAAATGTATTTGAAAATAGTTTTGATTAGTAAGTTTAAAATTTTTTTGTTGACTTTGTCGATTCATGGGGACAGCAAGTGTGTTTTATGTGCTGTACATTTGAACCGTGTGGCATCTACAGTTTGATTTAGTTTTAGCAGTTTGAGTACGTGTGTGAGTTTGTTTTGATATAGTCACAATACGTCTTGGGAATACTCTTCATGTCCCAACATACACTACGCTCACCTTGTTACTGTCACGCACCGCCTCTGCACTGGAACAGACAGAAACACACGAGGGACAGTGCAAGAGTGTGTGTATGTGCATGTGTATAAGACAACTGCCGAAGCACGTACTGACAGGTGTATGTGTCACTGTTCCCAGTGCTGCTGGCCGCATGTAGCTTGTAGTGACATGTGTTTGTGCCGTGTATGTGTAGGAGCGGTCAGTGCCTCTAAAGAAGTGTCCCGCCGGAGAGAGAGAGACCAACAGCAAAGCAGCCAACAAGGAGAGATGGAGATGCTGGCCTTCAGCCCTGAAAGGAGGTAGAGAACATTTCTGGGAATTACGGGAAATAAGTGACTTGTATAATTTCTTTGTAGCGCTTTACAATAATGTTCCATTTGCTAACATTTGTTAACTGCATTAGTTAACATGAACTAATAATACTACTTCCACAAGTATTATTTATCTTGGTTAATTTCAACATTTGCTAATACATTTTTAAAATCAAAAGTTGTCTGTTAACATTAGTTAATGCACAATGAACTAACATGAACAATTACATTTGCATTACCTAACATTAACAAAGATTATTACTTGCTGTTAGAACATATTGCTCATTGTTAATGTTAACTAATGTGTTAAGTAATGTTAATGTATTGGAACTTATTGTTACTTGTTACCCATTTCTTTACCACTAACACAACAAGAATTTTCAAAGATTGTTTCCAATTGCCTGTCTGTCTTTATCTGTACATATATCAGGGTTCTAAAGTAGTTTTACATTAAAAAACATAACTTTCATCTTTAAAGAGGTCATATACATGAGGTCTATATATTGTTAATTTCTTTGATTTAGAAACAGTCATTGTTTTGAATTTCTTAACAATTATCCAATCATCCAATCACTCTCTAACAATTAGAATAAAAGTAATTTTAAGATGTCTTAAATGGCCACCTCACATGTGGCTGGTGAAGCAGGTTTCTAATTACTGATTGTTGTCATGAATACTTAAATGTCGTGCATTAAAATGCATGTATGCATCTAACACCAGAAAGTCACAGAAATACAGAATAAGCCATTTTTGAAGCTTATTTTCAATAAATAGTCTTTATAGACTGGGGAGGGAATTTTGAGTCCTAAAAGTTTCAGGATGATTTCATACTACTGTGAACTTTATAAAGTAAAGTAAATTTGATTCCTGATACCTGATAAGTTAAAGAAGCGTCTTTTCACCTGTACTGCTACAGGAGAAACTCATAAATGATGCTATTGATACACTGGAGTCATTCTAAACTGCATTTCCCATGTGTAGGTCTCGATCTCTGGACCTGGCAGGCTGTCAGGTGGACAGCGGGCAGAAGCGGAAGGGTGGGAAAGTATTTGGCAGTTTGGAAAGAGGCCTGGATAAAGTCATCACAATGCTCACGCCCAGCAAGAGGAGAGGACCACGGGACGGCCCGCGCAGAATTAAGGTTTCATCAGCTCACTTTTATATTCGCACGTGAAGTTTAGGATTCTGTTCTTTGGTCTTTTCACTGTGTAGTGTTTGTGTAAATAGATCTGTGTGCAGAACAGGCCCCTGTTTCTCTATATTCCAGTCATTTAGTAATCTGTACATGATTTTAACTTAACACAATCCATTTCATGATGCAGATCTGATTTTTTTTTTTATTTTGCTTGTTTGTCATTCAGCTCATGAATTATTATAACAGCATTTGTGAAATAATGTAGTTCAGCACAGAAAATAACTTCAAGCTGTCCATCATTATGACAATGGGTCATTATATTACATCATTATATTACAATAGAGGCATACAGTACAGGATGAAGCAATAAACATTAAATCATGTGTAACTATACACGTGTTGGTATGAGACTAAGTGTGACAGAAGCACTTACTGATCTTGTCTGTGTACAGTTCTATTCATTCATTAAAACTTAAGTGTCTCGACCATGTAATGCCAGTAAACCTAAACAGAAGTTTAGAAGAGGTCCCACCTCTAAAAGGTCAACAATTTTAAGCACAATTTTGTGGCTCAAATAATAAATAGATATTATTGAATATCTCATGCTTACAAAAGTCTGAGAGAATTTGTTCTGTAATAATCATTGTTACCTCAGAGGCTGTTGATGTAGTTTTGTTTGTTTTGAAGTTTGAGCCTTTAACAGTGGTTCTTCTCACAAACACACCATGTGGGTATCATACGAGCCTCTTAATATTTGCTTCATGTCCTCACTCTGACACCTTTCAGGGATTTATATAAGTCTCATGATAAAACATTTATTGATGGCTGTCACTCTTTATAAGCTCTTTCTCTGACTGCACATGAATTCATAACCGTGAATGATGTTTTTCAGGCTCAGTACAATGTGACACTCACCAGTCAGACCAATGCTGATCAAGTGCTCAACCAGATTCTCAGCATCTTACCAGAGAAGAATGTGGACTTCATTCAGAAGGGGTGAGTTATAATAATGTTAACAACCTTGAGACAAAACAAACTTCACACAAAGGATACCACAATTACAGTAATTGTAATTGTCACCACAAGTGTGATTATCATACATTTATTATTATAACATGCTTTTAAGTTATCTCCTACCTCCAGATAAATCATTATAAATGTTACTCAGAACAACAACGTGTTATTTACGAGCTATCTCAATGTCTGATCTTCCTGACAGCTACACTCTGAAGTGCCACACACAGTCGGACTTTGGGAAGGTGACCATGCAGTTCGAGCTAGAGATCTGTATGCTGCAGAAACCAGAGGTGGTTGGTATTCGTCGGCAACGGCTCAAAGGTGATGCCTGGGTGTACAAACACCTGGTAGAGGACATTCTGTCCACCTCAAGTATCTGATGTCACAGGAGTTGAGTGGCATCACATCAAACACTAAGTTAACTGAGTCGACAAGCTCTGAAATCTGAGTTGATCTGCCTTTCACGACTTAAAACCATGCCTCGTAGTATTATTTGTCATATTCTGCCGTTAATAGAAATGCAATATTTTTTGGTCATTTTAAACTTAATTCAGATATTGGAAATTTGACTTCCTTACTTAAGCATTAATCAATACTTGTAAACTTTGTTTTTGTTTCTGTCTTTGTGTATTAGTGTCTGTCATGTTTTATTTGTTTTATTTTAACTCCTAATCTGTTACCTTGTTCAAAATGTTTGTCATTTGTTTGTTTAGCTTTGTAATATTAATGCTGCTTTTAATTTTAGAAAATAAACCTTTTTAAAAACATAAGTGTATTGTATCATTACTACCTCTAAAGCTATAATAAACTATTTTTATTCTAATTCATTATACATGAACTTTTGCAATCTCATATTAATTGAGCCTACATGGAATCTTTGAATTTTTTTATAACAAAAAAGCTTGCAAAAAAGCTTTTGATTAAATGATTATTAAAATGTGAATTTATTGACAGAAAACTTTATAGACAGAAAACATTTAGAACCTATAAAATATACATTTTCCCTTTTACCATATATATTAAAATTCAAGTATGATAAACCCCTCCTGCTATTTTGTGGTATGTGTTGCTCTGTAAAATCAATGTCATGCTGGTATGATCATGTATTATCTTGCTTAACTGTTCTAATATGATTGAAGTGGAATCAACCTGTGTGTCAGTCCTACTGTGCGTATCAGCATAACAATAGCCATTAGTGTGACAGATATGAGTGCTTACATAGTTTCCATCAGATGAAGTGTGTGTGCTGGTTGGATGTTAATGGGGGGGTAAGGTGGTAATATGGCTGTGAACTCACCCCCCCACTGATAATGACTCCTGCTGTGCATTTAAGAGAGGAGGGGCAAGGGCCAGCTGCAGGAACAGATGCTAGCTGTCATCTCTCTCATGTCTCCTTAAACCATCTCCTCCACTCTCTCCACATGCCCTTTCTTTATTTTGTCATATTGGCTTTTGCTTGCCCAGTGATCCTCCTCATTATGTGCATCCATGGTAATCTATACATTTAATTTCATAAAAAGCATCATTTATTTTTCAGATTACAAATGTTTTGTAAATTTTTTTGGTAATTCAACTTAACACTTGTGATCGGCTGACCCTGCTATACAAAAATAAAAAACTGGTTAAACAAGCACAAGGTTCATTGCTCTTATCTGGTTTAGCTGGTCTCTCAGTCTGGTCAAGCTGGTGTTCATTTGGGTTATCTGGTCAAGCAGTTTGTTTCCCAGCCTGATCCAACTAGGAAAGTGAGCTGAAACCCCTCAAAACCAGACCAACCTGTGGAAGCCATCTTGGTGGCAAGTTAGGACCATCAAAACACCTGTGGAAGCACACAGTTTATTTGTGCCTATTTAAACGCTTTTTTATGCTGTCTGATGTTTAAATGGAACAGATTATCAAGATTCTCTATAATTAAAAGTTAATTCACACTGATCCGATGAATGCCAATAAACATTCTATTGGCATAACTATGACATTCTGTTAAGATTTCTATTAAGTTGTCGGCGTTTGTTGGCTTTTGTTGATCCAGTGTGAATTACCCTTAAAACATTCAACAATTCAGATCAGTGCGTTTACACTGAGGAGCTTAAATTACTCCAGCACTGAACTCACTTAAGAACCAATGAGGAGCTAGACGTGATGAGCTGAACGTGTGTTTTCTCCTACCTCCGCTTGTGTCTGTTTGGGTCAAAGAAGGCAATGATTTTTCTCTTAATTACAAAACCGACAGATACAGAAGCCGCGCGGGCTTTGACAGCTCACTCTCAAATTACATCAGTTTTAACTAATTTTTCAGCTTTCCATTGATACAGCCTGTTCGTTATGGAACTTCATACTCCTGAGATGCGAGTTTACATCATACACACATACAGACTCAGAGCTCTAACAGGCATACAATAGATGGTGGAATGTGATGTCTCCAATGGGGAAAATTATTCACTGTGTTGTTTTGTTAACGGACGAGTGGTTACGGTGGTTGAGGAACAAATGATGAGTTTGATACTTGTGCCGAAATGTCTTTTCAGCCTGACAAAACTATTGGCAAATGTGCCAGCAGAGGAGTACAATGACATGTAAATTTAACAACATCTATAAAAGATATTGATACAGCTTGTCAGGCATCTTTATTTCCTTATTTGTCCAAAGCAAATCAAACCTAATTTTGGTCACCACCACAACCAAAATATAGCACAACGAAAATGCACCTGACCACCAGGGTGACTGTTGACTGGGATAATCCAGGATTGTTCTCTATAGGCATTTGTAACACTTGTCTGCAAGTTCTAGTATTCAGCAATGGAGTGTTCAGAAATCAAAAACATATTTGTTTTACTTACACTGACAACAGGGAAGTTTTGTTGTTTTGTGCACCTCTGGGCCACCATAGGTTAGACAATGAGCTTTTCTTCTTATACTATATATCAATGTATATAAACTTAAACTTATCAATGTATATGTGGGATGTGCTTTGAAGTATGTGTGTGTGTTAGTGTATCATAAAGACTTATTACATAGAAACTGCTCATTATCATGTAGACTGGACTTACTCAGTCAAGCAGAGAATTAAAATCTTTAATTGTGCTGTCATTCTTTCTTCAGTCTCCCTCTCCCTCTCTCTTTTCTTGCATCTAAACTCCCTCTAACTCTCCTCACCCTCTCTTCTCTGTTTGTTTCTACTCTCCTCTGTATCTGATCACTTTCTGTCCCTCTAAACACCTGCACTGTCTATCAGGGGTGTCACGGATGCCCTGCACAAGATAAGACCAACAAATGGCAAAAGGTCAAAAATAAAAGTTTAACTACTTAGCAGTTCTAAAAATAAGTGTAAGATGGTATGGTGTATTTTCCATTTAAAACAATTTAAGCAAAGTTTTGTATAAACATGAAGGGCAGTGATCAGAATGGATTTTTTTTTATGGAAACAAGTACTTGTTTCCATGACTACTTGTCCTTTGGGTATGATGCTTCTGCTTTATGTATCTTCAATATTTATTTTCCACACTCCTCTCATCCAATTTCTCTTCGATCTGTTTTTTATTCATTCCATCTTTCTCGCCCTATCTATACAGTATCTCTAAATTTTTTTATTAAATCTAACTTTCCCCCACTTTCAGTCTCTCAGCTATTTTCTCTCATTATCTGTTTGGTCTCATTCCTAATCTTCACCTTTCTCCCTCCATCTGTCGCTCTTGTATGGTAACCAGGTCTTTATCTCAGTCTAACTCTGTGTATTTGTTCAGTGTCTGCTCGGTTCAGATGATTGTAAAAGACTTTGACATGATTTATTCTTGTGTTTGAACATGATAGTGTGGAATCGCTACGGATGTGTGAAAAGTGTCTTTGAATCCCCTCCAATTCTTTAGTTCATATTCTCTCAGTTTCTTGTTTTCTTGTTCTCTCTCTTTCTCTCTCTCTCACACACACGCTTCTCTCCTTGTCAGTAATATTACAGCTTAAACTGACAAGGTTAAAGTCCTAAGACCTCTTTCAGGGCTGTGTAAATGTGTGTGTGTGTGTGTCTGTGTGTGTGCCTTTGAGCTAATACACACAATACTAACACTAATACACAAACACACACTGAATTCACTTGTAAGCAGGAAACAAACACACCAAAACACAACAAAAGCCCAGAGGAAATTGAGAAGCATCAAGAAAAAATCCTCTATTCACTGCTGTACAAAATGCTCCCAGTGGCTATTTCTGGGGGGTGTCCGATCTTTGTGTGTGGGTTTGCTTAGCTGTACTTTGGGAACAATTGCCTGCAGAAGTTAGCTAAATCTGACAAAACCTCCTATGGGGGTGTCTGGAGACATTCTTAAATGAGTCATAAATAAAGTGTGTTTTTAATTATGAAAACGCAAAAGGGTTTTTTTAGGGGCAGGGTTACAGCTGGTCTGTAGGCTTATATGGAATCTGCATAAGCAGAACTTTGCAGATTTGAAAAACCTGCCAATTACCTTTCAGATGAACACATTTATTTACTAAATGTGTTTTGTTTGGTTTGTTGATTATGCTTTCAGCTACCAATAAGTGTCCAAAACTCTTAATTATGTTTAACACATATTGCTATGTTTAATTAACTGTGATAAACTGTGCCATAGATTGGAACTAATAACAGAAACAAAAATGAAAGAAAATAATACACATTTGTTTAATTAGCATTTTTAAACCATATTTTCCACAAACAAATATCCTAGTACTGTTATTATGATAACTATAGCTGCAGTAACTATAATATTTTGGCAGAAACTGTAGTTACCTTGCTAAGTTGTTGTATGGAATATGTATTCTTGCCTGTGTATGTGTGTTTAAATGAATTCAGAACATCAGTCTAGGGCAGTGTATGAAATATTCTACAGAAATCCTGCCTATAAAGTGAACACAGTATAAACGAACGCAGGTCCTTCTTGCACACTCGTGTTTTGGATTCCTTTGCTCTCTCTCCCTGTCAGTCCCTCGAACTCTCTCGCCCGTTCTCCCCTGACTCTCTCTATTTCTCTCTCTGTCTCTAATTGGGACTAGGATGAGTTTCTTTCGACAGGTCCATTCATCATGGACGAGACCAGAAGGACAAACCCTCAGGGAGAGACAGAGAGAGAGAGCGAGGAGGGGGGTCAGACAGCTGGATGAGAGGGTCTTTTGCCTGTCAGTTCACTTCTGTACTCTTTTTTCCTGCTGTCTTTTTTCCGACTCGTCATGAGTGTCAGACATTACAGGCTGAGGAAAAGATAAGGAAATTGTACAACTTACTGGAGCATTAGTGAGGTGATTAGAATAACATTTGTTTGAACTGTTTCTTAACATCAAAAATTCTGCACATACTTACACAAAACTTTTGCATGATATTTACATTTACATTTCTGCATTTAGCAGACACTTTTATCCAAAGCGACTTACAGTGCATTGAAGTTATACATTTTCTTAGTACATGTACTCCCTGGGAATCGAACCCACAACCTCTTGCACTGCTAATGCAATGCTCTACCACTGAGCTACAGGAGAACGAGGAATATGCATTTCTTTTACAAAGAATGAGAAGATTATGTGTGTAAACAGTTTTTAACCTTTTTTGGTAACACTGTACATTAAGGTTCCCCCTTTACATTTTACATTACATTACATCTATGCATTTGGCAGACGCTTTTATACAAAGCTACTTCAAGGTATACGGAACAATTTTCAGTACATGTGTTCCCTGGGTAAACCAAGACCTTTGTATTGGTAATGCAATGCTCAAGCCATTGAGCTAACATAACACAAGGTGTACATTAATAAGTAATAACTCATTTACAAATGCATTATAAATCATTGATAGGTAGTTATAACTGCATGAATGAAACGAGTGACTAATAAAACACCTGCCAAATAGTGAGCCATTTAACTCACGTGTTATAAACGCTTAATAAACGTTTTTATTCATAATTATTTGATTCAAAACCATATTCATGATCATCATGATTTGTTTATGAATTGCTAAATAGACTTTTATAGTAAGACTGAAACGTGTTGTATTGTTTTTTCTTATTCTAAAATATTGCGACTCCTGTCACTTTTTCAGCCATGTTGCTGACCAGGTGCTACTCTGAAGGTGAATTATGGTTCTTTGTAAAAAGCCTTCATTTTCATGTAATGATGCTTATCCACAGCAATTCATTTCAATTCATAAAATGACTGATTTCTCTTTATTAAGATAAATGTCAAACTTTATGTCCTCCAGAACACAAAATACAAAAAGGTGAGTAGTGAGTAGTCATAGTTTATTAATGAATCAATTAGTTCCAGTAGTGATTATACTGGTGAACCAAAATGGGCACATGTAAACCTTTTTTAAGTTATTATTTTTGGGTTTATAGGCCTTAAATGGAAAGTCTAGTAAACAACAACAGAGGAGAGAAAAAAACAATTTGTTAATACAATTTAGAATTTGCAAATTGTAATTTTGTAAGTTCCTTTATCCTGTGATTTCTTTAACCGTATGAAAAGTTTAAAGTACTTCTCTAAACTAATTACTGTAAAGAGTTCTCTCTCCTGAAAATGTCTGTTCACCTTTAACCCCCCACACACCCACGGCCCAATCACGATGCACAGCAGAGCCACAATATGAATATGAAAGAAAGAGACTACAACTCTTAATCAAGTGCAACCAGTTCTTCAGACACGTGTGTGTGTGTACATTTGATCGTGTATGAGTGGAAAAGAACTCCTTGTAAGAGTGTTCTTCAACTACACATGAGCTTTATTCACTTCTGTCTTAATAAGACTCTCGCAATTACCTCAGCACTTCCACCCAGCACCCTCGATTTCCACTTGCACACACGCAAAAGTAGCTGCTCTCTGAGTGACGTTAATTTGCATGGCTTCTTGGCCCATTAATGGCTCTCTCTCGCATTCTCTCTCTCCTCTCGCAGAGCAAGAGCAAATAAAATAGACAGGAAAAATAAAAATGTCATGATTATTTATTTAATCAGGCTTGAAGGAGACAGTCTAATAAAGGGAGAGAAAATTTGTCCAACACAGATGATTCATTTTCAGACCAAGGTTCAGGTCCGAATTAAATTTATCTTCATATTGGTGTATGCTCATAATTATAGCTCCATGTGTCCGATTAAGGCCTCTGTGCTGTGTTTGTAATTAGTAAATATGAACATAACTTCTATATGGGTTTTACTTCGTATTTACTGAAGCATGTTAAACACTTTAATGCACCTGTTGCTTGAGTAACTATGATATTAATTATTAACGTCATAAGGTAACTGCTTTACTGACTTTGGGCAAGTTAATTTGCCTACTGAAGAGACTTGTATCAGCATGCAATGTAGGAAAGAAAAATGAAGGCAAATGGAGACTTGTGCTTCGGGTTCCTATTTCTCAGATGTTTTTTCTCACATGGCTCCCCTCAGAAAATATCTTTTGTCACACATTATGAGGTTTGCCAAGGTAACAAAACCTTCTATGACAAATGAATTCTCAACCAATTCTTATATTCTTTAAAGACCAAAGTAACTGAGCTATGCTATCCACATTGTTATCCACACCATATCTTCCCAACAGGATTCTTCAGCTGGTGGTTACACTGCTTTGGTAATTCTGCCCATTACATTTTAAGCATTCCCTGAGTGAATATCTGTAAAGAAGTCAGAAAAGGTTTGCTGGCCTTTGGTTAGCAGACACAATTTGAACCCCACGCTGGGCAGTTGTACAATGGAGAGTCATGCATGAGGTTTTGTGAGACACGACTGCACATTTAGATAACTAATATATGGATGTTTTGATGAGCTTTGGAAAGGGCTCTCTAAGAGAGACTGATCCACTGAATCAGAGTGTGAAAGCCCAAACACAGACACCTGAGGAACTCCTTCGCTTTGAAGTGCTTATTCATCATGTTATCTGGCTGAGGCCCAAGCTCTGGAGCAATGACAGTTCACCACTGGGCTTCTAATCTGGGCATGCACCCAAACACCAAAATATCGCAAGGGCCAACCTGGCACACTAGGTATTTGGGCAGTGACCCAAAACCATGTTACTGGATGTGTGTGTGACGTGGTAAACTGGCACAAGACTAAATCCCAGCTGGTGTGGAGCGCGTATCCAGCTGGGCTGAAGATGTTTTTAATGTGCATGTGGTGTGTTGTGAGTGTATTCCTGCTTGTGGTCCATTATCACCCCTGTTAAGACCTCCTGTGGACTAGGAAGAGCAGGTCTGGTAAGCTCCATTCTTACAATTTGGGGAGGTTGTGTTGGATCGTGCAGTTTTGTAGAGGTAGGTTGATGACTTTCATCTCTTCTTGTTTGGAAACACTGCAGTCGTTCTCATTTTCTTTTATTAATTAGGTTTAGATTGGGCCTATATTATGCTTATACACATATGTACCTGTGGGGCAGTTGTGGCCTACTGGTTAGTGAGTCTGGCTTTTAATCAGAAGGTTGCTGGTTCGATTCCAGTGCGGATAGGTAGCAACTAAAGTGCCCTTGAGCAAAGCACCTAACCCCCGATTGCTTCCTGTGCGCTGCAGTGTGTGTTCACTCCTCACCAGTGATGGGTTAAATGCAGGTTACATTTTGGGTATGGATTACCATATCTGACAAATATGTCACTTTTGTATAGGCATATTATTTTATGTAAATTTTACATAATGTTTACATATTATTTTTTGAAAACAGCACCTCCCCATGTCAGCCACATTTCTAATGACATTTTCAAATGGTTTGATTAAAACCCATTGCTTGGGTCATCTTGTTTAAATCTTTAACATGTCTGAAATGCTTACACATCTTTGCATCTGTGTGCAAGTGTAAATTTTAAGGCAAGCCTCTTTAATTAAGCCTAAAACACCTTGTGAACTTAAAAAATTACTTTTATTCTGATGAACCAATAAAATTATGGCCAGTATTTACAAATAATTACTTCTTAGATTCACATTACAACATATATAAATTGATAATTCACAAACAACATTCACTCTTATGCACATACACAGTAGTCTATGACCCTGTATCAGGGGTTAGGACGAATGTCAGACAATTGAATATTTCGCTTAAAAGAACCCTGAACAACATTAAAACAAACAAACAAAAATAGTCATAATAATATTAACAATATAATTCCATTAGAAAATCAATATCAAATCACATTTATTTCCAGCTTGTGGACAGATTTTAATAAAACAAAGAAAGTTGTAAAGAACCCAAAAGATTGAACTCAAGTGACATGATATCTTTGGCAAATTTTGTTCCGCAGTTAATACATTCAAATATTAAGACAACACACGACACGCAGAGAAAAACATCAAGATTTTTGTTACTACTAGAAAATTCAATAAAAAACATATACATTTCTTAAAGAAGCAGTTCATTCATTTACTCATCGCAATTAACGATTTTCTTCACCCTTCTGTCATGTCAACAATGTTGGTTATTTTGTAATTTAAATGTTTGTTTTTTTTCCTTTTAAACTGTTACGGTGGTGGATGCTACAGATATGATATTGGTCTGATTTTTTTGTTGTTTTATTTTTTATTGAACTGATTGCTGCATTATCAAATTCGTCAAAACGTTTCAAACTTTCTCAAAATCTCCAATCTTCAAAAGCGTAGTAAAAAATACATACGAACCCCTTGGGAAAGAAACTATCAGCAAGTAATTACAGAAGGAGCTTCTGATTGTACACAGAAGGCCACAATAAGGTGATAACCAAGTCCTTTGTCATTTCACGTCTGCTGCTGGGTCACGTTTCAGGTTAATGTGGACATAAACTTTCTTTTTTAGGAATCAATACATCATAGAGTGGATTCCTATATTAGGATGATGAGCCAAATTTTGCTTTCTCATTTTGAAGCCCTCTTTTTAAATTTAACTAACATTAATTTTTTTTATTGGAACTGAGGAAAACTATTACAATTAAAAATCAATGTTTTTAGGTATTACTAAAGGGTAAATTGTTATGGTATAATTAAAATCCAAGCTTTTATTTTGCCACATCTTAAAAATAATAACGCTTTAAATGACCCTGTACACCAATGATCTAAAAAATTACACTCAGATTACGTTTTTGACAACTTAAAATGCATGTGATTATTAATAAAATGCACAAAAGGAAAAATATTTGCAATAGACAGCTAAACAAAATTAATTAAAGCATACAGTGATGCAGGGGCTCTGTAAAAAGGTTTTTATAGAAGCTGTGAACATTTAATCTCCTTTCTGCTAAAGTGGATGGAATTATTTTTAATTATAAAACTATAATCTTCCAAAAGGACATGGAAGATTTTTAGAAAGGAAAAGGCAAGGTGATCAACAGCCATCTTGCAGAATTCCTAATCCTGATGGCATTGGAAAAAAGGGGTTGGGCTAATCAGGTTAAAGGTGTACCGAGAGTAAAATGGAGTGGGGGGATGGAAATAGGAAATTGAAATAAGATGAGAAAGAGAAAGTGTTTGATTTTGATGGCACAGCAGGTTTTGATCGTGCCGATGGGGAGGCGTGACATGTTCACGACCTGACAAAGGACAAAAGGACTGTGTGTGTGTATTTTGTGTGTGTACTTTAAGCCAACAGAAATTTTCTATCTCAGCAAACATGATCTGATTCAGTTTTGAAGAGAGTAATGAGGTGAGAAGGTATGCCTGCTGTATTTATGGAAGTATTAAACTAACAGCCATTCTGAATGCTTAAAAAGATGGAATTAATGTTGCCATAAGAGTTTATTGTACCGTTCAATTTAATTGTAAAATTACAAGGTAAAAAGCATTTGTTTCGCAGATATTGAATTTCTGCAAATTAATTTGTGATTTTATAACTAAATGTTTAATAATCAATCTTAATGTGTGGGCTAACCAATTATAATACTATGTTTCACAGAACGTTATAATTTATATAATGTATAATTAACCTATGTGCATGTTAAATAACAGATAGATTTGATTATATATGTTTATCATATTTTACCCTTTCCATTCTTTATTTGCTTGGTTTTAGTCATTTAATTTAGACTTAACTGCAATGAAATGCTAAACAAAAATTGTAAACAAAAAACTGTGATCGTGATCAGTGGCATCAGTTCATTGATTGGTTGGTCAAGTTCTGATTTCATTACATCATGCAGACAGTTTCGTAATTTAGTGACGCGCTGGTCATTCTGAATGACTCGGTAGAAAAATAAAGGCACTGTCCTTGACTTCAGCTGGTGTACTTCAGGTTCATAATGCCTCTGACTAAAAGTTTAAAAGGTCAAAGTTCACCAGTAGTCATTAGTGGCGAACGGCATCAAGGGTTTCTTTAGAGTTGCATAACGTGCAACTTGTGGTCTACAAACAAATGTAATCCTATTACTACATTACAGTCCAGAGTAACAGCATAAAAACATAAAAACTATCAACTTCTATATATATCAATATATGTATGTATATTCATAGGTTTGTAATTATTTTCTCATTTCACATCAAGTTTCGGTGCTCGTAACTCACTACTGAAACTACAGTGTTTTCCTTTTCCAGAAAGCTACTTAGCAATGCACAGTGTATTGAAAAAAAAAAACAGGAAATCAATTACTGGGAACACTCATCACAGATAATAGCTAAATAAAGCACACTTTTTGTCTTTTCTCGTCCACTAGAATCTAAAATTAGATATCAATATATCAGTCAATAATGATATCAAAAAGCTCTTGTCACTGTAAGTGATATATGCACAGGAGATTTCTGACAGACAGACAGGAAGGCTGTACAGCATGACGTTGCTACATAAAGAGTTTGGTAAGGCCTCCACCTTGGTCTCATGCATTGTCTTGGCGCAGTATGGATGAAGGTAATACTCAAGAACAAATGAAGTACACTCAGAAAGAGAAAGTGTGAACAAAAAGCATATTCTGTTTTAGGTGGGGAAAAGTGGTCACTTTGTGCTTTTAGGAGTGTCTGTTTGCACTGGTGAAAGGTATCTTTGGGGAGGCTAGGTTGATGATTAGGGACAGACAGTATGACATCATTTCCTGTTAGGGAAATAAGTATAGTGTACAGTTTTCCCCTCTTCTACACAAAATGGTTGGTGATTCGTTGGTGATTCGTTGGTGATTCAACGCTTGCATGTGAGATTTGCGAACTCGATAGGAGTGAAACTCCAGGGGTTTAAAAACATAACCAGCTACGTCTTTCACAGCAACATCTTTAGCTAGCATTTTAGCATTTGTTCGCAGTAAACTTTTACACACATTTATATATTACTCTCCATCATAACATCATAAATAGCTATAAATCTTACTAATGTACAGCTGAATAAGTTTATTCTGTACATACGTAAATAGTATTTATCTACAGGAGCAAGGAGAGTTTTTAAAATGTTGATACTCTTAATCGTAACAGTGCTTCAACATTTAAATCCTGCTGCTATTTTCCAACATGTCACGTTATGACTGAATCACAAAACGTTATATTTGAATCGCCCATTTTTTTGCCAACCTGAATGAGAATTCACATTGCAGCTAATACTAAACTTCCCGCTTTGTCAGTTCAGAGAGAACAAAAATAAAGCAAACAAGTTCTGTTATGATTTAATGGTGACTAGGGAAAACATCTTGAGTTATATATACTTGTGCTTACACATCAGGGCACTGTTATACATGATAGCACCTTTCAGTAATGTCTCTCCTTACTGTAATCGCACTACCGTAATTATACCGTAGTCCCATGATCAACGGTGAACACAACTGGCTGTGTCTCTCACGCTGGTTACTTAAACGTAAATAATGCTAATATTCCTACCTGAGTTATCTGTCCAACATTTTTGAATCTCTGTTGACTTGCTATTTAATGGATAAAAAGTTTCTCTCCAGAATTCACTGCTGCAGTAGGTCTAACCAGGAAAACAGAAAGGGTCACGGATTATAACGCCACATTCGCACAGTTCAGAGTAACACATTGCTAAAATAAAATAAGAACATATTCAACTCAAATATTGTGGATCATCTCAAGCTGCCACTAGTAGATTGTCTGGTACCAACTCCCAACACCTGATCATCTCTATAAGAACAGTATGCATAGAGATGCAAGGACGACAGGACAAGAAAGGCTTTAATGACAGAAGATAATCAAACCAATAAGCGATTCAATGTGAGCTGAGACCACAGGAAATGCAGGTGAACTGAAATCAAGGTGTGTGGTGGGAGGTACAGCTGTAACTTTGAAATTAGACACAACTAAGCTGAAGCTACTGATTTGAACATTGATTGTAATTGGCAGGAAACATTGTCACCTCTTCGTTCATTCACATTTCTTCCTCCTGCTTCTCCTTTACTCATCTTCCAAGTGTAGGCAGTCTTGTGTGGGTTCTGTAAATCCACTCTCGTTTCTGTTTTTTGCATTTTTCCCACTCGTTCATTGATTCCTTCTCTATTCTGCCTGGCTGGTCAGTGGCGATCATAGGCAGTGGCAGTCGCCGTGGCAGCCGTTCCTGCCCCTCGTGTGGCTGCACTGTAGTAGTATGGAGATCCTTAAAGACATATGAAAGATAATACTTGTGACGAATGTAATTTTGGCACAGCTGGCATAGCCAAATGCAATTAATGCAAAAAATGTCTGTTTTTGAATAGGTCTCCCAAACACTCATCTTATCTACTATTGGTTGACAAACAGATAGTCCCACCGACACTCACCCCATTGGCTTGGCCAGTGTTGTTGTGTCATATTGGTTGGTACACTCAAATAAACAAAGCAATGTTGTTAACACTTTTCTCAACCTACAAATAGTTATTTATATGTGCATATTAAACTACAGTAGGATAGGAAAAAGTATTTCAACCTTTCAAAAACAACATTTATGCTCATCACCTATGAATATCTCTACGCAAATGAAAAATAAAAACTAAGTAACATGCAATACATTCAAAACGCAAAGAACAGACATACATAAAAGAGGACAGATGAATAGACCAATTTACTTTTGACTGATCAGTTCCCCACAATCATGTTTCCCTTCCTCTTATTTGAAATGACACCACCATTATCAGCTCGGTTTCTGCTGGGAAAAGACCATTTCTGGTCTTTTCCAGAAAAGACCGCTCTATAAGAGACAGATCCATCTTGATCAGTCTGTGTTGGTATTAAGTGCTGATGGACTCTTCAAAGGGCAGTTTCAACAGGAATTATTGGTTGTTATTACACTGAGACAGGAAGCATGGATGGAGAAAAACAGAGGGGGAATAAAATTTAAAGGTACAGGCACACTGCTTAGTCTCAGTTGTCAAAAGTAAAGAGTTTAAAATTGGAAGAAATGTTGTGGATGTGTTTGTCTTCACTGACAAAAAAAGATTATGTGAATGTGATTGCTTTCACTGCAAAACAGAGTTTATTATAGG
The DNA here is from genome assembly GCA_036877525.1 of Chromobotia macracanthus. Lineage (NCBI taxonomy): Eukaryota > Metazoa > Chordata > Actinopteri > Cypriniformes > Botiidae > Chromobotia > Chromobotia macracanthus. The sequence continues at coordinate 148,410 of JAZGTH010000117.1, forward strand.
TATAATATGATATTATAGACACTAATCTTTGCCTTCATTGTTAAAATAAAGGTTCTTAAATAGCTTATTGTCAGAACCTAGAACATCCACCGAATTCTCATTTCACAAAAGGTTCTTTTAGCATAGTGTTGTTAATCTATACATAATTCATCTATATATGTTAATCTATATATAATATAATCTATTGTTTATCTTTGGAAGAACTTTAGAAAAAGGTTCTTCTATGGAAAATGGTTCTGCAAAACCCCATTTTAGCACCTTTATTTTTAAAAATAAAAGCACACACACATCTGTCAAATCAGGAGCTCTTTTTTGACACACCAAGCAAAACATCATGAAATCTCCAAGGAAAGCCTTCTCCATTGGGAGAGGTTAAGGTCAGTTCTGTGGTTTTCTCCTTTACACATATTACACATATAACAGAATTTAAGCCAATGGCCTTTCACCTTGTTTTGATTGACAAGTCAGTCGGGGGTTTTGATAATCTGGTCAGGTTCCTCTAAATCATTTCATGCACTACATACAGTGTGAACATATAAGGAGTGCTAGCCTGACAACGTTTCAAATATCAAACCACTCATCACCAACATACCCACTTAGTAGCTCCCCCTATAGCAGTGGATCTCAGCTTTTTTGACTTCAAGGCCCCCCTGTTGTCCACAACAATATCTGAAGGCCCCAACTCAATTTTTACCCAATAAAATAGTCTAAAAAAGATTGTCAAAAATAGAAAGGTGTATATTCATTATATATAAATAACTGAGATGTCTTGATTTTTAGTTGTTTTAGCTTATTTTAATGCTTGTTTTATCTTATATTAAATCTTTTTAAGTCATTAAAAGTTTTTAAGTCAAGTAAGTTTTAAGTCAACTAAGTTAAGGCCCCCTCGGATGTTTATTGAGCCCCCATAAAGGGCCCCAGTCCCCTAGTTGAGAAACACTACCCTGCAGTATGTGGAACCCTCTGAAGGTTGTGGGTGTTTCGGTACCTGTAGGTTGTGGGGTTTGGCCGGGGAACAGGCCCGATGAAGCTGCTCTCTCTGAACCCAGTAAAGAACCATATTCCTGCTGGAACACTGAGAAGAACCAAGCCACAAACACACACACACACAATGTAAATCAGTTGTGATGTCAAATACTCCCAAATAAATCCCTGGTAAGCATTTTAAGCTCATCGTTTTACACTTAAAGAAATACCTCAAATGAAAAATCATTATTTGCTATTTTACATTCATTCTCATGTCAATAGCAACATACAGGTCTGCAACCTTATGAGGGTTGGTAAATGTTTTTATATTTGGATGAAAAGTTAATACACATTATAAAGAGATTATTATAAAACAATATGCATATATCTGTGTATTCAGATATTTGTGTATTTTACCTAGTAGGCTGGGGTTTGCAAATCTCCAAGACTCATTGTATGTCGAATACTGGGGATGGGAATAAGGGCTACCAGAAAAATCTCCTCCTGAAATATGAGAGAAGACAATAGAAAAGTTAGATATGCGTCTAAATTGTGCTCTGACGCAGAGTGGATTTTACATCCAGTACTGTGCATGTAGCATACAGTCCTTAAAGGTCCAATTGGTTAGATGGAAGTGTCGATTTGTGACAGTTTTTCTCCTCCATTGCCTCAGTGTAGTTTTCCCTTATCTCTCTCTTTCTATCTCTCCCTATTTTCCCATCTTCCTCGTTCTCTCTTTCCCTGGGGAACTCTTTCTCTTTTCTGGCTGTCACAAACTCAGAGGCCCCAGCTTTCTCTCAGCTCTCTCTCTCTCACCATCGCTCTGTCGGTTCTGCCTGGCTGCTTTTGTGCCCCCCCCTCCCCTGTGTGTCAGCCCCCCTGCTGAAAGAGAGAGAGAGAGCAACAGAACGAAAGAGAAGGAGAGGAGAAATGATCAAGACGCTGTGGGATAAGGTGAAGGAAGATGATCCAGGAGAGGAAGGAAAACAACTACTAATCAATTTTTCAAGTGTAGCATCAAGATAAATAAACCTGTCATATCTCAGAGCTCTAAATTAGGAACATTTTAGGCACTCAAGCCCAGTGTTTTTGTAACTTTTTGTTACAGTTTTAGCTTGTATGCCCCTTTAAGCTAATGTTTTCATTAAGTAACAAAAGCATTAAAATTGTATTTTTAAAGTTCTAAGAACATCCAATTTTTTTACACTGTATTATGTTTTATTAATGTTATTGCCTTTTTTATAAGAACATTATAAAAAACAAATTCTGTAACTTTTGAAAACGTTTTGATATATAATATATAACGTTAAATAAGCCATTATATATATAATATATAACGTCTTCTGTAAGCCAATATACAACTGTGTAAATTGTGTTTAGGTTAATTTAAGATTGCAAGGCACCTAACCATAGGTACTCCATGTAACAAATATGTTAAACTGTAAACTGTACGTTGCTTTGGATAAAAGGTTACTGCCAACAATTAGTTGTAACAATATGCAGACACAAAATTGTTAGCTTGTGAAGAGGACATTATACATACATTAACATTAACAATTAAGGGAAAATCATGTTAGTAGACATCAATCACTAATATATACATAATGAGAGAAAACTGAAAAGTAACCCTAAACAATTATATGTGGATATTCTCCTAGCATGAGAACCTTTTTAGGAGTTTTGTTCACTTTAATGTCTTGTGCTAGGTTATATAAGACATTATGAAATAAAATGTTAAAAAAATTCAACAATAGGAGTTGAATAACAGGTTTTTCAGAAGCTGTTCCTACCCTTAACCTGCAGTATACTGTTAAATGTTATCGTTGGCATGGTCCGTCAACCCTGCACTAGGTGACTACCGTGTGTCAGGTTATTTAGGGAGGATGCTCGTGAAAGCAAGGGGGTTGACATATAAATGGAGAAGAAAAGAGGAATTGGGTGTCCCCAGCGAGAGAGATGGGTTGCAAGGTCGTAAGTGCTTGTCAGAAGTGGGGGAAACACAGGATAGTCAGTTGGAGTGAAATACAAGACAAGGTTACGAATCTCGCTCTGAAGAGAGGGGCCCAACAAGACCCTATGAGTCACTGTGGCAACAGGGAGCACTTTGGTGGAGACAACAGTCTGACAGACTGAAGACACGACAGCAGACATGTTGTTGTTGTTTTGGCTGGAGCTTGTTTTGCTGTGTTCAGGGAGCTGATACTAGGGTTGGTGAACAGTCCTTTATCCCAGAGTGCTTGTTTTTTATTCCACTCTATTTGTCTTCATGCACAGAGAGAGTATGTTCTTGTACTTGGACTGAAACTTGCTAACAATTTACCTAATGTTTCATTGTGCAACAAAAGCGTTAAAAAATTTATTTTTATTTATTTTTATTATAACGTTTTTTAAACTGTATTACGTTGTATTAACGTTATTGTTTTTATAAGAACATTATTCAAACCTTTTTTAATTCTGTAACATTTGCTGTGACATTTTGAACACGTTCCACTAACATTTTGATAATATTATATAACTTTACATAAATGTTCAAATAACGTTAATACAAGACCTTTTTGATAACTTTTAGAGAATGTTAGCAAATGTTCTGAGAACATTCTCTGTTAGCTGAAAAGTAAGCAGAGATTTGTTTTGTACAATTTGATGAGGCACTGGAAAAAATAATGAGTAGCTTAATTTGAATGTAGAATTAAATCCTTGTTCATGTTTTGCTTTGTCTTTATAGTTAGCTGGAAAGCCATATTTAGGAAAAGAAATGCCGATTTAACTCATCCGTACAATACACCTCAACTATGGCCTGCTGCCTGATTTTACATGACTTACTACAAAATGGGAAATAGCTAATTGGGTAATTGCTTTGGTCAGGTTTAAACTACACATTTGTTTTGCATGCATGCCTCAAAACTGCTTAACGAGTGAAATGTATGCAATATTGAGAGCATAAAGAGCGTAAATTCCCTTTTTTTTTGCAGGACTCTAGCATATCAGTGTAGTACTTCTTAACAATGCCCCAAAGATATGGAACTGTTAAGTGTGACTGATTGACTAATGACAGTATGAAACGTAACCCTTAACAGTTCTTTGATTAACCATGTTTAGATGAATAATGTTTCTAATTAAAAACATAAACCTTCATATGTTTTAAAGCTACAATCCATAATTTGTGTATTTCTATCACCATCTCTGTTTGAAACATAAAACTGCAGGGTACGTTACGTATTTTTAGTATATTGAAGTCAAATTAAGCCAGACTGAAAACCCTGGAAATCCAACACGACAGCACAAATTATAAATCATTATTAGTCGCTTACCGTTGCGATGTACTTGCTCAAAAACTGATTTTTGTTCATTTTAACCCAAAGTCAAACTGCAGCTTTAAATTTATAACTATATATAAAAATAGTTATATAACAATATATAGCTTTAACATAAAGTATACAATTATAAAAATCAAGTAATTATATTAGTTAATTTCAAATTAAATGGGATAAGTTTTTGTGTATGCATATATAGCTACAGCAACAGTCAGTGTTCAGTCTGTGAATGTGAATAGGCTGGTTAGGGAATCCATGTGTGTTTCTGTGCTCTGAAGTCGCCCGTGGATTAAGAAAATAGCTAAAAGAAAGGAGGCTGCGAGAGACTGCGGGAGAATGAATGAATTAGTCAAGGGTCAGTGGTGATTCTCATTAAAAACAAATTACTGATGTTGAGAAGGGACAGCTGTGTGACTGGGGTCTAATAGTCCAGCCACTAGCTGAAGACTCAAAGGCAGCCCACCAGCCCCTCGCTCTGCCAACCACCCTCCTCCATCCCATAACCCCCTGGGAGAGCTGTCAGGCTGGCAGATGGGGGGAGACAGGAAGTGGCAAAAGCAAGACCCCCTCCCACTGGGACCTCAACTGAAATAAAGCTGAGGTGAGGGGGGGTGGTTTGAGATACAGCGGGAAGGCTGAGAAAGAGTAAGGGTGTCGCATGTATGTGGATTAATCTTTTTGTTGCAAACTACATCTCATATTTTTATCATTATAACCTTTGTTCAGGAATATGGAAATGAATGTGAGTCTCTTACATCTCATGTTTAAAACTAACATCACTATGCGCTATTTTACAGAACCAACAAAAAACTGAACTTAAGCCACTATTATGGGAAATTGGATAAAATATGGCTGGCACTGTTATACAGATGGACGTTCAAATGCATACAACATACTTTACAGCAGAGCTGTTGGGAGACCAAGGTTTGAATCCAACTTGGGTTGTGTCTTGCTTAAATTCCCTCTCCCCCATTTTTATGTCTGCTTTTAACTGCTTGTAAAAGTCATGTTAAGCATATATGATCATTTTGAATAGGCAGAGTAACCAAATAACATAATGACAGATCATAACTACATAACAGGTCCATGCCACCAATAACAGATACTGTAGATGAAGCTTTAAAGTGCATGCAGGTGAGACTCACCATGTACCATCCCTGTGAGGGAGGATGTGGAGTAACTCCCCTGCCCAGTCGGAGGAACGTGAGGGGGGTAACCAGGGAGCGTGGTGCTGGCCAGGTCACGACCTGTAAAAATAAAAGACCATTTCTAGCATGATTAGTGTCTAAAAATGGTAAACTCCTCAAGGAAGAGCCAAGCTCTCAGTGACTCATTTTAGTCACCACAACCCCTTATGAAGCAATTTAATCTATAATTATACCGTTAATTTGTCTTTAACCCTTTTATATCGTGCTGTAATAATGTTAACTGAAAAATGTGGGCTGAGTTTCTAACTTCTGTTAGTGGGATCTTTAACTTGGTTTCTGAGAGACATACAGATAACAAAACCAAAATGTCCAACAAAACTAAATAACAAAAATCATAAATAACAAAAATTAATAAAACACAAAAATTAATTAAATGAGACATAATTGTAAATGAACATAAATTGATATTCCACTGCATTTTATTAATAATACTTCAAATTTAGTTCATATAGCAAAGCAAATGAAGCACTGATCTATGCTGGAGCTTATTAAATCAGAGAGATGACACCTTATGAGCTTGATAAACTAGTAACACCCTGTTTAACCATCCTGATTAATGCAGTCATCTCACTATGTCAGATCACCACAGATCATGCACTGATATATGACTGGGTCTGTACTGTGTTAGTGTACAGCATACATGTGCTCTGTCTCCCTCCTGGTTCACAGGCCTCTCATTTAATTCGCTAAAGATAGTACATTCAGAGGAACAAATGTTTCTGTGAACAAACAGTGAAACTGCAAGCATAAGTAACTGTGACAACTGTATCAAAACTTTATGACCCCGAGAAACTACCCCTCCTTACTAGACTCTTAGCCAAGCCAAGGCCTCCTAAAGTTGTTCCACAACTTTAGGAATAACTTTTTTATATAATATCATATATAACGTTAAAAGTTATAAAAGTTAACGCTAACGTTTTTGATAATTTGAGAGAACTTTTAGAGAATGTTAGCCAATGTTCTTAAAATGTTCTTTGTTAGATGGGAACATTATCGAGCATTTAATTATGCAAATGTTTTTAAATTCCTGTAATCTGACTTCTTGCCTGGGTTTCTGGCAGTCCAGATCAGAATGTTATTCTGTATAAAAGACCAAATCAACCAAAGATGATATAAGAGGTTGTTTCTTTCCATTGTAAAGCTACAGAACACATTAACCACATTTAGAAACATATAGAATATTTTTAAGTTATTTCTATTTGTTTTACAAAATAGTCCGGGGATCTCCCTGCGATACATTCACCCCAGGGCTGCGGGGGCCCTCGTTGAGGGTGGCCCTAAAGATTGTGTTTTGTGTTTATTAAAGAAAATAGATAAGAATGGATTCAAAATCAAAATATTAGGAAAGATTGAACATGTTGTCCTTTTCGCTATAATCACTGGACAGTTTCTAAATTTAATTCCCTCTCACTTTATCTCCCATCCTCTCTCTCTCTCGTTCTCTGTTGTGTGGATGTATAACTGTATTAGGCTACATGACATGGCTGTCAGAGTGAATCATCTCAGTCTGCACATGGTGCTGATCTGAAGACTGCAGCCCATTCATCATAATAAACACAATCACCTCAGTTCATCCGTTCTATTCAACACAGCCACCGATTAAAGGTCCGCAGGGCCTGTGGCAGGGGAGCTGGGGTGATGGCGAGAGGAAACTCACAGATTAAAAAGGGGTGTTGGTTTTAGAGCAGATGAGGGAAGGAAAGAGATAGAGGCAAATCCAATATAGTGGAATATATACAGGTGTTGCATACCTTAATATACACTCAAATTGTATATCTGTGTCCAAGGGTTGTTTAAACTGTATTGGAAACTTTTGTATAGATTAAATTTTGTCCCAGAGACAGAATTTTTATTTTCAGATATCAAAATCCATCATTAAATATGAGTTTTTACATTAGAAATACTTCATGAACTAAACATAACAATTTTCCTTTAACTTGGCAACGGTATGCTCAGGGGTTTGATTCCTAGGGAATGCACATACTAAAAAACTTTATATCTTGAATGCACCGTGTATTGCATTATTGCATTGGATAAAAGCATCTGTCAAATGCTAAAATTAAATTTATATGTAAAAACCCACAGGATCAAAAGTGCTTATAGTTGAAGAAACACCCATACAGGAGATAAAGGAAGAGAAGCAAGTTAGCATGTACAGACATACACTCTTGCACTCTAATTCTCTCTCTTTCCTGCTTGGGTTGCCATGTTGGAGAGTCGTCCGTGTTAGGAGACAGGAAGATATTAGTAAAGACTGGATACTAATCCACTCTGGGTCAGTGGACAGGGCAACAGAGAGAAAGACAAAGGGGGACAGACAGAGAGATGGACTCTACACAAGAAGAGACAAGGACCGGTCCTCTGAGAGGAGTTGTCAGTAGACTGAAGAATGAAGGAGGATAGACAGAAAAAGGTTTTCATGCCTGTGGTACCCAAAAGAGATAAAATCACTGGCAAATGTAGCATGTGTCGAAGATGGAGGTTGGTGAGTATCAAACATATTCTGTTGCATTGCACAGTGGTGCTCATGTGATCGACGCATGTTTGAGTCCGGCTCAAGACATGCCCCCCAGTTTTTTCCTGTCTTCTCTGTTTATAAAAGTCTTGTTTGTTTGTTGAAAACAAAAGATCTATGCGCAGGAGAGATATGAAGCCTAATTGGGGTTATCTGAATATCTCTTTTGTTAGCTGGATCAGTCTAAATAAGTAAAATCTTGACATGTACAGAAAAACAATATGCATTAAAACATATAAAACAGAGAATAAAGAATGCCAAATATGAATGTGTTTGCACAAATATGCCTCCCAAATCAGTCAAATACCACCTATAGTCCTTATGAACAGAAAGCATAAAAAGTTCCTTTGTGATCTGCCAATAGGGGGCGACACTATGCAAACATGAGTAACCTATTCTATAGTCTTTTCACATGGGCCACTGCGAGACAAGCTCATTCTCCCTTTCTCCCACTACACACACACATAAAGTGTAGAGGTACAGGTTTCGCTCTACCTTGTCAGATGGTGTAGAAATCCCAATACCATGATTCCCTCGTTAGGGCTCCTGTCCAAGCAGCTCTTAATTAGCGCTCCCTTACTCCCCAATGCAGTGAGAGAGTAAGGGAGAGGAGGAGACGTGTATATAGTAATTACAGCTCTCCATCTACTTCCAATGTCCCTCAGGATACAGAGTCTGAATCTGAATCATTGAGCACTGTTTAACAGGTCTGATAACACTCCTACCTCACCACTGAGCAACCTGCAGCAATCAGTTGCTTCTACTTTATTTTTAACACAGCTATAATCAGGGGTGCTGCTGGTTGTTTTGGACCTCCTAAATGAAGTCAGCTGTGGGTGCCTATATCATTGAACCCCAAAGGGACCTTTTTAGTGCCCCTTGAATCACCCCAACCTCCAAAAGAGAGACGCACTTCAATGGTTAACAGTAGGTAACAGTAGGTACAGTAGGTAACCAGGACCTTCTACATGGGTGGGCAGTATGATTAAAATGTGATATTACAGTATGTCATTTTATACAGTATATACCACAGTATACATACAATATTTATAGCTGTGTGGTTATCCCTTTTTAAGACTCTAGTTTCAGATTTTAATCAGATTTTAACATAAAAAGTTCAATATATTACATGTGTTTATTTTAACTATTAGTGATCTTTTCATGTTTTTAATGTACATTTGTGCTTGTGTGTATATTTGTGCTTGGTGGAAAAAAATCTACCTTTTGAATGTCAACTAGGCACAAAACATTTATTTAAATGGAACAATGCAGACATTTCAATTTTAAGTACCCGAATGCCACTAAGAAATATATGGTAAACGAATATGTAGTACACTTACCTGACACTAGTGGATATGATTGAGGTCCGGCAACGGTGGAACCCAGCTCCGCTCCTGTCTGATTGGCCAAGCTGTTCTTCATCTCCTCCAATCCGCCGGCCAGAGATGCCATGGCTGAGTAATCAGGCGTCTACAGAGAGAGATTTCATTAGACGGCTACAATGGAAGAAAATCGACACCATGGCATCATATTATGCATTTACCCACATCTTTGTGTTTGCTTGTGTGTGTGTGTGTGTAGCACTTTTCTGTTCAGGTATTGGAAATGTGCTTTTTAAATTGTAACTGACATAAGTTAAATGAATAGTGGTGGCATAGATCCAGATGATGTGTAGATGACCTCAGACTGACCCGGCTTGTGCGCTTTCGTGACCAATTTCTTACAATGATACCCCCCATACACACCCACAGTGATTCATCTTTATTGGCTGTAATGGGGTTTGTCACTCAGGTGTGGATGTGGTTTGATGGCAGAATTTGGGAAGCGGATGTCACTTTTGTTTTAGTGCTGAATGAGGATATTAATAACCCTGATTAGAAGTGGATTAAACCTCAACAAGATCCTAATGGTCACACCTGCCCTGCATTTACATTATAGATCATTATCATCCACTTTAAACATCCCTGTAAATACATGCTGAGCTGCTCTTAGTTCTTATTCAGAACGTTATTTTTAACAAAATACTGGAACCAATTGTCTTGATTGTCTTGATGTTTTGGTTCCATTAATGGTTCTTAAACTTCTCTATTGTTCCCCAAATGCTTACATAACAGTAAACATGCAGCATAGCTAGTAAAGTCTGATTTGCAACTGGTTATTTTAAATAAATCAATCAAAAAGACTCACAAGTTATTGGTTTGAATCGACCCACTTACTGTGTGTACTTATTGAGTCTCTCACTTACTGAATCTCAACAGTTTAGAGCAGACATGCACATGAACTTAGACATACCGTCTTCCTCATGTATTTGCACGGCAGACATGAGACTGTGATGTCACGTGCACTCACGTTTTCGAAACTGAAAATATGCTGACAGATACTGAAATTAGATGATGTTGCTGTTTACAGCTCGTAGGTGAGATTTCCAATAGATTTTCCTATAAGCATCAACTTAGTGTTGCATATTCTCAAACCACAAACTGTTACTGTTTATTTAAGTCTGGTAATACTTAAATCAGTGTAATTACTGACTGGTAGTTCATTTGTCAACATGTTTTAAAGATACACATTCAGAGTTTTGTTTTTGTTTGGAGGTGATGGCTGCTTCTAGTACTGCAGTACTAAATGAATCATGAATGGAACCAGAATCATTTATCAGAATCAGAACCTGAACCAGAATGGTTAAAATCCTTACGATTCCCATCCCTATCTAATACACAGGGTAAGCAGGGTGTTTGTTTGTGTATGTGTGTATGGCAGTGACCTCTTAAACACACTGTGCTCTGTGCTCATCACCACAGTGAGGGCAGTAGACTGTGACCTTACCAATCATAGCTCATGCCGTCCACTCTCTCTCTCCCTCTATCTCTCTTTCTCTCCTTCACTGACTCCTTCCCTCTGTATATTTCTCTGTATTTCAGTCATTCAGTCTGAGACAGGCATTTTCTCTATATTTATGCGGCTCGCACCCGCCCCCTCACCACGTGTGTATGTAGATGGGGAGGTTAGCTGTAGTAATTGGGGATTATGAAGTTTGGCCCTGCCTCTGACAGCAGCCTAGTGAAGATGGATGATTCTCATTTTAGCCTGTAAATGTTGTCAATTCGGAAGCCACGCAACTCATCAGTGCCCCTGATGCCCACACACACATTTCGCATATAGACACACGTGGCACAAACATCACAGCTGGGGCAAAGATTGGAGAAAGGCCAGACAATGAGAGCAAGCGAGAGGGAGAGAGAGGGCTAGAATCATTTCGAGTGTGAAGGAATGGGGTTTGTACAAGAGTAGATAAAAGTAGTAGATAGTAAGTAGTAGTAGTTTAAATCAATTTTGAGCTTTAGATTTTGAATTACTAACAAGCATGCACACTTTATCCAAAACTTACTGGAATACCATTTCCTATTTTTTTATTTCTCTAGCTCTCCCACTCTGGGGTCACAGTTTTCTCAGGGGCCATTTTTACACAGCTCCTCGGTAATGGTTCTCCTGTCTGCACACATCAATAACAGCTGAGGCCCCTGATCGCACAACACCAAAATAATTTCACCCCAACCCACAGCCACATTTACATAATAGTATTTCCTCTCAATGCCTTTTTCTCTCTTCAATTCCATCGATCTCTCTTTCTCTCTTTTCCGTCTGCTTGTATGTATTGTCTCCTAAAAGAGCATGTAAACTTCACCATGCCTGTCTGCGTGTGTGGGGTATACTGAGAAAGAGTGATGGGGGGATATTTAGCAGCACATGCAGTATAAAATGAGACTGACTGGTAGGGAGGCCTTTACTGGAGCTGTGGCTCTCAGCGTGCATAACACACACACGCACATGCTTACTTATTGTCTAAATGGGGACAATTCATAGACTTCTATTGTTTTTATACACACCCGAACACACCCTAACCCGAACCCACACTCAATCCCTATGCCTAACAGAAAGCTTTCTGCATTGTTACAATTTTAGAAAACTTTGTTTACTATATTGTTTACTGTATAGTGTTTTTACAAATGAGGATGTCCAAAAAATTTGTCAAGTTTGGCTGAATTTTGAGTACAAATTTGTCTCCAATATATAGTTAAGTAAACCCCCATGGTAGTAGGCCACCACCACGACTATTCAAAACTGTTGAAAGTGCTATAGAAATAAATTTGAATTGAAATGTTAACTTTTTTTAATCTTATAAATAACTAGTCTTTTAGTCCTTTCTTTCATAGTTCCTTTATCTCTGTGTTTCTCTTTTTCTCTGCCTGTCTATTGGAGTGGTTGGGTAATTAATTCAGTGTAAGGTTTGTTGGGCTGTTGATGTATCTCTGGCATAATGTAAGGAGATGGAAAGAGGAAATTCAAATGAAATGACTCTCACGAGCAAGCGCTGTTTTCCATGCTCCCCAATGAAGTGCAGGACACTAATTAATAGATCTGCCAGTGCTTAATGGTCCTTCCAGCACCACAAACTGAGAGATGGAGGGAGCAAATGAGAACAGAAGTGGAAAGAAGGCTAATGTAGCTAGAAATGAGTGTGGCTAGTGAGAGAGAGAAAGAGAGAAAGAGAGAGAGAGTAAGGGTGGCATGAAAGATGAAGAATTTCACTGCTATGCAGTAGATATACCATGACAATATATTTATGGGTGTAGAAAAACATGTTTACATTCTACATTTAATATACTTGGCAGATGCTAACAGGTTAATGTTAAAAGGTTAACCCTCTTGTTCTAACAAGTATAGAATGGTGAATATGTAAATAATCTGTTTATAGTTGTTGTAGTTGTTGTAATTTAGTTTATCACAACCATCTCTCTGGCCTGTAGAATTACAATTAAAAGTTTGCTGTATTTTTTATATGTAAACCAATGAAGTCTATAGGACCTAAGAATGCTATCTGTTAGCATCACCATCCATCTTAATGGCAGTTGCTAAGATGGCACATAACTCACTGGAAATACATGATTTACATGAATTACATCCCATCATGGGCACCCAGTCTTCTTTTAATAATTAGTCCAATTTAAAAAATGTTGTGTCCAATAATGTCCATAATCACTTGAACTATGAACACAGTGCTGCTACTCAGTGTTAGCCACTCCTGTAGCTTAATTGGTAGCGCACTGAGTTAGAAACACAAAGGTCATGGGTTTTATTCCAGGGAATACACATACTGACATGCTGATCAAATATATACCTTAGATGCCCTGTATGCATTTCTGATAATAGATGGGAATTTTCTACCTTAGAAGATTAATATAGGGGGATTTAGTAACATTTTGGGGGTGGGGTTGATGTAATGCAATCATGTGCTGATTTATATTGTTTTTTTAAATACACAACAGCTACTTAACAGGCAGTTAACCTGATAAATCACCATAGTCCATAGGAGTTAAATCTGCTTGTAAGACCTGTATAAAAGTATATAAATGTATTTATTAATAAAAAATTTCTTTTCCACGAACCGGCTCAACACTCGATTAAGCGTTATTACGTCATCACGTAAATGCGTAATTTGTTGGCGAAAAAGGATGGTTAAAGGGTGATTTTCTTACACAACATTTAGATGTAAGCAATGGAGAAAATATCAGTATTTTTCTGATTTATCACTTGTGGACTCATACAAGTCATACAAGTTGTGAATAAAACAAGTCGGACCCGAGCTCACCAATGTATAAACAATATATATAAATAAAAATATATTCATAAACATGCAGTCGGAGTAAATAGCTGTATATCACAGACGGATCTCTACACAGGTGTGCTAAGTGGAGTCTGTTTTTATTAGGCGTTACACCAGCGTTACACACGCACTCTTTCTTCGCACACTCTACAACTTTTAATAACTTATTAATTAAACTTACTTATTAAAACTTTTAATAACTTAACTTTACGCAGCAGTTCAAGTTCAGAACGAGAACGCGCAGCTGCGCGCGTGCGCACTCAACTCCCCCGATGAGGAGAGGGAGGAGGCTGCCGATTCACTGTCGTTGAATATGAGATTACAGCCAAGTATGTTCATTTTGTTTTTATATTATTTAATGAATCCCTTGATTTTAACTAAATCTAGCGCACAGCTGCAGAGTGCATAACAAAACCAAGTCCCAAGTTAATTTCCTGCCCCTTGGGAGATATAAACACACTTTAATGCGCGCAATCTCTCCACCATTTCTTTATCCTTCAGTAGCATTCACAGGTTAAACTGTCGGGAAACAACCTGTCAGTCAATCACGCAAGACCAGTTAGCATATACCACGATTCTAACAGCTCAAAATTCCCAATTCTCAATTTGTCTGATCGTTTGTGCCACAACAAACCTGGCTCACACACACACACCCAGGGGAGGTGGATTGACCCTTAGGTTAATGCCCTGCTCAGCAGCCTTTGACCCTGCCAGCCGCAGGGCTCAGTGGTGAGATGGACAGAGGAATGATAGGGTTTCACACAAGTCTATAGAACTCTGACACTGGCCTTGTTCATGTGAGCGGATGAATGAATGTGGGGGTGATTGTATTTGACTTTTGACTGACAACTTTGACTTTCTATTCTTGGGATCGACTATGAGGCATGTGACTGTATGTATGTGCATATAGCTGTAATTTTATGCATTGTGCTTTTTGCTTGTTAATATGTGCTAGCCATGCTGAGCCAGTTCAGAGATTAATTTACAATAAGTACAAATGCAAAGCCAGCACTCACCTTTTAACAGTTAAAAGTATAATAATAATAACTATAAAGTAATACGCTGCAGTTTTTAATAACACTAAATGCTCGCTGGTTGGGATATACCCAAAATATAAACAAAAAAGCTTTTATGCATTTATGAAATGCCTACACTATGTAACATGAAGTACATTTTAGGAAAGAATGATTGCTAAATGTATTTGATGCGCTCACACATGACTAATGTGCGGGTAACTGTTGCTGCTTAACTCTAAACCTCCATGCAGTGCTGAGACTTAACCCTAGCACAAAAATCTATAGGGGACACATGGGCACCAGCGGGGTCAAGGCCCCAGCATAAGCTCAGAGAGTTAAAAGGTCAGCGTTAGGTTCAGTAAGGGTGCACAGGTCAACAGCAAGGTCAAGCGATACTGGCAGCCAGGCAAGGGCAAGCATGAGCTTTCTTAGTAGGTGCACACCAACATCAGGGTGGGATACACACCCCTACCCCCCAGGCCTTACCTGGGCGGGCTTGTTGCTGATGTTGTCAAAGGCGGGGTAAATGTCGGAATAGGGCTGTCGATCAAAGACATGGTCCAATACCTCGAGCTGTTGTGGTGTGAAGAGTTCTCCTCGCATCTGCTTGCGCAGGAAGTCCCGCCCCGAGTGGCCGTGGCCGTTCGCCAAAGGGGAGTCCTGCAGAGCTAAAAAGATTCACATGCATATTCACATACATATACTTGCAGTTTAATGTAACATTTCAGCAGTTCACACAAGAATGAAGGTTCTGTAGTTATTTGCCTACGTTGTTTCAAACCCACCCTCACTTCTGTTACATTTTAAGTTGTATTGGTCACTCTTTTTCATGCAATTACAATGAAAGCAAAAGCACCCTAAAAGTATTATGGCATCAAGCTGATACGATAGCTTTGTGTGAGAGCAGACCAAAGTTGAAGTTATTATTTCCTGAAAATCTTCACCTCCAGTGGGCTGTTACTATTTAATCAAAGAGTTCATCTCAAGAACTGAATCAGTCTGAATTCAGACCGGTTTTGTGAATTAAATCCACCAATTAAATTAAATTATCAAACTCAAAAGAATGCTTTGTTCACAGATTTAAACTGATGAACACTCTAAGAAAAGCTAGAGTGGACATCACAATTTTTGGTTAAAAAAAAGAAAAAAACTCTTTCTGTTAAATCTGAATTTCTGTTAAACAGAAACAGAAAAGTAATTTGAGTTTAAGACGACATGAATTTGATTAATTAAAGCTGCAATTTGTAACTTTTGCCTCTCTCTCACCATCTCTGTTTTGAAACATAAAATTGCAGAATTCTGAAGTCAAACTGACACTTCCTGGGAAATTGACCCAACGGCTCATAACAAAAATCATTTTTATAAACTTAATCTAGGTAAGGTAATGTTTCGAACATGGATCTGTCATGCATTTGCTCAATAACTGAATAAGTGACTTTAACATAATTGAAAGTAACTGGTATCTAAAATAACTAATGTTCCAAATTACACTAGAAAGCAAGTTTTAAAAAAATGGTCTTAGCATGAACGTGATCATTCGGGTTAAGTGCTTGACTTACACTTGAGAAACTAACACATAGAGATTCAAATACACAACACACAGACACACACAAACATATTCTCAGACTTGCGTCCTCTCAGAGCGAGTGTTAAGGCAGTGCGCAAGTCAGTTATTATGGAGCTGTTGAGTTTCTGAAGAGACAATTATAAGAGCTGAGAAAGCTACAGCCCTCAAATGATTACAGAGAGAAAAGAGAGAGATAGAGAGAGGGATGTATAAAGAAGAATAGAAACCAAAATCCCTGATATAGAGCCAATTCATTTCTTCAAAATACCTCTCAGAGGTTATTCTTGGGAGTTTGAGTCCGAGGGCAGAGCAATCCCCACAAAACGAGAGAGAGAGATAGAGAGGGAGAAGGAGATATGGAGGGGTGTAAGGATAAAATGACAGGCAGACAAAGCAGCTATCCAAACATCCCCTTTTCCTTCTTCATTTGAACACAAAAATCAATCCATTTGAATGTGAATTTGAATCCAGTTTACTTGAGTCTGTGGTTATTTAAAAGAAAGATCAGCTAATCGCAGTCTGCATGATACTGCGCGGGTCCCACGTGGCTCTAATACACTTCAATGCCAGGACTTACCTCAACAAAGCATAAATGCTCTCACACACACAGACAGAACACACAGGGAGTGTATGATCTCCAGTGTTTTGACCCTTTTAATCCCAGCGGTCAGTGTGTCTGATAGAATTCAATTGATCAATCATGTCTGTGAGATGGCACCATTATAGCAGGTTTATTGCTTTCCAGTCTTCTCAAAGACCATCCACTCACTACACACACACACACAAGACAGCAGATGCACACACAAGACAGCAGACAGACAGTGCCGTTGTACACCTTGGTACAAAAGTGCAGTTTGTAAACTGTGGAGTTCTTATGTGCTTATATTTGTGTGTCCAATTTGTATCCAATAAGGTGAAAAGGCTAATCTAACACTATTTGTGTTCCCAATTATATTATCAGCAGAATGTTTTATGTGAAATGTTTAAAAGTTGTTGAAACAATTTAAAATTGATTAGGGTTTGATATGCCCCTCTTTTATTTAATGACAGCGTGCTCTTAAGCTGATGTGGACTCTGAAGCTGATGTTATAATAACATGTTGTTCAGATCACATCTTGCGTTCTTCAATAGAAATCTGATCTTTTTATACAAAGAAATCATCAGTGTCACTAATTTAAATAGTATTCTTAAAACAGACTAAATAACTCTGGAAAAATTGTCATCCACTCTATGGGTTCCTCCTACATCCATATACATCCATATCTCTCTGGAATAACTTTGAGCACTCATTTCATTACAGTATGAGTGTGTGTATACATGTGAAGAATGAGGGTACAGAATATAATGTTTTGGGGTTTCGTGGTTGTTATTATTACACAGATGTGTGAATATTTGCGAGTGTTTTGTGTGTGTGATGTAAGTGATAGCATTTCACAGCACCAGCCTCTGTGTGTGAAATGCAATTTTTGACACATCTAAAAGCCCACTGAGCCTTATTAGAGGAAAGGAGATCGAGAACAAGTGGTCACCAATAAAGCTATTTCCACCAAATTTAAACAAACACACCACCAGCATGGGTAACAGATCTTACTCGCACTAACTTTGGTGGTCTAAGGTGGTCTAACACAGTGGTCTAAGGTTTTCAGATGTCGGCCTGTGTTTCTCTGGCCTTTTGTCTTTCAGCCTCTGAACCTGCTTTAGGGGAGCACTCTCTGTAACAGACACAATGCTGCCCAGCTGCATTCTGGGTTAACCCCACCATTCACTCACACACAAACACACAGAAAAAGATCGAAGGAGAAGCATCTTCTCTTCCTCGCTTCAAAAGCAGAGACAATAGCAACAATGAGATTACCGTTGTGCACTCTCTCTCTCTCTCTCTCTCTCTCTCTCACTCTCTCACTGTCTGTGAGGTGAGGTTGAAGGTTTTTTGGAGGCAGAGGAAACTGCTTGGTGGATTCCTTTTGGTGGACTTGATACACTCGGTGCATGTGTGTGTCCTTGACAGATCAAAGTATGTGTTTCTGAAAAAGAGAAACCAACTGTTTCTCTGTTATCATCTATCCCTTATTGCCTCCCTCCCCCGCAATGCCCCCATTTATTAAAAATGTCCCTCTATTCAGAATATTCCCAATAAGCGGAGATTAAAAACGACTGAAATGAAACCGAACAACAAGTGAAAATGTTAAACAGCAGAGGATGCCGTGTGTTGTACAAATATCCTGTCAGAGTCTGTCACACCTGATAAAGAGCCTGAACTGAGATTCAGGTCTGTTTTTATTTTAACAGAATAGCTTTACATTATATTGCAAGGCAACGTTAGGTCACAGATTTTATTTATTTATTTTACTTTCAGTTTTAGTGGCTGTTATATATATATATATATATATATATATGTATTAAGTTTCATTATTCCTATTATGGAGCAAAAAGAACATTGTTTTAACATCTCTGCCTATACAACATGCCTTCTGTCCTTCTTTCTGTTGTGTTCTTCCTCTCCTCTTCCATTCAGAGAGAGTGACCAGACACACGGCTTCTGTTCCAGAGGCCCCAGGAGTCAAGTTCTCTCTTTCAGATCACTTCCCCTTGGTCAAAGGTCATCACTTGGTTTTCCCATAACATATATGCAACATGCTCACCCACTCTAAGCCATCCGAACCCTCTGTTAGGTTCTTTCCTGCTTGTGTGCAGCTGCGACTCTTAGCGTCCTGCTTCACTAAACACACATTTTCTCTCTCGCTCCCTTTTCTAAAACCTTGCCATTCAGCACAGACATTTATAGTATTACACAGACACAGATTAGTGAAGCTTATAAAAAACCTCTTTATTTAATTTCTCACTTGGTCTCCCTCTCACACTCTCGCATGAAACAGTCTATACCATACGCCATAACATATGCATGCTGCGTTTACAAGCAGTACCCTAGCTGCTGAAATATGCCTCATGTCACTTTCTGCCTTAAGCAAACGTGTCAGGACGCCGCTTGCTGTGAGCACATACACTCACATGCCGCAAAACATCGCAGCACTGACCACCCGCAGTTTCAGCATGTCAATTAAACACAAATTCATTTAGCAGCCCCTCCCTCTCTGTTGGATGTCATGTGTTGCATTAATTAAAGTGGCAGACATCAGCCTAATTGGTGTTTGGATGAATGTTGTGTGTGTGTTTACTTTTACAAATTTGTACCCAAAAGTCAGCAAAACCTGACAAATCTGAGCAAACACCTCCTTTTGGAGATGTCCTCATTTGTAAAAATGCTATAAAATATAGTAAATAAAGTTAAAATAAAGTTTTCTGTTAGGATAAGAGTGTGGGTTAGGGTAAGGTTATATGTGTTTATAACTAGCTGTGTATAAAAACAATAGATATGTAAGTAAACGTGCGTGGGGGGTTTCAAAGTTACACATTTTATTTTTATTTATTTACTTTTTTTAATTCAAAGTTTAAATTGTTCATTTTGGCTTGAGTATTTTTGTGTGTGCGTGCACGTGTGTGCGTGTGTGTGTGGGAGAGACATCTGGAGTTCCCTCATGTACTGCAGGGGTCTGTCAAGCAATGGCTTTTTAATAGACGTATAAGACGTGTGCAAACACACACGCGTACACATCCACATGCACACGCTGTGCCTCCCCTGGATAGAGATGTTTATCTAAGATGTGCCAGTGGTGTCCAATCCTCCTCCTATTCTGATGCATCTGTCAATGTTCAGCTACTTCCATCTGCATGTTGTGTGTGCATGTGTGCATGCAAATGCTTGTGTGCATTAAGGTTGCGATGCATATAGAAAATAAGAAGAGTTTGAATTTGAGATGTAATTGCTGGTAAACACAATGTCTCATTAGAGCATGAAATACCTGTAAACTTCCTCTGGGGTTCAGCAGAATGAATAATTCTTTAAAATAGATTTTAATGACTTTTCCAATTTACACACAATTTACACAAGTACACATGGACTTACTTTCGTCTCTTTTCCTCTTGCTTGCGTCGGCAGGTGAGCTAATTCCCAGAATTCCACTGATGGAGTAGGAGGAGCCTGCGGCGTCGCTAGTAACTGCAGACACTTGGGTCACTGCCACCGTAGAGGCTATGAAGATACATAGAGGTTTAAAATACTTCAGAGATACAACTGTTCTACAACATACAAGAATGTTATGACGATTAATTGTTGCTTTTCATTGTACATGCAAAACATCTTAAAGCTGCAATCCGTGACTTTTTCCTCTCTACTGCAATCTCTGTTTGAAACATAAAATTGCAGGTTTCTTATGGAGTTATTTTCTTTGTGTTGAACACTGACCTGTCATGCACTTGCTTAATAACACATTTTTGTTCATTTTTAACCAAAAACGTTACGGATTGCAGCTCTAAAAGGTGTAAAATAAACTTCATATGTGTAGTATTTTATGTTAAAGTTTACCACAAGGGTAACCTGCAATTTATTTTATTTATGGTTCCCATGGAAAACAGGAAATGCCCTGTAAGTTGTGTTGGATAAAGCTATTGCCAAATGAGTAAATGTTTCTTAATATTGAGTATTGGGTTTTTTGACAGGGTTTTTTGACTTAATATTGACAGTATTGGGATTCTTGCTCCTGACCTAAACATAACTCTCAAAACATTAAAATTTTTTATGTAAAGTATTTTCTTGTTGTCCTTTCGTAGTTCTTGGCCCAGCATTTTTTTCACCACAGACCTTTCACCAAAACCCACTGTCACTCTATTTTGGCAATGTGCTACAGCCAAAGGATAAGACGCTAACAAGCTAACAGCTTTTCGGCATGTCTGGCTGTCTGTGAGGTCTTTGCAGCAGGGGACGAGGCCACAAAGTCTTCCCTCTGTCAACCCTTCATATCCTCTTGCCCCTCTTTATCTCACTTCCTGTCAGCTGATGTACAGCCTGAGTGACAGTACAGTAGCCCCGAGGGGACACTAAGGTGTAGAGATGAGGCTAATCCCACATCCCAACAGACTGCACATCCCTAAATGGAGAAGGTGAGGAAAAAAAGAAAAACAAATCTTTCAGAGAAAAGATTAATGCTCGCCTGTCGCTCTCGTTTGCTAACCAGGTGGAAAATGTAATGAATGCATATCCCTCCATTTTTTTACTCTTGATTTATCATTTCAATTATCTGATTCTCTTATTCTTTCTTGCTTTTTAACCCCTCATGTTGAGGAATAGAAACCCAAATCAACTGCTTTATATTCAAAATCACTAAATTTCAATTTTCCGCCAGAGTATGAGAACTATTTATCATCATAATCTGAGAGAGACGGAGAACTGGTGAGCACTGTGCGTGTGAAATTAATTTAGATTAAGCAGTGGTGTGCGATTATGAAGATTACTGACGGAGTGCAATCCACTACTTTATTAACTGTTGTTGGGAGTTTTCCTCTTAAACTGATCTCACACTGCTTCTGAAGTTGTTTTTTTTTTCAGTGGTTGGCTGGAATCAGTTCTAGATCAGTGCCATGGGTCAACTGGTAAATTGAGACCCACAGGAATACCGAAAGTCACAAATGTTACTTTTAAACAACAATGAAGTAGAAAGAAATGGAGAATGTTGCTTAAGTGTAAGAATCCGAATTCTTAGATGTTTTGCTTACTATGGTCTTTTACTGTTTTCACATGTTTCCTGCAGAGTTTTAGAAGAGATCTTAACAATCACAGACTGTGGTCATATTGGCTCATATTGTAAAGAAACTCAGAAAGTCTGCAATAAAATAAGACTTCAGTATGAACTTGATCATTTCACATGAATAAGTGTGCTGAAAGTAGTGTGACTCTTACCTAAATTATGGGCAGAGACAGCTCCTGACTGGCCAGGTGGCTGCTGGACTTTAGTGCGAATAATCCTGCAGCAAACAAAAAGCGTTCAAATGCTTATTAAATAACAGTGATGTTACTGTATATGTATGTCTGGGTTTGTGCTTTTTATTAAGGGGTTTACTATACAAAATTGCTATGTGTAGGGGTGTGTGGGTACTGCATGCTTTATTTTAAGTATACAAACGTGAAGTGTGTGTGTTTGTGTGTGTGTGTGGCTCATGCAGTGGCTCATGCAGCCTGACATGGCAGCAGAGTCCCACACTTCCTGCATGGCTGCTCAAGCAAAGCACCTTCCCTTCTCCTTCCCTCTCTCTCTCTTTCTCTCACACACTCTCTCTCTCTCTCACTCTAGAGGGGTTGTCATTGTACACATGCTGTTGAACCAGTGAGCTGGACACTCCTCATGAATATGTGTTTCTTTTTACTCCACCAACTCAGTCCTTTTGTTTTCCTCTATCTCTCCCTTCAATTCTCTCTCTCTACCACACACACACACACACACACACTCCTATGTCTTCTCTATGCATTTCTGTATCCCTTTTGTAATCTAATGATCAACTTATTTCCCAAAGCATAATGGTTTGTGCACACGTGCGTCATGCATGTACGCAAACTTAAGACAAACACGCACACACCTGTTGATTGAGCTGACACTAGGAACACTGTCATTGTCACACACTCTTTCTGCCAGCAGTCTGTCTCGGATCTCCCAGGCAAACATGGTGGGGTTTTGGCGTTTGTAATCTGCGATTTTGTCAACAACTTTGGGTGTAGCAACCTTTGGTTTGGAGCCTCCGATCACCCCTGGTCTGATGCTGCCTGTCTCATAGTACCTGTGGAGCAGTTGTATTGAGAACTGTTTGTCATGTGGCAAGATTAGCACAAACATAGCCAACATTTTCCATCATTTTCTCACCATCATGTCATTCCAAACCTGTGTATGACGAAAGAAGATATTTTGAAAAATGTCTCAGTGGTTTTGTGTCCGTACAATGGAAGTCAATGCGTGACGTTGTTTGGTTACCAGCATACTTCAAAATAGCTTATTTTATGTTCCTCAGGAACAGGTTTGAAATGGCATCAGGGTGAATAATGGAAGAATTTTCATTTTGGTTGAACTGTCCCTTTAAATATTGATAAATTGAGCTATTTTGTTTGCGTCTTTCATCATTTTGCTGTTGCTGATGTTTTATAAAAGCAACAAGCAGCTCAAAGTCATGTATTTATTTGTATCTCACCTTACTCGTGGTAAAATCACTGTGACGCACTGCCCTCAGGGGATTATTACTTTGGCAAAAAGGCCCAACACAACCAAAAGCAAAAGTCCCCACAGAACAGCAATGAAAAGTAATTTAAAACAAGGAAGGTCCCTCATTAAAAAGACAGCAGAGTTAGTCATACGCCTTATTTACTCAGACCTCACTCACAACCCACATATTAGTGTGTTTTCTGCCTGAGCAGTATGAGGGGAGAGAAGAAATTACTGCGCACACACACAGAGCACCGCAGTAACGCTTGAGTGAGTTGGACTGGTGCTGGGGAAGAGGGTTGAGGGAGAGGAGAACAATGGGAAACACATTTTTTGATATAGCTAAAGGCTCTAGCACTAATCCACACCTTTATCCATTCAAATTCTGTCCTCCCCCTTAACCCTTCCTGGCTCTCTCTCTCCTTTCTCTTCCTCTCGCTCTCTGTCCCTCCGACCATCACTCCCTCCTCAGGAGACGTATGGTGCCAGTGCCATTTTGATGCAAATGTAAAATGTGATGAATCTTTTCTTTTTTGTCACAGGAAGAAAAGGCCGTGCTTTGACTTAGGAATTTTTGAATTTTAACATGTTATCTATGAAAGGAAATGCTGAGTCAGCCTCAAAATGAACCAACGGCGGAGAGAAGATCAGTCCAACAGCCAATGTTTATCAGGGTTTGAATTTTTTAGAATTTCAGAAACTGATATTTAATGCGCATCAAGTGCTTTAAAAAAACTGATTTGATAAAGGAGTACAAGGAGGGTTGGAAAGCATTTAAAGCCAAGACTCCAAACATACTGGCCCCACTGTTTCAATGCATTGGTGGACATTAAGCTGGTTTCCCAGGCAAAGATTAAGCCTAGTTCTGGATAAAATAGCACACGGGCAATAGAGATTTTTTTATCTTTATCTTTCTGGGAATAGCAAACTCTGTGTGTGGGAACCTAATCCTTGGTGTTTGAAAGCACTGACTACAAACCCGTGGTCCATATTACTACCCAATGCACTGTTATATAAAATAATGCAGTGTGTGTCAAGAAAACTCAATAAATCTGTGTTTTTCTGTTCTGTGTACTGACAAATGAACAGTCCAGCTTTCCTGGTAACATGTTTACCGGTAGCTGCAAGACGCATTTGCTTTATTATTATCTTATATAGCTAAAATGCTACTGAATATGAAAGGTTTGCAGACTTAGGTTTGAGACATCCATTTCCAAAAATCAATATGTACCATCCTCAGGTTTGATGAAAAGATCCTCTTACAATAAAGCACTGTGGAAGTAATTACAGATATGCTAGTAACATGAGGTAACTTGAAGTAACTTACAGATATGCCATTGTACTGAATCATGGCCGTATATATTATAGTATTTACATGTTACTTTAAGGTTCTTTAAAGAATACATCTCCAAAATCTCATGATACTTACACTCGTTACACTTTTGTTGAATCAAACTCTGTCAACTGGCTCCTGTTTCACATTTCATCGTAATAAGCAGAACTCACCTGCCCAGAATCTTGCTGACACAACCGTGGCTGACCCGGAGCTGGCGGGAGATGTCACACGGACGTACGCCCTGATGGGCCAACTCCACTATCCTCTGCCTCACCACATCAGGCAAGGGCCGGCCATTTACAAACACCCCACCCAGCTGATTCACCCCTCCATGCCCTGCAGACACAGACAGCAATATAACGTAACTCAGCAAGTCATGTCTGTCTACCCTAAATACAGCATCTGTTTATACCCATAGCTGGAAAAACATGTTGCTAGTTCACCCTGGTGTGTGTCTGTGTTTCTGTCCGTTTTTGACCTAAAGGTTACAATTTTGCAGCCTCCTCTTTAACATATGTGCCCCTATTGGTTATCTAGAGAACTACACACATCCTGTTGTCTCAAGTTTGTATTTGTATATGTGGGTCTGTATTTGTCTGGGTGTTTTGTACAGTGTGTGGTGGGCATGGATTTCTGGATACACATTTCTTATGTTCCTATATGCATTAAAATGTGGCATCTTTTAATTTCTGACATATCGGAGAGAGAGAGAGAGAGAGAGAGAGAGAGAGAGAGAGAGTGCGTGTGTGTATATGTGTTCAGTACAGAAATCTACATGGTAGTCCAGTCAGTCTGTCATATTAACATACTGATTGCTTCAGACAGGAACACACATTTACACACACAGACACAAAAGAACTGGGGGCTATCTGTTAATCCCAGCTATGGGGTAATGGATCATAAATACAGCCATGCAGACAATATCAAACTGGCCCTGAGTCCTCATGACTAAATAGAACAAGTTCAGCTAACAGAAAATTAAAACACAGCTATTTGTATTTTCATTTGCTCAAGGCAATGAACTGAACAGAAAATCAGCTGTTTTGCATATAGGAAGATCTTTTACTGAGTGATTTAACCCATAAGGTCTATTTTTTTTTTTAAGTCTTCTTAAAAATAATTCTTTTAGTTTCTTTCTCTCTTATCCTCACCTTGATTTCATTGCTAATGTATTATTTTTATCTTTTGTGTCTTTCAGTTGTCTTTTGCATTTAATGTTATAGATTTTAAAGTTCAGTTTGTTAGTGGAACATTCCTGAGCAAGCTGTTGAAGTCATGGGTTCAGCCAGTGTGATTGATGTTCAGACATGTAGATTAAACGTGTAATTTTTTTTGTTTTTGTTTAAATGAATCATTGTTTAGAGCAAACGTCTAGTAGAATTCCTAAGTGTCAAGTCTCGTATTAGAGAGTTTAGCGATCAGTTTATCTTAAATTTCTAAGTTATAGACCAACACTTTTAAGTGCAACTCACAGTTATGCATATTCTGCATAGACTTTGTGTGCAAACTATGCATGCATATTATTTTTATGCATATGGGGGCAAGCAAAGTGTGTGTGTGTGTGTGTGTGTGAGAGAGAGAGAGAGAGAGAGAGAGAGAGAGAGAGAGCGTGTATTGTAATATATGTGCATGTGTCAGAGAGAGAGATAGAGAAAGGTTCAGTAAGGATTAAACGAAACAAGCTATTCAGATGTGATCTTTTCCCGTTTCTTCTGCAAATACGGTTGGCTTATAAATCGAAGTGTTCCTAGAGCTTTGATTGATTTCGAGGCAGGTTCCGTTTAGAAATAGCCAGAGCGGCTGAAAGACATTCATGCTCCCCCATCCAGAAAATAAACCCGATTAGAGACGCTGCTCCATTACGATCCGCTATCGGCCGCATTGGACGGCTCCGATTAACCTGCTCTAAACAGGTCAAACCAAACCTCAAACGAACTGACGTGACATCAGGCGTGCTGTAACAAACACACCCATGAAAACACAATAAAGGGACTATTTGAGAATTAAGGCAGGGAAATCTAAATGATTTCTAAAAGGAATACAACATATTCCAACACTGCCATTAAAACTTTGGGAAAAGTTGTTTTTTATTATTAATTTCGTTTACATTCACATCAGAATAATGCAAATACAAAGTACCTTATATTAGACATTAAGTCAAGTTAATGTCTAATATACGTTTACAGAATTTATTTGCATTTGCGTTTATAAACTGTTTTAAAGTAAATTAAACGTAATTTATATTTTTTAATAGCTTACTCTATCGTAAGCTAAGCAATAATAATACTAATCCTAATAAGTTTTATTTTATTTCATTGGTTATTGTTATTATTAGCATCCTTATTAATTTGCCTATTATTATTATTATTACTCTGTTATTCTAATGGCGCATATTAAATAGTTTATTGTAAAATAATTTTTTTATCTTTTTTTTTTTTAGATTTCTTATTCTTCTGTAACCCTTTCACAGCAAACAATCAAGCAGTGAAATTTGCAGAACATGCAGCACAGCAAGTTGAAACTTTTCATAAAAGTACGCTAAATTGATTTTGTTTTAACTAAAAACGTCACAGCTTCACTCCTGCAGAAGACTGAACTTTTGGATCTTTGAGTAAATAAATATGAGAAAAGAAGCACTGATATAAACTCTCGCAAAAATTGGTATAACGAATAAAGAACAATTTTCTAAGAAATGAATTCTGGTGCTAATTCTAATTTTATTTCTACGAACTACAGAAATAATAGTAGAAAGTCTCATTTACTGCAAAGGGAAAGTTAGATATAGGGCCTTAAAGTAACTTTAATTGTGGTGTTTAGCCTTTTGTTCATACTGTTAGCTTATCAATATTCAGGATTATGATATGGGTGAAGTTAAAAAATCGCAACCCTATACAGTAATCGATCACACTCTCTTACACGCACAGAATCAGTAAAGTTTCTTTCTGAAACGGTTCCGCGGGTCGTGTCGTAGTCAGTTCCTAAGGCTGGCACCTTTTGACATTTTCGGTGTAATCGTTTTACCCCGCCGATTGTGTTGAGATATTGTGGCGGAGAGGAAACGTGTATACCTCTAATCCACCGTTTCATTCACCGTGCCAACAGACGTCACTTCACATAGATGTGCGTGTGGCTGAGTGGGTTCGCGCATATTTGAGTTTTGCTGTGGCTTTTTTAGTGTGTGGTGTTTTATTCATCGATGAGAGCAAAGAATAAGAGAAAGAAAGGGCAAGAGAGGGACAGAAGCCAGATCACTAATGCATTTTCTGGCTGCATAATATGCGTTTTGTCAGCTTTGGTTTTTATAACAAAACACTGCACTTTTCGCAAATGTTCTTACAAATTTAAGACCATGAATCTCTCTCTGTTATTAAATTATTTATTTGATTCATGATGAATCATTTAACAAATGATTAATATTTACAAATACAAATTGTTTTAATTAGCTTTTAAGTTTTAATATGCCTTATTGAACTTTATTGCACATTTATAACGGCGTAAAATATGTTGCACATTATTACAATATGACGTGCAAGACAGCAAAGAAAAGAAAGAAGGAACAAGGGGCCCCTAACTAGAGTCTTTGGGGGAGCACAAGTGTCAGCCATGTCACGAATGAGTGACCACACATCTCTCCACCACAGTGAGCAACTTCAGCTTTCGTTTTAACCTAATAAGAGGTTTGTTTACAGCCACCCTTAAGCAACATATAAAGGTTACGAAGCGTGTTTGCCATATTCTCAGCAGCGGTTCAAGTTCAGTTTATGTCCCCTGGCCGCTGGCCTTGGTCGCGATTTCTTTCTCCCTCTGTTTCCCCCGGGGAAGAAGAAGAAGGCTACAGCTCTAACAAAGCATCCTGAGTCCTAAACCTAAAACAAAAAAATCTGAAACTGACTCAAACAGCAGAAACTTTGCTGTTCTTAAAGACACTGTCTTTTTGTTGTCTTTAAAAATACCTGCACTAGTACACATAGTGCTTTACGGTTATCGATAACCCATGCATGTATTGTTTTTCTGTCTGTATACACAAAAAACAAGATTCTGGGCAACGCTAAATGAAATCTGACATTTGACAGGAGTGAACCTGTAAACTGTGAAGTAAAGCTGAAGTCTACAGTGAACTTACTGTGCATCGCTGCGAACGGGTCGTGTTTGCAGTGGATTTCCATCGGTTAGTAGAACAGGCCTTCCCGTTATCCCGTTAAAAACCACCAAACAACCTGTAATGTCTTGTCCTTGTCCTTTTAAAGGTTTGTGCGAATGTGGTCAGTCCGGTATGCTCGAAAAAGCTTTTTTTTTATATGCAATTTAAATCGTTTTGAGGTCCAAAGAAACTTTGGTTTAAAAAATAGACAATTTAACCTGAAGTAAATGTGATTATGTGAATTAGGGGCGGATTAGGAAGAAGATCACTTATAAATAATCATTTATCTCATCCATCATTAATAAGTGAGACAAAATGCAAATAAGTGGTCAGGGCACAACCCTGCAGGGTCACGATACTGCCTCTGTGGCCCAACATCCAGAGTGAACTAATTCAGATGGACATCAGTGGACGAGAGTATTCACCAAAAACGGGATTTTCAAGAAAAGTCCCAGTGAGATGAACTTCTTTTAGTATTAGTGCCAACAGCTGTCTTAACCTCCAAATAAAAATGTAAAAGTCTTGTTTCTGAGCTGATCTATCTTGACATCCTCGCTCCAGTGACCGTGACCCGTGAACTGTGACTGAGGTTCGCACTGTCGAGCGCCCTTAACAGTCTCTACCAGCGATTCCTAAAATCCTGGTTAGGTTTTCAAGAAAGCAAAACATTTACTTGGTTTTTAACGTATATTCACATAAATGGTTTTTCCTTGCATCTTGATCATCTAATACGTCAGAACATGCCCTCAGACTCTCTTTTTTGAAAAATACACAGAAAATTCCGGCAGCGAGAAGGTCCCCAAACAATAGACATATGACCGCGCACATATGAAACTAGAAAGTGCATTGTATGAAGTACGAATAAATGTGTCTGCCAGCTAAACAGAAAATAAAAAGAGCCTTTGCGCGAAGCATTTTACATAGTAGACTGTCCAGGAAAAGTCGTGAAGAAAAAACAAGCTTCAACAACTTCTGCAATGGCCGGAACGCGAGTAAAAATCCACAACAAGTCTGCGACGGTGCGAACGGTAGTGTAAATTTTCCTGACCGCAGGGAGAGAGTCGAAAATGTCGGTGATGTCCGCTGAACGATGCGCGTCCAGTGTGAATGATCCGGCGGTGAGAGTTGGTGACTGTGCGGCGAGCCTCCGTCTTTACTGAGCGAGCGCACGGCGCGTTTCAGAACCCGCTCTGTTGTGGACAGCGCCGGAGCCGCGGCGCTCTGCACCTACTGCAGCGCCAGAGAGACTGTCAATCAAGAGAAGTCTACCTATCCGTGCGCCGAGACGCGCTCAAGAAAATACGACACCGATTGGCTAACACTGACCCTGTAAGAAAGTGACGTGCTGTCCCAATTGTGCACCGACAAATGGGGAGTCTTGAATCTTAGAGGCTTCTCTGATCCCCTGTTTAATTTCAATTAGGAGAGGATTGCTTTTTAAATATCCGTTTGTACTCACCTCGGCCCTCTAACTAATAAATAGTTCATATATTACAAAATAGGTTATCTGATACTGTACGTATTTAAAGTTATGCAAAATCACTGCAAACTTCTGCTTTGTAAAACCACATCGCAAAATTTTACCGAGCTTCGAGCGAAGATTAAAATTGATAAATACATGCTTTGCTATTTATTAAAAATGCGATTATAAGTAATTTCTCGCTGCGGTTTCTTAGTTCAGTTTATTATCGGTGGCTAAAAGGTTTAATTGTTGTAGCATTTGGAAACGGCGAAAGCTTTACATCTCTTTACTAATAATAATTTAAATTTCGTTTTTGTAACATTGACCAGAGTATTACGAGGGGTGCACTACAAAAAGCACAAACCTGACTCTGTCAACGTTTTTATGCCATTGCCATCCACACCAAGTATAAACTATTAAGCTTCTGATATAAAGTGATATTATGTGGAATCAGTAGCTATAGTGTGCTCTTAGAAAATAGTGATTATAATTGTTGTGGTGGTAAACAGCAATGATCAGTGTAAAAAAAACAAGCATTAAATTGCCATTTTATAAAGCATAATATTGCTTGAGGATTTTTTTTCAGAACATAAACATGCTTTTCTTTCTTTAAACTGGTTTCGAATTACTGAACGAATTAAACATTTTATATTTGATGCACTTTTGTACACGTATTCAAGTATATTGGTCTAACGATTTTTAAATTATTTTATGCACAAAAATGAATGTCGGTTGGCTCCAATCGTTTTGATAACAAAGTTGAAACTCTCTAATTATTATTGTGTCTATATGCACGATGATGATGTTACTTTGCCGAAGTTTCAAGTCTTCATTGGAACTCTCTGAACTCATAAAGAGCAACGCCCTTTTAAAACAAAATCGCAAAGTTTCAGTGTTTAATTCTATTTTTGTTTCCGGACATTTTTCACCAAGTGTTTATGCACCATTAAAGACACCGTGTTATTCTTTGCTTACAAGTCAAGGACGCATACAGACTTAAATAGACATATAGACATATAAAGGGTATTTGATGATACGGTCAGAAAAATGTAAACTTAAAGTCAAAAAATCCTGAAAAGGTAGCTACAATATTCCTAAATTGTTCTGCAAATATTGCATAGGCTTACGATTCCAGCACCGTGAGCGCCATTAGTGCCACGAGGGGGCGAACCTTTGTGTCGTGAGATGAACAGGGTCACGCTCGGTTACGTCAGCAGCTTATAAACGCACGCACACTCAAGTGATACACTAAACAGGCAAGGGCTATTTGCTAATATTTTTATTCGATTTCTTAAACAACATTTTGTATGACACTTACCATTATAACATTTTAATGGATGTTAGGGCTTGGGCGTACAGAGGACACACTTTTCTCACAGGAAACGTGTTTTCTCAAAGTGTCATTTTATTTATTTTAGTCTGTCAAGAGAGTAGCAAAGTTGTTTGCTTACCTGTGATTGTACGAGACTCATAGAAATAATTACTTTATGACTATTTAAAGATTTAAAAATGTAAATCATCAAAATTATTTTAAAAGTATTTTTCTCAAACTACCACCAACATACAATTTTGTTCTTTCATTCTATGATTTTAAAATATCTCCAGAAGTAGATTTCTTTGTTCAATCGACGAATTTCTTAAGACCTATTAAAAACTAATTATGGACGGCCTAAATGTTACCTCAAGCTTTGGAGTGAACTTCATAATATAATGCAATTCTGAGTGTTTTAACACTGGAAACAATAATCGTCTAGGACGTAGATTCAGTCAATGAGGCCGTAACCCTATAAAAAAACAGCTGAATAAATGCTATATGCATATTAACTAGGCTTATGAAATCAAGCGTCTGTCGGCCCGAATCACTGTTCAAACGGAATAAAAAAGTAGTATCAGATATCAGGGTCAAATATCAGAGTCAAAGTCAAGAACAGGCCTTGTGTGTTTAGTTAGTGTAATGTGTCAATGAATTGCATAACTGACAAAAACTGAGAGATGTTCACGAGAAGTGGAAATCTGCTAATAACTAATATAAACTAATATATATTAATATATTCGAAACGTAAAACAATTGAAGCCCATTGGACTTTAAGCCAACAGTGAATGGCACTGCTATGACATATTAAGCAACGCTATCGAGCCACAAAAAGATGGGCGAAATCAAAACTTTTAATTATGTCTACAAATATTTGCCACAGAACAAATAAAAACACGGTTACCAAGTACTGGGAGTTCACATTACAATAATATTTGGTCTTAAAGAACTCCTGGGCGTAGGTAAACCTATCGTTTTGCACCTGAGGTGAGATAAAATAACCTAAATGGACTAAGGCATTTAGCAGGTTTGAGTTAAATAAACTAGTTTCTCACTGTGTTATCGCAAGAATTTAGAAAAAAATCGTAAAGGTAATAAATGGGAGTCTGTATCACATCTACTCTCAAAGGGGTTCGAGTGAAAGGGCACGTGGAGCTTCTGAGAACCTCGTTTTCTTTGGCTCTCCTTATTGTTCCTCTTCAAATTCTAGGGTGTACTAAAGGTTTTGGATATTGTGTTCTTTTGACTGTACTTTCATAAGCCAGACAACAAGGCTTTAACCCTAGCACACCTAAATCTCAAACACGTTTCTGTCATAATCACAACTTCAGCTAAGGTGTGCAAGGCCCATCACAAGAAGCAGTTTTAAACTAGCACTGCATTGGAAGACTTTACGTGTTACAAAAGTGTCCAATTCTATAGCATCGTACAAAAAGTGCGATTATAAGAAGATAGACCACCAACAGACTTGTTAATGTAAGGACAAAATCAAAGCTGTTTCATACAAGTACTTCGCATAGCCCATGAAGAAAAAATGCAACTAGCGTTTGTTATGAAATGGTATTTGTTAGTTCAGTTTTGTTTAAAAGTATTTAAAGGTTGTTTTTCAACAAAAAATCGTTCAAGTGAAAAGGAGAAACAGACAAGGCCCTACCCGACCGTCCGATGCGCAGAGATGGACCCTTTTGGTCCAAATCCATGCCGTGGCAGAGGCTGGACAGAGGGATGAGCGGGGGGGTATAAAAGTTCCCTCTCCTATATCCTCTGTTGCTGTTCTCTCTGCTCGTTTTTTGTAACAGTGGTTTTGACGAATGGTAGTTTGAAATAATGTGACTCTTCCGCTCCCTGTTGCGCCGTTGCAATTGTTCACTGGAGTGAAACTAAACGTTTTAGGTGGAAAAGAGACTCTAAAGGAAGCGTGAAACGATTACGGGGCAAAGTCAAGAAAGAGCCGCGCGCTCAATGTGCGCTCATGTCTCCTTTCTTCCTCTCTCTCTCTCTCTCTCTCTCTCTCTGTCGGTCGGTTTGTTTCTGTCCTTCTCATTATGCGTCTTTCTATATTTATTGCACTCTTTCTCAAACAGCCAATATAGAAGTGTTCCTCTTTTTCAGCAGGGAATACTCGGTCGAGTATAAATCTGTTAATTTGTTGGTAACACTTTACAAACGTACTGTAAATATATTGTGCTCTCTTTATTGTGCTGACGGGGACCCGTCAAGGGATTCGTGTTGAGGAGATAAGTGAAAAACAGAACATGATCTTTTGTTTTGCTAATAATAAGCATTTTTTTTACTAACATCCTTAAGTATATACGGAAACTGCAAATTATAGCTACCTTTAGTTTATAGGTATAATACCTTTCGTTATTAATCACAAAATAACGTCTTTATAATGCCTAACAATTCGGTATTCATTCAAATAGATATATAGGGGAAATAACCATTAACAGTGATTATAATGTGTTACACTGTTTACCATATGACAGGGGCCCTGTTGGCATTGCATGCTTTATTGGTCGATGCAATAAGATCTGTGCATCAGACAGCTTGTGGTTTCATTACACCAGCAACACACGTGAATGCATGAGCTGGATGACGGCGGGCGATGGTCTGGGGTCTCGAGGTTCAAATATCACACAGAGACAATTGAGCGCCAAACAATGCGCTAGACTCACCGTTCAGTACTCTCTGACCTCTGCTCAGAAAACAACAAATGTAGCTCATTTAATCGCGCCTCATAAAGCCACGTCCCATTGATGAAGGGCTGAAGGCAGAATAATGAATGAAGCTTTAGACCTTATTAATTTAATACGGAATGGCCTGTGGCTTATTTCACATCATTTTGGCCCAGAGGTCAATTATTTAATTACAATAATTTTCGCGCATGAGAGGAAGCCTGTATTCATTTGCAAAAAAGTAAATAAAAGAAAAAAAAATTGAGCCGTTTTGAGGATGAGACCCATTCAGCGTTAAAACCAGTGCAGTCAGAACTGGCATGGGTTCGGTTCTGTTGTTGCTTTTGATGGTATGAGGAGAGATGTGAGCACCAGTGTCGCGGTGCAGGTGGCTGTTGTCACGGTGACCTGAGGCGCTGTAACCGCCTCGCTACACACGCCTCTCCGCTCGGAGATCAAGGGCCAAACTTGTCTTACACAAACTTACATCAACGTCCACTCTTTATTCGCCTTTCTCCCTCCACATCACCTCCATTAACACCAAGGACCACAGTGCTGCCATTTCCCATGACATTAACGCTTAAAATGCGTTCGTGGGTAATCGACAATTTATTTGCAGTTTTCATCCACGACGCCCAGATCGCGACAAAATACTTCTGTGTACTTTTTAAATCGGTGTACTTGTTCAAGGAGAAACATGTATTTGTTCATATGAGAAACTTTATATATATATATATATATATATATACTTTCGTTGTAATAATACACTTACGTTTCGTAACATTCTATTATCGCTCAATAATGCATATTAATTACTATTTTTGTAACAATTATTAGGTAAAAATGTCAGCATTCAAAGGACAGGAGACTAAAGAAGACTAAAATGGCGTACCACAAACATAAAATATACTATTGCAAACATACTTTCCGTACTGTAACAGTATTGCTGTTACTTATTGCTTTAACTTGTATTAGCCACCACTGTCATTAAAAAAAGTCACGAAACTCAAAACGTAAGTAAAAATAAATAAATAAAAAGTCAGTGAAAAGTTTATCTAAATATGACACCATTCTTTAGCAGAATGGTAAATAGTACATTTTGGTAAGAAGTCTTAAAAATAAAAATGTGCCTGGAAATTGGTATATGCGGGCTATAAAACTAATGAATGAGAATAATTTTAGCAACAAATTTATTTACACAAAACAATTTGTTTATGAGCTTTGTTGTGTGAAATTCATGCAAAGACCACCAATATATCATATTCCGCTTGCCAACTTTTCGCTGCTCTGTAACGCGATACGGTTACAAAATGTGGTGTTTCGGTCTCACTTTTTAATTTAATTAATAAAGTAATTAAAGCGCAGAGAGTTTTAGCAGGAATTTTGTCTGTTGCCCTACTGGAAGCGGAAATAATCGCTTTTGACCGAGACTTCAGAGTGAAAGCGGACGATTAAAACAATAAGTAATCAAATACACAAAGAAAATTAACAACGTTAATGGCGCCTTTTTTATTTAACTAATTTAGTCTCTGATTGATGAGTAGTGACAATGAACGATTTTTGTTTCTTTGTTCCTCTACAGTATTTGCAAGATCCAGTAACACAAACAACATAATCAAAAACAGAAGCAACATTAGTTATTCAGGCGGTTTATCTATCTTTTGACCATCTTTTCATGATAGAAGTACGCTTATGTTTCTTATTAGGAGGACATTAGTTTAAAAACTGACCATGCAGTTTCATGCAATTACTGTTTCCGCTAAATACCAAAGCAATTACAGTAATCGCCTCTTTAATATATTTTTGTCAACACAAACAAATCCTACAATGTTTGAAAGAAATGACAAACTGCGGATTTACAGTACCAAAAGTAGCCGTGTTTGCCATTACATTTTAGCGGTTAGCAGTTACCTTGTTATTTTATGTAAGTGTAAATGTGTCTGCCAATGTTAATTGGACAGAAATATTTGAAATAATCCTTGGACTATTTTTTACTAAAAAGGAATAATTGAGCACTGCCTAATTTATGGTTACCTTTTAATAAAATTAATAACATGAAATATTTCCCAACATACAATTTGTAAAATAAATACAAATTTGGAAATTAATGGGGGGGCTTTTCCTATCATTATTATTATTATTTCTTATGAATGTGCAATTTATGGGAGTTTTCCAAAGCATCAACATTACTTTCAATGCCATATCTTAATTACATAAGTTTGGTGATATGGCAAAATTTGCTTTCACTTAGCAATCAAATAGTTTTTGTGATTGTTATCGGAGCTAACCTGATAACAACTGTCAGAGTGTTTACTAAAAAGTGAACACTAAACTCAGGAAATACAGTGCTAGCTCGAGACCTGTCAACATTTGGCACAACACCAGACCACACAAAGAGAACATGGGTTTCTTCAGTGAGTGTTTTGTTCCAGATCCTGTGACATGTGTAGTGACATGCTGGGGTCAAACTGTGTCTTGATGTTCTCTGTAGACCTTCACAAAGAGAAACAAAATGAACATGGTAAACAAAATGGTAAATAAAACAGGCAAGTGACATCAGTGTGTGCAATAAAAATGGTTAGTAACAAAGGCCCTGGATACTAAATCTGTACAAAGAAAAACAGTGATAAACGTAGCAACTGCATATAATAATCTATTGTACATGTGTGTCTGGTAGCCTACACTTTGTTACATTGTTTATCTTCACTCTTGGAAAATATTTTGGGCTATCTTACTTCTATTGACTCCTATACAGCAATAAAGCTATTATATTTGTAAATAGCACCCAAATAGACTTATAACTTTCAATGCCATGATAATTGTATGCTCAAATATTGATCACAGCACAGTATGGGTCAATGTTACACATGAATAACACACATCAGCAATATAAATGCAGGGGTAGGAGAAGGTGACCATTTGGCTTCATTTTCCAAATGAAAATCTTTCTCATGCAGAACAGCCATGTGGAATCAGATATTGGAATCGAGAGGTCTGGATCCTCGCTTGTGACTCCATCTTCAACACCCGACTGGTTTGAATTTGTGCAGTAAACAACCAGTTTAACCAGTAAACAAGTGCTTCCCTTTTCCTTTAAAAACAATAACAGTAATAACGATCAACAAATAAGTCCAAAATCAGACTTATCATGTGGCAATTTCTGTAAAGCAGCCAGGCATTTCGTTCTCCAGCTTCAGTCAGAATTTATATAGCTTCGTTTTCCCAAAACACTGTATGTGTGGTAGGCTTTTGGCTTCATTTAGGAAATGTAACCTTTTGAAAGAAAACAATCCACAGCTTTGATGGCCTTTTCTCCTTGTGACACATGGTCTTCAGAATCAGATGGCATTCACACAATGATTCCTACATCAGTCAGCATGCCTCACTCATGCCATAGGTTCTCAGATGAAAAAGACAGGTGGTTGAGATTTAACAAGAAGAAAAGAAAGAAATGGGACTAGTCATTTATATTTGGATATGTTTGTAAAATATAAATGTTAAGATACGTGGACATAGAAGATTCCAAACATGGCAACTGATGAAAGAACCCTTGCTTTTTGTTTAGCAGGAATAAAGACGTAAGTAAGATAATATTTAAAGTAAAAGGCCAAAACCTTTAAATGTCAGTAATGTCTTGAATAACTAAAATATACAAATGAAATCCCTTGGAAATAATCATTTGCACCCAAATTATAAGACAATATTATTATTACTAGACTACTTATTATTAAAATTGTTTGTAGTGAGTATGTGTTGGGTTATTTATCACATCCATTAATGTTAATTGAGAATTTTTGTTGTATTCAATGTAGTCAGTGCCAGTGGCAAAACAAAAACGCACTGATGGGATTTTCTTTGAGAGGTGTCTCGCACTTGTATTTCACATGCTTAAGAACTAGACATCATACATGTAGATGTTTCAGGCCTGGACAGTTCTATATTTCCCCAAATGTCTGAATTCTCAGTCAATTACACTAAGGAAAAAAAGAGAGCTATTGCTTAAACCCAAGAGTCACTGTTATTCAATGGTACAACAGAATGTTCTATCCCCGGAATGAAGATTGGTTGGCCAACCATTTTGTTTTCCTGTGGAGCCCGGAAGCGCGTCTCCATGTGTTGCATTTCGAAAATCGGAAACTTATAAACAGGTCAGAATTTTATTCACTCTTGCATCAAACGCCCCAGATTGTCTCCTGAGTCGTGGGTGACTGTCGGAAGGCTGGTAGTGTTTTAAAACACCATCGTGTCTGTTTATTAGTTTTAAAGTACTCAACCGGCATCTATATCTACGTAAACACACGTGGGTCGTGCGCTTGATAGCACTGAGGCTAACACATGTCACACAGACGTGTTTTTTTCTTTTTTGTGCACCGATTTTAATACGGCAGAGAATGAAATGTTTAATTTAACTCGTTAAATATTGCGTTTACTTCAAGTTGCCCCTTAACTGGATTCTTTACCATTCGAGTTAGCCAACTGGCTAAGTGTTGGCGTGGGAAGTTTATTTTCATCACCTTTTGATTCGTTTTGTGAAATTTGAACTAAATTAATTCTCAATATGCCTTTCTTGCTGCTGTCAAACATACTTGAGTTTAAACAAACTCACGAGTGCCTAGCTTTACCAATTGAAACCTGTAGAAAATGCTAGCAAAACAGAGCAAAACGAAATTTAAATGGGTGTAGACCGACAGTCATCTATCAGAACACAAGGCAGTGGGTGACGTCAGAGGATTTAATTAAAAAACAATTTTATTTTTTTAATGAAACAAGTAGCGATATTTTATGTTCAGTTTATTATTCTTTGCATTATTGACATATCAGGGCTTGTCCTGACAGGAACCCTGTCATTGAAACAAAGCATGCCTGTTTAGAGGACTTTATTTTCCTATAGTTTATCATTTGAATTTATTTCCCCGTACCCTTAGAGCACTGGTTGGACTGTGAAGTTGATGGGTCATATGCAATGAGCTGAGACAGCTTACCTGTCGATAAGAAGAAGATGCAGTTTGATTAATAAAGTAACACTTTATTTCTGTAAAGTAACAGAAATTGTGGATATTTATGCAGTCGGTCTGTCTGGGAATGTTTTGTTTTCCAAATAAAAATAAGGTGTCCATATCATACAAAACAAAGGAACCGTGGTTTTACTACAAATAAAACAACAACTACAACAAAAAACATGGTTGCTATAGTTAAACCATTGTAACCACAAATTAACCATAGTTTTGTAATTAAACTGTTGTTATACAAATGGTAATCCATGTTGCAAAAAACATGGTTCTACACTGATGCTAATAAAAACCAAGGTTAATTTTCATGAGAAATGGATAGTGGTAAGGAGTAAATAAATTTGTTTTATAGGATTTTCCTGCAAATGGATCTTAAATGGATAGTTCACTTTTTTTTTCAAAAGAACAGTAAAGAAAATGTTTAGCTAAAATCGTTGTCCTTGGTGATTCATAAAATGCAAGTCACAAAAAGCAGATACAGGAAACAAAATTAACCCCACATCCCTCGACAATATATTGAGGTCCTATGAAGCGAATTGATCGGTCTGTGCAAAACACGTACTGTTATACACCATTCTAATCAGTAATTAAAGACCCTTCTTGTGGTGTTTCCTAAGTGCCTGTGAAGGGTGCAAGAATGTTTTTTTTATCCAAAGTGAATTGTGGTGCATTGAGGTTACACATTTTATAAGTATGCATTCCCTTGGAATAAAACCCATGACACATTGATACATACTTTTTTATGACCTCCTAATTGATGATGACTCGTGGGATGTTGATGGCTGATGTCGTTTTAGGGCTCTCCTTGAGATGTTCTCAGGGTATCAGGAGTGGGAGGATTATCAGAATGAGCTGTACCGTGATGAACCTGTCTCAGGTTCATCGGACGTTGACAGTGAATTGGAGTTCCAACTTTATTCCCAGCTGCACTATTGCACTGAGAACCAGAATGCCCATGAAGACTCGGAAGAAGTCCAACCATCAATACCACAGGCTCAGGCTCAGCCTCAGCAGAGCTCCTTACCTCCTGCACCTGTAGATATCATAGTGATAGACTCTGGTACGGATGCTGTCACAGGATCAGATAACACAGAGGAAGATGAGAGCGTGTGTGCAAAAAAAGGTAAAACATCAAAACACTGTAGGAAGTGGCAGCCCTATAGTGCCCAATTGCTCGACCCATCACATGTTCAGAAAGGACGGGACTCCCCAGATGAAATTGTCGTGTTGGATTCTGAGTCAGATGAGAACTCGGATTCGCACTCTATACCTCCATTTGTAGTGGATCTAGGTTCAGATTCAGACTCAGATGGATTGGAGAACTGGATGATTTTGAGCCAGGAGAACCAAGATGGAGATCAGAACATCGAGCTGAATCTTTCCGCACAGCATAACTATGAGAACCAAGGTAAGACATTTTGTTTTTTTTTCTATGGAGCACTTGAGGAGAGAGTTTGAAGAGTTTGAGGTGACTCCATGTTTGTCGTACAGTTAAAGTGAATGGTGACCAAGGTTTCATGTCCCCAGTCTTTTGCCTAAAATCTTAATTTGTGTTTCTACTGTTTACAGTTTTGTGTTGTAGAATCTTTACACTTTTTCAAAGTTCTTCCAAGGTAGTCCATATAACTTAAACAGTGTATTTTATATCTTTGGAAGCCGTTGTTTTAAAAGTTATGCACAGTTATCTGTGCATTTTTGCTAGATAGCAAAAATGCTAGATTGCTTTGCTAGATTGCAAAAATAAGAGCAAAATATTTGGTGAATACTTTGTTTCAGTCTAATACAAAAAAGATTTGCTAATGCAAATCTAACACTTGACCTCAATAAACATTTACGCATTTGGCAGATGTTATTATCCAAAGCAACTACAGTACATTCAAGGTATATAGTTTTCTGTATGTGTTCCCAGGGATTCGAATCCACCACCTTTGTGCTACTAATGCAATGCTCTACCAATTGAGCTAGTTTGTTTGTTTGTAACTTTTATGTTGTTTTTACATTTTGTATAAAAATAGGACATATCTTTTTGGGTAAATCTTCATTCTGAACAGTGTCTCATTTATATTTTGCTAGTAAATCTTTGTATGAGCCACCTAGAGGGACTGCAGGCCAGAGTACCTGTGATATCCAGACTGATGCTGCATTTATGTAAATGCAAGCACAGATTTGTATTTATCCCCAAAGCACTCTGCATTCTTCTGCTGTATAGGCCGTATGTGCATCCACTGAATCTATGAATCTCTCATCCACATGCATTCATTGTGAAGTTACAGTGTGAGCACATAGACTCAGGCCCTTAACCGACTGAACGAGCGGGTATGTGCATAAACGCATATATCCGGCTGTCCACGTGTAAGGTTAATTTGCATGCACGTGAGAACATGCAGGAAAAGCGATGAGGGAATATTTCTGTGTATGTAGATGAAAAAACAAACAAAACACAACAAACCTCCTGTCAGAGAGCGCAAGCGAGGGTGTAGGAGACTTTAATCATAGATGAATAAAAATGTATTTGCAAATCTCTCTAGAGCTACACATTAGGTTAACCTGCAAAGCTCAGCAATGCTCAAACCTCAGTTTCCTGTCTCCCCAGACTTCCCAAACATGTTGTCCTCATTTCCATCTGAAGATTCCTTCCTGGTGCTTTGATTTATTTTCTACTCCTTCTCTTTCATTTTTCTATCAAGTCCTCCCCTTCTACAGACCATTTCATAGTGTCTGTTTTCCATCTCTTTTTCCCTCCATCCTCCCATCCCTCTCTCTCACTCTCTAGTTCATTTGAATAGTGACTATGGAAGAGTCTGTGGGCTGGTATTTCTGCTCTGTCGATCATGCTTCTCACACTTATGTGCAGAGGGGGCCTTTCTACTGCCCCGGCCTGCTTTTGTTACCCAGAGAGAGATTCAGTGGAGGATGAGAGAGAGGGTAGGAGGGGTTCAGGAGGAGGAAAGAGGCAGCCCTCTGTCTCTCTTTTTCTCCTCTGTGTCTCTGATCTCTGGGGCTTGACCCTGCACTCCAGAACATGTGGGTCACATAAGGGAGGGGAGCTGAGAGGAAGCTACCCTGTTTATTTGTCCAAACATGAGAGATTTCCACTGTCAGGGTAACTTTGGTAGACAGGGCACAAAAGGATGGTTCAGATGGAAGGTCTTGTTGGATTGTGGGTAATGAGTGTTAAAAGCATATATTGTACCGTATAATATTTTCCCCCAACCATCTAAACCATCTGCCTTTTCATAATTGAAACCAGTGCTAAGATTGGGTGGGGCAACGAAGGATGTTGCCTATGAGACAGACCCAATAAATACGTTTATGCTGCTGAGTATATATAACTTTAATAATTTTGTGTTAGGCCCTGTGAATCCAAGTGACAACCATGACCACAATTGTACTTCTTTTTTAGTGTTTTTCAAGAACTGACTCTAGTGGTAAACTGATATATCAGCCCGGTTGATTCATTTGGCAGTGTGTGGCAGTTTTGCGGTGCCAGGCAATAGAAATGAACCATCCTCATGTCAAAAATAGATGTTCTCTTGAGTGTAGTTTCCAAAATCTTATCTAAAACATTTGATTTTCAAATTTCAAGTTACATTCTGAAGTATTTTTTATTTGGATTTTAAGTTGCTTTTATAAATTTGCTTTAAATATGTATATATGTGGAATCAGCCATTTGCCTTTGGAAAAACTTTGGCCATTGCCTACCACAAATCCTATCTTAAAATAAAATTCAATAAATTATAGTACCTTGAGATAGGGTAAACCTGCCTGCCTTTTTTATTTCATTGTAAGAACCTTTAACGTTTTAATCACACAATATTGTGTTCATAGGTAGACAGTAAACATACTTTGTCATCTGTAGTAGACAGACAGGAGTAGACAGACACATACTCCTGTGATTGTAGTATGCACTCTTCAGGGTATGATAGACACTGTTTTAGAGAAGTGTGATTGTGTTTGTGATGCACTAGCCAAGAGCTTTAGACAGCAGTGGCTAATTTCATTTGAGCACACACACTCAAACCTGCACAAATCCAATTCTCTCCAGTTGCTAATTCTCAAAACTGTGTGATATGCGCCGACCAAACAACCTGCAGTTATCTCACAACATGCATACCCTCAAATCCAATTTTCTTCAGTCGATAGGTGTTACTGTATATGATAACTGTACTATATGATAACAGATATACCCACACTCAAAGTGGTTGACATAGGCTGAATTTGAGAATTGTAACACATTTAGACAGATGATAAAGCAACAGGATTGGCAATGTTTGTGTGTTTCAAAGAAGCAACATTTTTAAAATCATTTTGACAATATTTTAGATCATAAAGAGTGGCACACTGTTGCATATGCATCAAAAACGTTACGATATACCCAGATTCTTCCCTTATACTCTGTTTACCCTGTCCTTTAGTTCAACACACACACACAGGTTGTCTTTGAATCTATCTGATTTTAGGATGAACGGGCCTCTTTGACCCCACTCAAATGGAACAGACAAGAAAAACGAGAGGCTCCAAAGGGGGGGCCCTCAGCAAAGGGGGGGTCTGAACTTGAATTAGTTGTTGAGCCTTCCTCAGCGGTCACACTTTCTTTTTTCTTCCTCCTTTGTGCCTTTTTAATTTCCCTTTTCCCCTTTTAATCTTTTTTCAGTGGTTTTTTTCCCTCCCCCTTTTTGGTTCTGTGTGTTTTTTTTGCCTTGTGAACACCAAACTTTGTCATTAGACTGGACTGTAGCTCTGGCAGCAGATGGGCAGTAGTTTAAACTGTGTGTGAAGGTTTGAAAGAGAATAGTCTCGATTGTGTTTCATACACTGCAGACTATAAAAAGGTAAGACTTTAGCTCTCTGTCCTGCTTTTCTTATTGTTTCTCTTTTTAAGAGTTCATAAATTGTGTTCTGACCTCTTTGTAGTTGCATGAGTGTGAACTGTAGGTGAGTTGTGCTAAGTTCTGGTTTTAGATGCGTTTCTGGTTAAGTCTGTTGACTGCCATCTTTACTGCACTGAAAGGATATAGTGGGTTGGCAACCCACTATATCCTACTGGATATTTCTCTGGCTGTCATTACCACATTCTCTGTTTCTCTCTTTCTCTCTCTGTTTCTCTCTCTCACTCTCCACTCTGTTTGTATGTTCCCTCTCCCACACTGATATATCGCTTCTCTGTAATGAGGGCACACC
Source organism: Chromobotia macracanthus (assembly GCA_036877525.1). NCBI lineage: Eukaryota > Metazoa > Chordata > Actinopteri > Cypriniformes > Botiidae > Chromobotia > Chromobotia macracanthus. Next base: position 192,859 of record JAZGTH010000117.1, read on the forward strand.
CAGGCATCATGAACAAAACTGACAGCTGTCAGTCACTTTTGTTACTTTTCCTCCATCTAGATTTTATGTATTTTGTGCTATTTTGATTTTCTGCTTGAAATTGCTTTATTTAACGGGGGCATCATTTTAACTTTAAGCTTTTTGTGTCCGTTAGCCTTTTCTTTAGTGGCTCTTTTACTTAAATTGTTAATTTAGATACTAAATGTTTCTAATTTTCTGCTGTCTTTACACACACCTTATTTACATACTCAAAAGACAGAAAAAGGTTTATAAGTTTAAAGTTGTTTTTTATAGAATGACAATAGCCTTCTTATACATAGTTGCTTATTAGTGGGATGTAATGGGGTGTAAAAACTGCTCGTTTTCGCTTATGTGTAAATTTTTAACATTTGTGTTCCTGTAGCTCAATTAGTAGAGCGTTATGTTAGCAGTGCAAAGGTCATGGCTTTGATTCCCATTAAACACACACGTCTGCCAAATGTAAACGTATGCATAAATGTCATTTTTGATTTGGTAGTTGTTTGTAGAGTTGTGAACTCAAATTCAGTAGTGAATAAATGCTTGCCGAATAAAGGGTTTGCCATTAAACCTTTTTGGTATGTGTTTCTGCAAATTTTGTAAATTCCAGCTTATTTTACATGCCGAAATTTATTAACATTTAAGGGATGGAAAGTCAGGCGACATGTCTGTGATGTGTTAGTGAATGAACATGGTTGTTTTGAACAGGCAGTTGATAGCGTGGAAGAGCATTATAGAGGGTGTGTGTTGTGTAATGCTTGTTGCTGAACGCTAAAGAAGTTGAAGGTGTTTTATCAGCAGGATTTGCGAAGGCCGCATATTGCCTCACACGTGTGTGTGTCGCTGGGGTGAGGCGTGGCAGCTGTGTGAGGTGATACGTGTCTGTAAGTCTGTGTATGTGAGATTGGAGGGCTTTCTGGGTGTAAGTTTGTATGTGTAAGTTGTGTGTGTGTGGCAGGGATAGACATCAACTCTTATCTGGGCACAGCAGTGCCACATGTGAAACACCTCAGTCGTTTCTCCACGTTGTGTGTTTGAACAGATGCCATGTCCTCACACAAACACACACACATACAGATTTGCTACAAAATCAGGATGTTAGGCTTGTTGTGCTTTGTTTATACTTTTATATTTTGTGATAAGACATTTATTGGTTTTGTTGTATTATGTTTTAACTTTTTATTAGTTATTTTATTAGGCCAAAGAATGTATCATCATATGCTTCATGCTATTGGAAAATAAAGCAAAATAATTTACATTTTAAAATACTGCAATATTTTACTTTGATAATGTAAAAATATTGATCAATAAAGAATATCAATAGTTATATTTTTCACATGAATATTTGGGGGAAGACAGAAATTCAGAGCTGGGAAAACGTATGTCAATGCACATTAAATTATTTATGTTCAACCAAAATCTAAGCTTAGAATAAATTGAGAATTTAAGCAACTCTAATTCGGATGAAAGATTCATACTAAAGGTTAAAGATCATAATATTTCAGTTTAATTATCTACACCAAACATTACACCTTAGAAATCCAATTGTGTGTTATCGTGACCTGGATATCACTATAATACTGTCTTGTTAGTTTTCCACCCATTGCAAAATGGAAAATATCCTGTTAATTTGTCAAAATCCCCATGAGCTGTTTTCTTTCACATTTTAATTTTCATTTATTTTAAATTGTAATTGATTGCGTAAATATAGATTTTCACAGTTAATTACAACACAGTACAATTTTTAATAGCACAGTTTTGTTGATCATAGCCAACGTTAAAAGTAACCATCGACAACGACTCGCTGAGCGATCGCCTTAAATCATGAGAATCTCATCAGATGTTTTCAAAAGATTGAAATTTTTCATCAGTTCGACACCCGGCTTCTCAGCATTTCCATCAGCTCTGTTTTCACGAGTGGCCAGTGATCTAAGCTATAAGTGTGGGCAGCATAATCCCGTTTGAAAGGTCTGTGTGTGTTCCTGGTTGTACGTTTGGCGTTTTGGGTGGGCTCTGCATGGGACAGCAGGTATCCTTAATCATGTTATGGGATGTGGGGTGTATTTTTGAGAAGGGGTTAGCTGGCAAGCTCCCATCCCAATTTCATACTAAATGGTCACACACCAGGTTTGATTAGAGAAGGCAAGGCAGAGGAACCCATCCTGCTTCATTGTCACACTTACTGCCGTTGGTGCAGAACGGCAGGTCTGGTTTAAAAACAGCAGTGGTACGTATGCAGGCCACCTAACTTTAGTCATTCTGTTTGGGGGAAGTATTTGTTGTGAGTCATAATTTCGAGTTTTACAAATCAAAAGTATTTTGAGAGTTTTAGTGTTGGCGAAGATGATGGAGTCTGCTTTAGTTTTTCCCACACTAAAACGTAATACAATATTTATATGTGTAAAATAAATGTTCCCGTAAATACAGTAAATATAGTTCTTGCTTATTAAAATGCATAGCGTTCAAAAAATGTTTCTGTTATAAATGAATTTCTGTGTTTATCAGTTTCAGCTTTCAGTCAGGTAGGGCCTGATGGCTTAATGAAGCTATCACAGGATATTTATTAATATTTTTTTAATAGCTAGGAGAATATTCTCCCGCAGTGGGTTAAATCTGAATGCTTTATCTTTTCCTCTGTGATTATCTTTACCATGCAAAGACGAAGCCTTGTCCCGGAAAACCTCAAGTCTACATCTGTGTTTGTTTTCGCAGGTGCTCATTTGGTTTGATGCGAACGTTTTTTTTTAATATAGAATGTTTGTGTGGGCTGTTTTCTGACAAAGCGCCATGAAAAAGTCCCCCACCAGCTTTTGTCGTAAATTGATGTTTTTCACAGAAATTATTTAAATGTGATTACAGGATGACAAAAAAGAATGTGTATACATTTTATTTTTCTTACGAAGATGAAATGATAATAAGATCATTTGTAACTGAGGCATAAAAGCAGGTTTTCCATTGGTGTGGCATTAAAAACAGTTTTGTCACTGTTTAGTCTCCATTTGGAGACTAATGTTGACCAAAAAATAGAGGAATTAGTTTTATAAAGTCAGTGAATCAATGCTAAGAATATTTTTACTATTTTTCCATTAGATTAAGAGTAATATGTTAAACCCTGTTTAATTGTAATATAATCCTAAATATTAAGGTTAAAAATTCCTAGCTCATGGGTATTTATCATTTAATTCGCTCTTTCATAGTCTGGGTTGATTATCTTTTCTGTGGTGCAGGTGTCTTTGCGCAGAGAGGGAACTTCAGTGTGGGGGGAGAAAGCAATTGCAATTACCAATCAAATCCATTCTAATTAAGCAGTCATTTAATATACAATCAAATTATTGCCTAAGTGACAAAGGACAGAGGTTCCCTATTGAGACCTGATTAATTTTTTTTGGTCTGTCTTTTAGCACAACTTTAACTTTTAAATCACTCTTTTTGGTTGGGGTGTTTGGGTTAGGGGTATTTATTAAGCACTGTGCCAAGATGATGATTACTTTGCTGTTTGGGGTATAGACTATTACATTATAGAATATTAATATAATTTCATTAAACATTCATGTTCAACAAAATGATGCAGAAAATTCAGATGAAGGAATAGATCATCCAAAAATGGAAATTTAGGTTTACACCCTCATGTTAGTGTAGTCATTTGTTGTATCGTTGAAACGCAAATAAACATTTTGAAAAATGTTTTCTTTTTTTTTGTCCGTACAGTGAAAGTTAGTGTGGTCCAGTGTTGTTTTTATTGTTTGGACAAGAACGGTTGAAACATTCTTCACAATATCTCTTTTGTGTTGTGCAGAAGAAAGGATAGCATACAGCTTTGGAACTACATGAGGATGAGTAAATAAAGACAGAATTAAATTTTGGGGTGAACTATCCCTTTAAGTAGTTCTTGTGGATACATTGTATTTTGAAGGATCAGCCATCCCCAGAGCAATTAACCTAAAGTAGTGAACAGATCGTTGTAATACTTGAACAAAATATGATCATTTGTCCAGCTCTGATGTCCTACAGTTTCAGGAGCATATGCTTTTTAAAAAATCTTTATAAATAGAATGTCAAGAGATACTTGTTACTTTCATGAAGTCACATTTGTAGTTCTAAAGTAAATCGAATAGTGTAATAGTACACTTATCCCTGTTCTAAAATTAAGAAAATGTGTATGGGAAGCTACACTACAAAATGACACTTCTTATCAGATAAATGATTCTGTACTTTATGTTAAAGTATTCAGTTTTTTCTTTTAAAATCCATGCTCATGTCTATACTGATGTATCCTTGCTCTCGTAACAGGTAAGAGGTGTTTGTTTGTGTATTTTTATGCGACTCTGTCTGTGTCTCCCTGTTACTAATATCTCAAGGTTTCTTAACTCCCTCAGGGACCTTCCGGAAAATGCCACCTCACTATTATTAGGGGCTTTTTTTTGCATATTGAAGGAGCTGTGTGTGTGTGTGCGTGTGTGTGCACGTGTGTGCGTGTGCGTGCACAGCAGGACTGTTTTTCACTTCTTTTTCACTGTTTTTCAGTCCAACCAAACTTGGACTACATTTACTTGTCCAGAAGGAGACATAACATAGAAAAGAAAGAAGGTGTGTAAAAACTAAAAAATGGTAAATGGTAAACAATTCTGCGTTAAAATTTACTAGGCAATTTACCTTCTTGAATTGTCATCCTGATTTAACTGGTATGTGTAGTAAGTAAATCCATGGTTCCATAATAATCCATAGTAAATCCATGGTTCAATGTCAGTCTAATTTTGCTTTCTGTTAACTGCTGTGCAACATTTTAGAAAACTATAACCACAACTGCTATAGATGTTATATCCCTAATTCCAAGTTTTAGTAGGAAAATTCACCATTCCATATTGTCCAACTCTTGTACAGTCAGAATTACTATACTAAAAACAAAATGGTGTGGGTGAGCCCTTGTATTTTGACATTTGGTGCCCCATTAAAGCGGTCTAGTCCTAATTAGACAGTGTCATAAGATCAGAGATGCGTTTAATTACTGCTTTTCTGATATTTCACATATGCTGTAGACACATTGAGCTCTGGTGCTCATGTGGGTGAAGCAGGTTCAATTCCAGCCTGGATTCCCTTTTTCCCCCAATAATTTCCAATTTCTTTCTACTGTTTCTGTGAAAAATTACAAATAAAACAATATAATATGTTTATAACTAATAAGTTTCCTAAATTAGGATAGTAACCACTTGACATCACCACAGGATTGTAGTGCGTGCTATAGCTATAGTTTTATAGCTATAGCGAATTATTTTAATTTAAATGTTGCACTGTTATTCAGTCAGATGCGACATTGAAAGCCTTCTTTATTCTCCTTCTTTATTCTTCCTGTATACTAAAGGTTCCTGTATTTGTACGGCAATATCGAACATATCAGATAATCCTCCAAAATGCAGAAATAATGAAATCCGCTTTCATCCACTGGAATTTTAAGCTCCTAAATTTCCATTCGTAACTTGTAATAACATAGTGATGTAAAACTTAGAGTTTTAATCGCTATCTAATATGGCTTAGGCGTACAGGTGGTTTAGCTGTGAGCTCAGATAGCTGTCAGTAGTGCTGAGGAAACGGGTATGTAGATTTTGGGCTTATTGGTGGAGTGGGGCTGATGCGTTCGACCGTCTGGGAACACATCCATGTCATGCCACCCCCTCTCCCATTTACTGTCACTGCGATTGGCAGGTGCATCAAACGCATTGGCGGTTTATCTTCAAGCTAACATTTAATAATGTTTTAGCTGGCTATCTTCTTAATTATCGCATAAGTAGGTTTGTGTTACGCTGCTAAATATTTCCTTGAGTATTAAATAGCTGTGCAGGAAAAGCAGGAATTCTGTTTCAAAGCTGTGAGAAATCAAACTGAAAATATTTTTTTTCAAAATTAAAAAAATAAAACACTTTTTGGAAGGTCTCAGTTTGGGTTACCTTGGCTAGCTTAATTATTTTTTTATTCATAATTTTAATTATTGTTAGAAACAGTAGAAAGAAATTAGAAATTATTGGGGAGAAAGGGAAGAATGCAGGCTGGAATTGAACCTGTTTCACCCACATGAGCACCAAAGCTCAATATCTCTGGAGCATGTGTTTACCGATAAGCCACAGCATTAACAACCAAGTTATTTTTATATGTGCATGTTTTCATTATTTCTGTTGCTGTAGGACTGATCTGAACAGTATTTAGTTGTGTTGATATTTGCAAGATCTGTTCTTCACAATCTTGGATCTGATATGGACTGATATGTTTTCATCTTGTGAAATGGACTGACCTTTACATCAGATTAGACTTGATGGCAAGAGATTTCTAGAGAGCTGATTTCTAGAGAAATTTGTAGAGAATGATTCTTTTCACCACCTCTCTCTGGGCAAATTCTAAATGCTGTTCTTTGTCTCTGAATGTGTTGCAAATGGCATTTCTGCACACTTAAAGACTTTGCACTACGAAGATGCTGTTCAAAGTGTCTTTTAAAATAAAAAAAATGAGCAGTGGAATCTCTTTAGGAAGGGAGATCTTCTACAAGGTAGTTAGTGAAGAGTAGAGGTGATGGTCACTTTAAGAAAAAATTATGGTGATTGTGTTGCTGAGGGGCGATTCCTCCCAAGCATCTTTGGTAACTAAAACCTTATTTCAAATTTGTTACATTCTTGCATAACAATAAACTATCAACATTTGCAATCAACTTAAGCAACACGCAATGTGGAATTTTTTTATCCCCAAACAACACAATCTGCTATGCAGTCTAAACAGCTGGAAAATAGGATTTGTTCTGCTACATCATCAAGGTTCAGATAAAACGTAAGAGCGTGATATACATCAGTTTGTAAAGTGTTCCAAATGACTCCGTAATAATCTGCACCCTTCAGAGTGTCCACTCTGCCCTTCAGAGTGAGTACTGCAAAGTGAGGTGCACTTTCCAGTGGATTCCGCTGTGTGTTTGCTTATCTCTCCTTTCTTCCTCTCTGTCGTTCTCCTGAACTGTGATCAATAGTAATTGGCTTGTTCCTGCTGACCAGCTTAGAGGCCCGAAGGACCTGCAGGAGAAGAAATGGAGAGTGTTTTCGAGGTACTGAGCGTGACTGACTTTCCTGTAAAACTCTCTATATTTATTTAGCATTAGTCCCTATCTAAAAATCTTTCTTTCTCACCTCCCTATTTTTCTGTCTTTCCATCCCTGTCTCTTGCTGTCTTATGTGTATGTGTGTGTAAATGACAGAAATAGAGAGGAAAAGAAGTGTGTATATATATATTGGTATACAGTCCTGTATATATATATATATATATATATATATATATATATATATATATATATATATATATATATATATATATATATATATTATATATATATATGTATATATGTATATATATATATATATATATATATATATATATATATATATATATATATATATATATGTATATATATGTATATATATATATGTATATATATGTATATGTATATATATATGTATATATATGTATGTATATGTATATATATATGTATATGTATATGTGTATATATATGTATATGTATATATATATATATATATATATATATATATGTGTATATATATGTATATGTATAGTCGTGAAAAAATTAGGACACCCTATGAAAGCCTGTGTATATATCCTTTGGATATATGGATATTTAATCTCAATTTTAACAATACAGAGAGATTAAAGTAATATATCTAAGCAATTAAAACTGAAGAGGGGATTTTCTGTAAAATGTAATTCCACAAAATGCAATTTCTAACTTAGGCAAAAGTTAGGACACCCTCACATGTATTCCCTCTTAAAATGGCCCAAATCACACCGAGGTGTATCACACCAGGTTCACATAATAGTAGATCGTTACTCAGCATTTTGAATGAGGCTTGCCCTATCTAAACTTTAGACATTTAGTTTGGTGTGCTCCTGACTGTTGAGATGAGAGTGAGCACCATGGTGAGAGCAAAAGAGCTGTCAAAGAGCTTCAGAAAAAGAATTGTAGCATCCTATAAGTCTGGTAAATGATTTAAAAAGATCTCAAAAGATTTTGTAATCAGCCATTCCACTGTCTGGAAGATCGTCTACAAGTGGAGGGCTTTCAAAACAACTGCCAAGATGTCCAGGTCTGGTCGCCCCAGCAAGTTCACCCCAAGAGCAGACCGCAAGATGCTAAAAGAGGTCTCCAAAAACCCTAAAATGTCATCTCGGGACCTACAGCAGGCTACTGTTGATGTAAAAGTGCATGCCTCTACAATCAGAAAGAGACTGCACAAGTTTAACTTGCATGGGAGGTGTGCAAGGAGGAAAACTTTGCTCTCTGAGAGAAACATCAAGGCCAGACTGACATTTGCCAGAGAGAATGTTGACAAAGACCAGGACTTCTGGAATAAATGTTCTTTGGACAGATGAGTCCAAAATTAAATTATTTGGACACCAGAGCAGAGGACATGTTTGGTGTAACATGGTAAACCAAAGACAGCATTCCAGGAAAAGAACCTTATACCAACTGTGAAGCATGGAGGTGAAAGTGTCATGGTTTGGGGCTGCTTTGCTGCAGCAGGACCTGGTCAGCTCACCATCATAGAATCCACCATGAATTCTACTGTGTATCAGAAGGAGCTTGAAGAACATGTGAGACCATCTGTTAGAAAATTAAAGCTGAAGCGGAACTGGACCATGCAACATGACAATTTCCCAAAACATACTAGTAAATCAACCAAAGACTGAAAAGGATGAAATGGAGAGTCCTGGAATGGCCGAGTCAAAGTCCAGATCTGAATCCTACTGAGATGCTGTGGGGTGACTTGAAATGGGCTGTACATGCAAGAAATCCCTCAAACATCTCACTCCTCAGACCGATGTCAGAGACTGGTAGATGGCTACAAGAAGCGTACTGCAGTTATTTCAGCCAAAGGAGGTAACACTAGCTATTAGGGGCTTGGATGTCCTATCTTTTTCCTCAGTTAAAATAGGCATTTTTGTAGAATTACATTTACAGAAGATCTTGAAAAGACGTTTCTTCTGTTTTGTTTAGTTTGTTTTGTTTAGTTTGTTTTGCTTAGTTTGTTTTGTTTAGTTATTACTTTAATCTCTCTAAAATTGAGACTAAATAACCATATATTAAAAAATGTTACAAAATACACATGCTTTCACAGTGTGTCCTAATTTTTTCACATGACTGTGTGTGTGTTTTATATAATAATGTTTTTTTTACAGTACATATTATTTTAAAGCAGTTTAACAAAGTGCCTTACAAACCCTCCAGTAAACCAGCCATAGGCCTATGTCATACTATACATTATTATACTATACACACCTGGTTTCCAGCACAGTGTGCCACAGTCATGTGTTGATTTATATTTATTTATGCCATTCATAACTACTTTGCAGTTAGTTAAACTTACTTTGTCAATGGCTGTGTCAATTGTCACAATAGCTGTGTTAAATATGGGCATTTTAAAGTTTGAAGATAACAACAGTTTAAGTCCTGATAGAGAGAACCGTGTTTCTAAAAAGTCATTTATCTTCTGAGGTATATCATATACACAGTATTTATTATTTAAAAAATGTGTGCAATAGCCGCAATCCCAGCCCTGTTATATAATATAAAAAACAAACAGCCCTTATTAGGTGTTAAGCATGTACTAAAAACTAATCGTCAAGGAAGAAAACTTTTTGGGTTTTGGTAGGGCTGGGGCAGCAGGAAACGGAGAGGTGTTTGTTATGTCATGAGGGTACAGCGGTATCTACTGTGGGTGATGTATCACGGTTTTCTGGTTCGGTTTTGAATATTGTTACACCACTATTGGATATTGAATAATAATTTGGGGTCTGAGCCAGAATAGCTCCCAACCCCCCCACCAACCCAATGCCGTGATGGCCCTAGAGGTTTAGCTTTATATTAAAAAGATGAGGAATTGGCCTACAAAATCACTTTTGTTGTGTGAAAACCTTGAATAATTAGGCTGGTTAGCCTTTGTGATCTGTCCCTCTTTCTGTAGTAAAATAATATGTAATGAAATTAGTATAAATATACAGAATATAAATTGTATGAAATTGTATTTTTCACCAAGGGCTGGCTAGATGAGGGAGAAGAGGATGCTGGGATATCAGAGGTGGGATCTGAGAATTGACCTGACCCAGCCTCTCGTTACCATATTAAACACACATTCAAATAAGCTTGTCAGTAGGATTTTTTTTTTTTGGATGTTATTACCTGTCAAAGACTGAGAAAGAAAAAGTCAGAGGGTTGAAAGGGAGAGCGATGGATGAGTGGAGAGATAAATTGAGGAATGAATTCTGAGGATAAAATTTTCCCCCCTTTCTCCTGTCTGTCATCTCATGCACACCATTGTATCCTTTTAATTTAAATATGCATTATCACCGTAAATTAATATATACTGTACAGTCTCACTGATGAACACTGATGATGCTAAATCGACTAAAAAAGTAAGCCAAAATCTATCCCCTGTTAATCTGCATAGCCTGACCGTAATAGAAAGAAAAAGGGCAGAAACAAGCAAACCAACATAATAAATAAACAAGAGGTCGGAATAACATGGGAAGAGCCGATAAATGCGAATTATGAGCTGGAGAAATGGGGAATGGTGAGAAATGCCCTGGGGAAGAGAGTAAAGATGGACAGGCAAACCCTACCATTACACTTTCTCTCCCTCCTGCTCTCTTCCTCTGTCGCTTCCTTTGCCCCCCTTCCTGTCTTTCACCCAGCCATAGCCCCACCATCTGTCTCTGCCCTGTCTTAAGCCTCTGCACCTGACGTCTCACTGCCCCTTTCTTTAATCTCTTTCTGTTTGATGGAATTTAATGGGACTCTTTAAAAATTAGACATCCTATCTGTTTGGGTTTAGTACAGATGGTGAGCTAAAGTAAATTGGTTGTTAATCAGACTGAAAGAATATTTATCACACTTACTATAATAACTAGTATTTCTACAGTAATATTAATACTAATTAAAGATGATAGTTGATCATTTATCAAGGTAATTTATTGGGATGGGGGGGGGAATCATTTTCATTGGCTGTTCAGGCTAATATTTTTCCGAACCAGCATCTCAGTTTTATCGAAAAAATACTTTTAAAAGAAACGTTCTTGTTTTCATTCAGATTATGGTATCTGGACAGCATCTGCGTAGTTGTTTGACAGTTATATGCTTGCATTGAAACTCTTAAGAGTATGTATGATTGCCTCATAGACTTCCCTTGTAAGTGATTTTTGTCGTAATTATTTTTTTCCTTAATTTATGTTGGCATAACTTGTTTTTAACTCTGAACACTCTTTTAATAAGAGTATCATTGGTTTTACCTGTGTTTACTATAGTGTTATTACAAATGCAACATTTGGGAATAAAAACCAAAGGTCTTAAATTTGTTTGTCCCCCTTATGGAGTTGTTTGTAGCATTTGTATTGCATTTGTTTCAATGCAACGGTTATTTTAACGCATGCTGCCTGCTGTCAGTCTGGTGGAAGTGAAGCCCCACCCAAACTCATTTTATTCCAGGTTGTCCGAGCTGAACATCGCAGAGACTGTCCTCCCAGACCCCCCAGCACCCAAATACCAGCTCCCTTATGGGAACAGCAGGAATAATTTCTATTGTCTTTCATTATAATTCAGGACTGAGAAATACAATTATTAACAATGGCACCTTAATGTTTTCTAATCTAATTTGTGTGGTTATTTGTGTGAGTCTTCTGCTCCCACCTGTTTCATATCCATCCTACATTGTTACCACACTTACAGAAGTCCAATGATGGGTTACAGGCAGGAAAGAAAAACACAAATTAGAATCTTAAAGCACTATTATTTAATTATACCAATTGCTATGGATTTGGTGTGTGTGTGTGTGTGTGTGTGTGTGTGTGTGTGTGTGTGTGTGTGTGTGTGTGTGTGTGTGTGTGTGTGTGTGTGTGTGTGTGTGTGTGTGTGTGTGTGTGTGTGTGTGTGTGTGTGTGTGTGTGTGTGTGTGTGTGTGTGTGTGTGTGTGTGTGACTGAAGAGGGCCATAGAAAGGAACGGATTATTCTGCTTTTTCAATTTACAGAAGCCCCACTGTCCACACACACCTCCTAACACCTCAGACCCAAAGCACACACACACCATCAGCCCCCCCAAACTGCTGGAAGATAAAACAGCATTATGCTAAATTCCACTTAATGACAAATTTTTAATTTGCTGAACACCTCCTACATCCCTTGTGTGTGTGTGTGCGCGTGTTCACATTTTAGTGAGCGAGTGAATGAAAGAGAGGCCTAATTACGGTGTGGGTCGGATGGGAGGAAGAAAAGCCCTCCTCTCCCCTATCACAGTGATAAGGGAAGGGGAATGTAGCAGATTAATGATGGTGTTTATCTCTTTTCATATAATAACAATCATGAAAAGTCGATCTGCCCCTCAGCCTGATAGAAAAACACTCCCAGTGGAGAATTTTCATCAGAATGAAATTGAAGTCGCAAGCTACTGGTTTTATTAAATATTTCATTTTTCTCCTTGTGCGTTTGCATGCATGTGGATGAAAACTGAAGGTTTGGAATATTATGTTGTTGTGTTTATGATGAGGATATCTCTATGGTGGACTGTCTTTAAAATGTTCTTGTACAAAGCTTTACAAACTTTATAGTCAGGGTTAAGGGCCTCTGTTATATTCTTTTGGCCTTTGTAATGGATATGGTTATGAATAGGTGGGGAATTTTGTGACCTAGCTCGCAGGATGTCCTACACAACATGCATGTCGTCTATGCGTATCCGTTTCGGGATTGGGGTTAAATGAAAAAATAAGTCACCATGAAATAATAATTTACTGTTCTTATTCTTATGGAATATTGCAGAACTTATTATAAATGATTTATCTGTGCACATCATTATTTTTATTACATTTATGTGCCCTCGTAGTCTTTGATCAAAAACATCAACCTTCCTGTTGCAAACAGCATCTCTTTTCTTGATGACGTATGTCTCTCCCCTAGGGCGTGACTATATTGACTGTCCAATAGCCAGGCAGTTTGTACCCCTCCAACTCCCAACAATCCAATAATGAACATCTGATGCATAAGGGACAGAATTGTAAACACTTTAGGAGTTTTGAAGTTGTTATTTGATTGGTTGAATTCTACAGGATTTCCAGAAGAACTGAACAAAACAAACTGTGATTGGATGCTTTATGAGTCAGGCAGATGGCATTGGGCAATCTTAGGCCAAAGAAACCTGTTATGAATTCCAGGCCTTCTGCTGTCTGAAGGTCTGGCTGGTATTATTTGTGTCACAGGGTAAGCTGTGGATGGACACATATCTCCAGTGAGCTCTTTAAATGGGTTTTTCATAGACTGGCACCAGACAACTGAGTGAGAGCGTGCATGTGTGCACAAACTGTTTCTATCGCTGCATATGTCGCCTGGCTGATGCTTTCATTTGTATAGTGTTAAAGTCACCAGATTATGCAAAAAATACATTTGATATGGCAGTATTCTGTTATCTTAGTGTTATCCTTGTTATCTCAAGGATAACACTTAATTTAATTTACTTAAAATAATTTGTGTCCTATTTTATGTAATAACATTTATAAATTCAATAAGGCACTAAATGCTGTGCTATATTGTAAATAAAGTCATGCTCAAAGGGATGCACACGCTCCGTTGCATGGCTTGCCTAACAACGCCCTTTAGCCGAAACTGTTTACAATATTGCTTCTCATTATTTAAATGTAGTCCATGATTCGTATGAACTACCTTCATGATACATTTCTGAGAAGTGTTAGCCTTTTTCAAAATTTCCACTTTCATGGTTCTCAAAATTAAGTTTATACAGTTTGTAACAACATGACAATTGGCAACAACTTTCATTTTGGATTAACTGTTTATTTACAGTCATAGCCAAACGAAGTTAATGAACCTTTATTGCTGTTTTTTATTTGGTTGGTTGGGGCCTTTGTTTTTGTTTTTCATTAACTTGACATCAGATTACCAATTACAAAGAGTTGTGTTGGGTTGTGCGCATATGCTTGTGTGTGCGTTGGCTTTCCTTAGTCCCATGTGACTCTCTTCTCTTATCTCCTGTCACTTACCCGTCTGCCATTCTGATTGGAGCGTATGGTTGCCGTGTGGTTGCTGTGCTGTTGCCATACTGTGCCCCGCTGGGCTGTAATTGGGCCCCCTCAGGGTTATAAGAGGCAACGGCACGTTGACAGACAGGTTTGGCCACCTGCCCTACCTCCTCCTTTAAACAGAGAGTCAAAAATGCCAGGAGCATGGCAGCACGTACTGTGTGCCATGCCGAACTTGCCCAGTATGGTGTTGCACCTTCTGATTTTAGTGTAATGGGCTGATTGTGGGAGATTGTTTGCCAGGGTTGGGCGTGTCCTTACTGTACATCTTCATCATCTTCACATTTACCTTCCTAAATTGTCTATACGAGGACATTTTATTGACTTTCCATGTTTCCATATAAAGCCAATTATATTTGTTCTTATATTAAAAACGTATCTTTATGACCAAAGTATATTTAAAAATGCAGTGTGCTTTTTAGTCATCAGCAGAGTCTGCTCAGACTTAACATACCAAACCTCTATTTTTTACCATTACAGCATCATCAGTGAAGGCCAGGTAGCCTTTTGTTGATAGTATTTATATAATTAATAAAATGACCATTATTACAATATTGGGTCTTGTATTGTTGTCGAGATCTGTGAGCGGCATGATTTCTGTTTTTATACACATGCACATATATTTTGTTGTGTCATGAGTGCCATTGCATACATTTTTTTCCATTTTTAGAAATAATTAAAAACGGTAATTGCAAAAAAGTTCGATTGTCTCCAGTTACTGAAGGTCACAATTACATTTTATAGTTTCAACACAGCAAAATCGACACAGCAAAATCTAAAAAAGTATCGAAAGTATTATCTGGTTGGAAATCACTGACATATACAAACACTTCTTTAGTACAGTATTGTGGTGATAACACAGTACAGTAAAACTGTTTGTGTGTGTTCGGTGAAGGTGCGTGCGCAATAGAGATATCAGAGTA
The DNA here is from genome assembly GCA_036877525.1 of Chromobotia macracanthus. Classification (NCBI taxonomy): domain Eukaryota; kingdom Metazoa; phylum Chordata; class Actinopteri; order Cypriniformes; family Botiidae; genus Chromobotia; species Chromobotia macracanthus. Next base: position 207,919 of record JAZGTH010000117.1, read on the forward strand.
ATCCATGTAGCAGTGCTTCACAGCAGTTCTGCGAACATGAAGACCAAGCATGAAATGAAGTGAAATGTGCCACTGTAATCCATAATCGACCTGTACATGTATTGACCTAAAGGAAGATCTCTTTCACCCTCTCTCTCTTTCTCATTTCATCTGTGTCTCAACATGTTTCTCTTTCTGCTTGATTTCATGTCCTGGTCCTCCAGCATGTTCTGTTTGTGATCCAACCGGATGCTTGGATTTAGTGGAGTGTGACACGATAGTGAGCTTGTTTGTAAGCCAAGTATCTGTAGTCTTGTAGTGAGGAACCCTCGCGTCATGTTTGTCTTTGAAGTGTGGTGTTGTTACACACTGTTTGGTTTTCACACTCGCATTCACCACTGCTCACCTAACTCACTGTGGTGTGTTCACGGACCATGAGGCATTGCACTGTACCACATATTTGAATTCTGCCTTCGGTCTCCTGCATTAAGTAGAGTTTAATTGCCCATGTAGAGGTGAACCTTACAAACTGGTGTATCTGATACAAAGATAAAGTTGAATAAAGAAAGGTAAGAATGAACAGAGCAGTTGATGCTGTGGCCTATTAGCTGGCACTTGTGAGCAAACACAGTAAGCCAGGGTTCAATGTTAAGATTTGTCCAGCCGTGAATGTTTCTTACTGGCCAGATTTTATTGAAATATCCAAGCTGTATTTTTTTTAGCTAAAACATTTTTCAGTATTTGATATTTGAGCATAGGTCATTTTGTCTCCATTTCTCAGGGACACTGCACCTATCAAAAAACATTTTGTAATTAGATTTTCATGATATATAATGTTGCGGTTCAGTATAAAGTTGTCATTTTGTTTACTGGCCAAAGGCAGTTTTTTCCATGTAATACATTTGGCAATTCGTGGACGTTCGTTTTGTACCCCAAAATTTAGCTGTGTGAAGTTTTAATCTGGCTTGCAACGTTTCCCATGTCACCGCGCCATCATTTCCTGTTCCTTTTCACTGTCATTTCTATAAAAGGGCCAAAAACAATGAAGAGAGTAAAAGGGAAGAGCAGAAGGTATGAACGATGTTTGTTGAAAAACCTCATACCTCTTAAATGTTTGGATGGATGAATCCGCACAAACACCGAGAAATGAGACACTTTTGAGAGGGTACATAATCCCACAAAAAGCTATTATTTACAAGCCCTGCACTGAAGTATGTTCTCGAGGAACAGTGCTTGACTTATATTTATGTGGAACATTTGTATAGTTTGTATTTAAATTAGTTTATGTATAGGCAACTTTATATATATATAGTATATTTATAATCCAATTCTGTTAGCATTTGTGTTTAGATTTATACTGTTTCACGTCATTGTTGTATGTCTGTATTTATTCTGTTTTCCCCCCCCCCCTTGTCCGGAATGACAATAAAGCTCAACTTGAACTTGAACTTGAACTTGTTTGGAGGGATGAATACAAACAGGAAATGAGAGAGGAGATTATTTAGCTGATGAAGTGGAGGAACAGGAGAATGGCATGCCAAGAGGAGAAAAGCAGATGCCTTTGGTCAGGCAGGCACGAAGGGTATGTGTGTGTTTGATCACTCTTTGATTGGATTAAGGTCTGTTTCAGCAAGGGTGAATAGGGACGTAATGCATTTGCTCTGTATTTATCAGGGGGGCTGTGAAGTCCACTGACCCCTCATGTCTGCCCCTCTGTGGGGCACCTACCCTCCTTTGTATCACCAGGCCACTGTCCTCTGGACTCACACACATGGAAGAGTGTGTGAGTTTATGCATTTTTGCCTAAACTTCATATTTTTATTTTATCTAAATTTGTATTAAAACTTTGATTTATGTTGCGGTTAATAATGTACATTGATTTGTACTTTAAATCATTTGTACATCAATGTACATGATTTAATGGCTTTGCTGTAGTTATTTACTTTAGCTAATTAAATGCTTGTTTTCAAATGCAGGCTTCCTGAAAAATTGGCTAGCCCAGCTTTTCATCGTGGTCAGACATGCACAAACACATACATACTCTCATGCATTCTTGATTGCAGAAGTCTTTTTCGTTAAATGGACTTCCAAACCCAATAATCAAAATGTCTGTTAGCAAATGTGTTACTAGACCCTTGTGTTCTGTTTCATTTTGTTAGGTCCTGTGTATGTCTTAAATAATGTAAATTGTGTTTTGTAAATTTTCCTCAAAAACGGTTCAGAACCGGGTTTAGTTGAACCAGACTAATTATTTTGTACTGATTAGTTGACAAGTTGTTCAGACAACCTATGTCTAGGTAAAAATACAAAATAATTTTTACATTTCAATTCAAATGATACATAATGTTGTAGTTCCTTATAAAGCTGCCATTTTATTTACTCACCAAAGGCTGGGTTTACTTAATACATTTAGTAGGGCTGTGCAATTGATCATAATCGATTTTCAATTTCAATTATGGCCTCCAATGATTACAAAAACAAAATAATTGGGGTACGATTATTGTACCAAATTCCAAGGATTCTCTCATTTCTTGTTATAAATCTAGTTTTTACATTATTTTATTTCTTTTTCAGTTGAGTCGATTTTTTTTAAATTGTTTTTTATTCAATAAATACATGTTTTTCCAAAGTCAGTGAGTAATCGTGTTAAATAATCGTGATTGCAATACTGGGCAAATTAATTATGATTATGATTTTTGCCATAATCGAGCAGCTCTAACATTTGCCACTTTGCAAGTAGTAATTTTGGGTCCAGAACTGAGTCTTGCGATGCAAGTTTGAATCTGGCATGCAATGTTTCCCATTTTACTGTTCTCCCTCCATTCCTGTCCTCTTTCCACTGTCATTTCCATAAAAAGGCCTGAACTGAGTTTAGGTGACCAGCCTAATTATATATTCCTTATGACCGATTAGTCGACAAGTCGTATAGCAACCAATGCCTAGTTGACCAAAAGTAGGACTAAGCAAGTGTCTCTCTCTCTCTCTCCCAAACGTACACACTCACACACAAAGGTACACAGGGTCACACACACTCGGGCTCCATTGTTATGTATGGCTGTGTTAATCTGACTGCTGGCCCCTCTTTCGCTCTCTTTGTCCCCCCTGATGGCCCAGTGGCAGAAGTCAACAGCACTGCACAAAGGTCCCGCAACCCCCAAAACTGGTTAAAGGCTTTGATCAGCTTTTTTAGGGTTCAGGCCCTTGGTGCCCCTCCCTGCACTGGAGGAGGCTGAATGGTTACACTTGAGGGAGGTTGTTAAGGGAGACATGGGCAGGGAGAGGTGCTAGTGAAGGATACGAGTGGCATAGGTTCCATGGGGTACATAACACTCTACCTCTACAAATGTAACCTTTGTTTTGGTAAAACAACAGATCTGTCCGACTATTATAATAAAATAGGTTGTGAAGCGAGTATGAAGGGATTTAGCTAAGGCTTTTCACAAACTGACTGACAGGACACTTAATACAGGGACCTCCTGAAGTGACGTGAGGTTAAAGTTAACAAAATAATTTATGTCTTAACAGGTTCCTGGTCTGCTGAATGGAATTTTGGAGTTGTGGACAATTCAGATGTGCTATTTAAAACTGCAATGGGTGGCAACACCCATAATAATAATAATTTTCATAAATCAGGCCTTTAAAAATGCAACCTGTAAGTAACCCACCCAAATATTTAAGCCCAATGCTTAAACGCATTTATACATTTGGCAGGCACTTTTATCCAAAGCAACTTTATTCAGGCTATACGTATTATTAGTACATGCATTCCCTGGGACTCAAACCTGTCGCCAATGCACTACCAGTTGGGCTACAGGAAAACCTCCATCTTATGTTTAAATGGTTCATAACCCTCTGTATTTCTGATGCTTGTAGTAAATGTTTATGAAGAATTGAGCTGATTTGCATTCTGCGTTTTGGTTAGTTCACCATAAAAACATTAACAACGCAGTCTTGTTCAGGACTGTGAGAGGAAACAGTAACATCCCAGAGTTTGTTTAGAGATACACTAGGTGCAGTCTTACAGTGGCCTGTTCCCTACGCACAGAGTACTTTAAAAGTCAGAACAGTGTTTAAATCTCTCTAATGGGAGCTTGTGTTCATGGTTAATTAGTTTCTCCTGCACATTCGCTTTGTTCTCCATGGACCCAACGATGGTGGCCAGCTTTCTTCTCTCTCAGACTATTAGTCAGCTGGAATTCATTAAAACGTGCACATACTGATAAAGTTGCACTCTGCGCGCACACCTCTTATTTTTATTTGTTGGTTCTATGTTAATTAGCATACCTATGAGACTTGGAAGTAGCATCTGTCGCTATTCCTCTACTCCTTTACACCTTTCTCTCCTTACTTTATTTTCCATTCCTACATCTCTCTCTCACTGTTTTTGGTAAGCGAAGGGATTTGTGCTGTTGCCTGTCTTACTCTCTAGCGCCCCCTTTGGCAGCGGCGTGTATTGCGTATCAATGCTAAGCCGTGCTTGGCACATTCATAACTCCACATACTGTTTTTATAAAGTGCATGAGGGGGATTTGATTTGAGCACCTGGTAGGTTTATGAAAACGTTCTTAATATTCATAATAGATGTTTAAGTACATTATAATATCTTTGTTGTGTGTATGTGTGTGAGTCATTGTAAATAGGCCTGCAGGATTACCATAGTGAGGTTCTCCTTTCTTCGGCTTTGTGTGATTGTTGGCCTGTGACTGACGAGGCATTTCCCCCACGTAGAGACACAGAGGTGTGTGTGTTAGTGAGACAGAGAGAAGGGGGGCATCAGGATTAAAGGCAATGTTTCCTGTTTATTGTACTTGGGGTCCTCGGGGATGTTTTGGGGTCCTTGTTGCAATGTGTAGATTTTAAAACTGCACACACACAAATGCATGAACATTTCGCTATGTCTAATGTCTATTTTGATTAGTTTGTGTGTATTTAACAGTGTCTCTGTAATTGTGCGTGCATCTTTGTTTCTTTGTGCCTGTGATAATATGAATATGATGTTTTGGGCAATTTTTCATCCGTTACCTGCTACCCTGAAAGATCAGTACAGATCTACGATCAGTATTTGCCAATATCTGTCTGAATTTGATCATCCTGGTCAGCATTTATTTTCTGAAAGGCATGTTGCGTTTTCTCATCTTTCTGGACACAGCAGAGTTTTTGGCTTTGTTGGTTACTGTGTGTGTGTGTGTGGTGCATTTTAATACTTTGTGTGTTGGTGTGCAGCTGTGTAGAGCTGTCTTAACTGTCTCTGTGTCTCTTGAGAATGAGCTAAAAAGGTTGAATTGGGTGTGGGCCTCTTGTTTTATGCAAACACGCACACTTATTGAAGTTTTATTTAATCCCATGTTTATAATTTTACTGTTGTATGTTTTTCTTATGTGCTGATCTTTCTGTTTTTGGCAGAATATTTAAATGATGGAGGGGAGGAGCCGAATTGGGCTGTTTCAGAAAAAGATAAACAGGTAATAACACGTTATTATATGCAAAATTAATAAAGGTCATACTGTTCAATTTTTTTAATTAATCTGGTAAATATATTTCATATGAGTTTATAATTGTGCGCAAATCATTTTTGTGTGTGTGTGTAGGCTCAGATCTATAACAAAGGGGTTGGCCTGAGGCGTCTGTCAAACCGTTACTACAATGAAAAATCTGTCACGTGTCGCAACTGTAACAAGATCGGCCATCTCTCCAAAAACTGCCCTACGCCGAAGGTATTTTATTGCCCACTGTTCACTGTCAGTACTTACACTGTACCACCTGCCCTACACTGTACCCCCACATTTCTGCTTAATGTAAATTATTACAATAGATTAACCATTAATAAGACTATACTGAATTACAAATATCTATTCCAGTGTTATTAAATTCAATAGTGGGAGGATATAAGCTGTTTGTATTCAGTCGTCTGAATTCCTGAAACTGCAGGAAAAATTTAAGTTGTTTGGTAGGGTAGGAGGGTTAATATATATTATACTATATATTATATATTATATTATTACATAATATATATTAATATATTATGATATTAAACATAGACAATAATAAATTCTGCAGCTATGAAAATTGATGTCATTTTCAAAGGAGAGTCAGCTTACATATTTCAGACTGGATATGTGGTTTCTTCGTAACATGGTCAGAACACCAGCAGCCAACTTCTGAGTGATTACTAAGCCCTATGGCCTACTAGACTATGGGAGCTTTTTCTGCATTATCTCTGTTTATTCTGAGAGAAGTTTGTGAGATTCTGCACAATGGATTTAAACATGGTAAATACAATAAACAAAGCTAAAAATTCTACACCATTATTGGTAGCTGAAAGCACAATTAACTGTGCTTTAACAAAATATTAAAGAAACAAACAGACAAGGGGCAGGAGATGTTAAGATGTGTTTAAATCAGTACTGATTTCCACAGTATTGGAAGTCTTGTCATTTACATAATTCTGCATATTTTGCACAATTTTAAATAACTGCTTTCTAAAGTCAGTAAGAGTGGAGTGCTATCAGCTCCATTTAACACGCCTTACCATATTTAAATCCATTCCACACAATTTGTTAGCTTTCCCTCAAATATCAACACAGATAAACATCCACCAATTCTGTCTGGGTCATTAACTTTACCAGTCATCTCTGTATTTCTACACTTTAAGTTCTTAATATACTGAGGGTTTTTAGCTTCTGTGATCCAACAGTTAAACTTCTTGTGTCTATATCAGTGTAAGTTTTCTCTCATCAGACATTGAAACAAAATCTAAAAACATGCCTTTTAACAACATAAAGGGTATTGCAGGAAGCAGTTTAAGATTTACTTTTTTGATAACTAAAGACTTAAAATTATTAACTGATATGAGTCTATGACTGATAGACTCAAATATTTATTGGCTGAGAACGAAACTAAAGTTAACCACTGCACAATACTGCACAATGTTATTATAATAGGCTATACCAAAAATAGTTTCTGTTAGTAACTGTCGAATTATCTGCAATACTGAGTTACAATTTGGAAAGCAGAAAGACAGTAGTTGCAGTAATCCAGCATACACCCATGTTCTATTTTTATAGTGCATTTAAGTGTTAGCATTGTGCAATTTTGACTGTCAGGTTGTCTATGTTTTTGAGCAGAAGGTGCTGTGCTGCTCATTATGTGGTATTCGGGGACACTTAGCGCGGACCTGTCCGAACCGTCACTGTTCAAACTGTTCACTGCCCGGCCACACCTATGACCACTGTCGGGAGAGAGCTTACTGGCACAAACGCTGCCATCGCTGTGGAATGATTGGCCACTTCATCGATGTGAGTACTGCCTTGTGTGTGTGTTGAGGGCATGGACTTATGTGTTCATGTGTTGCGCTAAAAGGTATGTGTGTTTATATTTGTGGTTTATGAGGACACGAATGTGTATAAAGACGTGTATAATAAGTATAGCAACATAAACATGGTTTACGGGACACTTTCTTTGTCCCCATAAACTGAATTGCTTAAAAACATACTAAATTGTGATTTTTTTTTTTGTTAATTAAAAAAATGCCAAAACATTTTCGGTAAGGGTTAGATTTAGGGTTAGGGGATAGAATATACAGTATGTACAGTATAAAAAACATTATATTTATGGAGAGTCCTCATAAACCACATGTCAACTGTGTGTGTGTGTGTGTGTGTGTGTGTGTGTGTGTGTGTGTGTGTGTGTGTGTGAGAGAGAGTTGTGTTGCACTGTGTGTGTGTGTATCTCCTGGGCCATTCCTTCTCTCATTAAGACAGACGCTTCACAGGCTGTGAGTGGGACACACGCTCCACTCGTCACCCCCAACAACAACCCCACAGAGAGAGACAGAAATGGGGGGTGGAAAAGAGAAACAAGTCAAAATGTGACTTTCCAAAACAGCAGGAGAGAAGAGAAAAGATAGCACTTGTTAAAGCAACAGTAAAGTCACTTAACCCATAAAAGCTAGTTAAAGTTTCTCGAATGTGCTTCTTCTGGCGTATTGTGATTTGGAAACAGTTTCAGTACAATTTTAGCATTGTTTTAATTGAAATGGAATTGGCCTCATTCATGCATACCATGCTGACAAACACATTTAGGATTCGGGTTCAGTTAAACAGTCCCACTGCAAGATATTCCACTGTATCCTGTTATTCCAAATTAGAATTCATTCTGATTATGGTGATTCTGTGACTTCTGGCCATACTAAGTGTAGTCATAATGCCCATTATCAGCGTAAGACATCTAGTTATTCATTCATCTCATTATGTATTAAAGAAAGAGAAGTTTGCTTAGTTGATCTTGGCAACTGGATTAACTAGCAGATAATTTTTCAGACACTAGCAGAACTTTTAAACATGCTTATAATCTATAATTAAACTGTCTAAAAACCTGCTCTGTGTGTCGTTTGTTAATGAACTCAGAGTGTTAGCAAATATCTGTCAGTCCTAGCAGGGATGTGTTAACTTTCCAGTCTCTGGCTAATATATTATAACATTTACTTTACATACAGTGTGTTACATTTTTGGGTTATGGAAATGTGTATTGAATAAACAAAGACATTTAGGCAGCTTTTTTGATTGTGTAAAAACAGTGAAGGAAATATTACTGTAAGTTGTTTTATTAAAATGTTTGTTTCTTGACTACGCTATTATACATTTTTTTACCACATTTTAGAGCAGAGTACACTTATCAACACTGTATAAATGGAGCTATGGGAAAATAGTTTCTAAATTGAAATTTTAAATCTTCAAAGTAAGCCGCTTTTTGCCTTACATTTGCAAGGGTGTACTCAGCATTTTATTTCTGAGGTACAGTTTCAGTATGGGATGCTTTAAACTGTATTGAAACAGTTTCCATCTTTGCTGGGCTTAATTGGCTGCTTTATTGTTCAGTCCAGTTGTGTTGTAATTAAAGAAATGAATATATTGGCACAATTATATTTTTGTCTGCAACACACCTTTTGACCAAAAGGTTTGTAAAATCATGAGACACATCTCAATCAGGAGATCTTAAACTTAATGATCATTCATGTATTTAGGGTTGATGTTGTCATTTTAAAGGCCTTTGGATTTTATTTAGCTTTCTTTGATCTTATTTTATTTTCTCCATTATTTCAGAAGGAAATTAAATGTCCATTAAATCAGATGCAAAATACACTTATTACTCTGTTACTTTTGGAAACTTTAAAACATAACTGGAAAAACGGTTACTTGTTTCATTAAATATACAACAAACATACTGTGATCACATTCCTTCGCAAAAAGTATTTATTTGCATCTGTAGCTAGTGTAAAACAAACCATTTACCACAAAGCTTATTTGCATGTGGAAAACATGTGGCAGTGTTCAGCAGACACTTGCTAGAGAAATTTACCAAAACATTTGCCATAAGAACTTGTTGAATCTTAAATGTCAAAGGGCAAAATGTTAAATGCTCTTTCATTTGTAGGTCACTTTGGGTAAAAGCATCTGCTAAATGAGTAAATGTAAATGTACATAAAGTTATTGCTTGCATTACATGACCCATAGTGAGTAAAGCATCCTGTTAATCAGAACAGCACTGAAAACATGGGTTTAAAATAACATGCTCAGTGCACACTTCAAGAGACCTTTTCAAGAGACCAGCATCTTTCTTATACTCTTATAATCATGGTTGAGGTATCTGACAGTATGGAGATGTGCTTTTGGTAGCTTCATTGCTGTAACATCATGTCACAGCGAGTGAGGGAAAGCCAAGCGGATTTTTAAAGGCTTCTTAAATGTTTCTTTCAATACACACAGCTGGAGAACCCTACAGGGGGTGGTAAAGCCACTCTCTCCCTCTCTGCCCTACTCTCAGGTGGGGTTAAATGAAAGCTAACTGTGTAGATGAGTCTGGCTTCTGTGCCCTCAGCAGATTCAATTTTCAATGAGATATAGGAAACTCACCGAACAAATGTGTTAACCACACTCACTCAGCATCTGCTTGACTACTGTCTCATCTTGTCTAATCCACGTCTCCATCTCACTTTTCTTGTTTGAAGGGTTTCTCCACCTTATCCTCTCATATCTTATTTTTACGCTTCTTTTGTTGTTTTTTAACAGTCATGTTCACAAATAGTTTCCTAAAGCTGCAGGACATTTAATCAAAGATGAAATTAAAGAAAATTAATGGAAGTAAATAACAAAGAAGGAATAAAAAGCTAAAATTAGAACGAAACAGATCGATAAGGGGAAAGTCTCAGGACCCACGTTATACTTTATCTTTCCTTATATATGAGAAATTGCTATGTGATTCCATTTTAAAACTCCATTTAGGGTTATTTATTTTTTGCCAGTAACATTTTAAAAACAATTTCAAATGTTTTACATGTATAACAGTCCAGGATTTTTGTGTTTGATGAATCTGTGTTTGTGTTTGATGAATCTGTGTTTGTATTTGATGAATCTGTGACAATGTTGAGGTTTCACAATGTTTTAACTTTCAATGTCTTTCTTTTAACAGGCCTGCCCAGAAATCTGGAGACAGTACCATCTCACGGTAAGTTTACTGTCTGTATGTGTGCACGCTTGTAGTACGAAAAGTGTGAAGTTTGTAAACATACAAAATATGCCTTTGAAAATTCCTGAATATTCAACTGTGATAAGCAAAAAAAGTATGACAAAAGCAAAAAGGTTGGTGATGTCAAAGAAGTAAAGACATTTGACTGGAAAAGCCAAGTAGAGCATATAAACACCAGTTTGTGTATAATGCTCATTGTGTGTGCTTACATAGGTCTATATACACACATTAAACATGAGTATGATTAGTCACAATTGTGACTTGCAGAGAAAAGAGCCAGAGCGTCCCGCAGGTTTTGCCTTTGTGTGAAAGTGTATAAATGATGGACTCCTGACAGCATGTGTCTGAGACAAAAAGCCATACGCTTTCATTCGCCCAAAGAGCCGCTTTAATAACCCGTTTCATTTTGTCTACGGCTCACAGAAGAAACTACTTAATATGGCGAGTTCCCTGGGATGTCGTCCTAGAAAAACGACTCTTAACATGACTCGATTTGTTTATATGTAAATGTTCTTGAGTCTTTTGAGTGTGCGCGTGTGTGTTTTTGTCTCAGAACAATCTGAAAGTGGTTAATTGGCAAACTCAGTGAGCAATTTCTCCCCAAAGATCCAGCAAGGTGAGAAGGCATGTGACAGTCCCACACGCAGCTAAACGTCAAGGGCTGCGCAAGAACATCTGCACACACACACACACATAAGTGCAGACTCCTGGAATATAGATCTCAGCCTAAGAGAAAAGAGCAGGTTGTTTGTTAATTAAAAGACGTGATAAAGCATGAAATGGCCTGCCAACATCGCGCTGCGCCGAGCAGTCACTCGACCTGTCTCCCACACACACACAGTCTAATTAGCTAGCCTGCCTAATGAAAAGGCCAGATCGTTAGCGCTCGCCTAGTGCGCAGGTTGGCGGAGTGGAGAGAGGAAAGAAACGTGCCTCTCGGGCTGTTCAAGATGTATGTGGAGGGTTAAAAGTAGTTTTAAAAATCTTTCTCACTCTTAGCGTTTCCCAGCGCTATTTTTCATTCGTACTGATAGAGCCCAGAGCACACACAAAAGACGAAAACTTTATTATTATTGTCCCTTCTTAGAGACATTTACTATGGTGACTTGTTTTCGCCAAAATATTATAGTTTATCTGATTGTTTTATAGTAAAGACAGTGTTGTAAAAATATTTGTTAATTTATCATGATTCTACAGTACTCATAACTGTACAGCTTAAAGAAAATACTGGAAAATTCTTAAAAGGTAAATAATTCTTAAAATCTTAAAATTGCTTTTTGTGATTGAAATCTTGTCAAAATTTTTTATCTTAACAGCTACAGTAATTTTAAAAGCTATTTTTCACTAATCATTTACAACTAAAAAGGCATTATATTTTTAGGAAACTATAATTATTGTAATTTTTTTAAATGGACATCTAGGCCAGAATGTCTTGGTGCTGTGATGTTTTTCTCTATTCCATCCTGTGTCTGTGTGTATGACATTTGTAAAGTCTTGATTCTGTAGGCTTTATAAGGGTGTAAAATAAGGTGTGATTGTTTAGTACAGACCCATTTGGTTCTGCTGGGCTGAGTCCATCTGCTAGTGTATTTACACCCCATCCTCTGGGTCCTGCCCTGGTTCTGTTTGTGTGTGTAGGTACTTATATTGAGTCACCCTCAACAGACGGTCTTTAAGGCCTTTAAACTATCCTGGAGTCTGGAGGGCTCGAAGTTAAATACAGTACAGATACCCTGTTTGTGTGTGTGTGTCTGTGTGTCTCATGCTTTGGGAGCTCTGGCCTGTCGCCCTATGCTAGGCCCAGTCAGGTGTGAAAAGGCATTCTGTCAGACCAGTCTCTTTCTACTGGGTCTGTCTATCGTGTGTGTGTGTGTGCGTGCGTGCGTGCGTGTGTGTGTCGGGCCTGCACCTGCCTTCACTAACAAACAACCACTCAGCTCTACTGAGTTTGCCACAAAGCCCAGAGGAGACAGAGTTAAAAAAGTGTGAACGTTCACATAAGCTATTCTAAACTAAAGAGTGAAAGTTACAAAGCAAATGTGTCATACAGTATTACAAAGAGGGGAATTGGGAGGTAAAGCATGATCAGATACTGATAGACATCTGAGCCAATATTGCTGTTGAGTTCTATGACCACATCGCACACCATCACAGCCTGACAAATGTTTGTATAGATATTCCTCAACCCGCAAATGAAATCAAAAGTGATGTTTTGTACACACACACTGAACAGAAAACGTACACATTTTGTCATAGTGGAAAGGTGCATGTAGCTGCACGCTACATAGGTTTTATGTTTTGCTTCAGATATTATGTCTCTGGCGGGGGATACAGATTCAAAACATTTTAAGAGGATATTGGTAAGCAATTACCATTTTTAAACTGCTTTTTAAAATCCCTGCTCTCCCCAAACTGATCAGCCTAGTAATCCTTCACACAGTAATGCAATTTTAATTTAATTGACTGGCATAGATTAAATGTATAAGGAATGTACAGTTTACAGATTCAAAGAGATCAGCTCACACCATGATGCAAGGCGGTCTTTTATAAAAGAAATGACAAATTATTGAAAAGACAAAACACAGTTTTTTGGTAGACGTGATTTATGCTGAGTCGATTTAAATCAAACTTATCTGGCTGTTATTTGTAATTTCTAATTGTAAGACCTAGTGATTCAAATATCTGATGATAAATTTAATGTTACCAGGACTTTTGTACTGTTTTACTAATTCACTATAGGTTATTTCGCAAATAAAATACTTATACATTATGCTATTGGGAGATGGAAATATCTGGAATCAGTCTCTCTAAATGTATAAATGTATTGCAAATATATTTGTAGACCGTGTACACAGATATACGTGTTATGGTGTGGTAGATATGCAGCACCATCTACTGGCCATTATAAGATACTACAGAGTAAAACCTATCTGGGCTTGTGTGTGGCTTAGCCATACTTAAGACTGAAATACCCAAGACCAACTAAATATTCAAAATAATGAACAACTTAAATAACAATAAAACTTCTTTAGGTAGTGTCATCAAAGAAAATATGGTTAAAATAATTAATGTTGTTTTTGTATACAGTTATGATTAGACCTACTAATTTATTACGCATTCTGCACTTTTTAGAGTGATAGTAAAGGTATTAAAGTAATGTATAAATGCAATGTCAAACATATTTTAGCTGTTTTGGAGCAGCCACTATTTGCTTAATTACAGCTGTACACCGGTGAATTTTAATCTTTTGTCATCAACAATATTTGAAGGTCCTCACTCCCAATAAAATATTTTAGAGCTTGGCATAAGTAAAAAGATGTAAATTCACTAAAAAGTGTTTATTTAACCTTTATATGCAAAAGTTGTGACTGTGACTGAAATTCTGACTGGTTGCGTGTGTATACATATTGAGGATAAATTTGGGAAAGCTGTCTTTTATTATTTCACTTCTATGTGAAATTTGTGTAAGAATGTCTTCTCACTATATCCTGATGTAGGTGAAGAGCTCTGTCCATGAGAGAAAGAGAGAGAGTGTATCAAACAGTTTATTTAGAGAGATAGAGTACATCAGATACAGTTTATTTAGAGAGAGAGAGAGAGTACATCAGACACAGTTTATGTGGAGAGAGAAAGAGAGAGAGTATATCAGACACAGTTTATTGGAAAGAGAGAGAGAGAGAGAGAGAGAGAGTATATCAGACACAGTTTATTTGGAGAGAGTATATCCGACAGTTTATTTGGAGAGAGAAAGAGAGAGAGTATATCAGACACAGTTTGGAGAGAGACAGAGAGAGAGAGAGAGAGAGAATATCAGACACTGTTTGGTTAGAGAGAAAGAGAGAGTATATCAGACACAGTTTATTTAGAGAGAGAAAGAGAGAGTATATCAGACACAGTTTGGTTAGAGAGAGAGAGAGTATATCAGACACAGTTTATTTAGAGAGAGAAAGAGCGAGAGTATATCAGACACAGTTTGGTTAGAGAGAGAGAGAGTATATCAGACACGTTTTTTTAGAGAGAGTATATCAGACACAGTTTGGTTAGAGAGAGAGAGAGAGAGTATATCAGACACAGTTTATTTAGAGAGAGAAAGAGAGAGAGTATATCAGACACAGTTTATTTAGAGAGAGAAAGAGAGAGAGTATATCAGACACAGTTTGGTGAGAGAGATAGAGAGTATATCAGACACAGTTTATGTAGAGAAAGAGAGTATATCAGACACAGTTTATGTAGAGAAAGAGAGAGAGTATATCAGACACAGTTTGGTGAGAGAGATAGAGAGTATATCAGACACAGTTTATGTAGAGAAAGAGAGTATATCAGACACAGTTATAAAGAAGAAGAGAGAGTATATCAGACACAGTTTGGTGAGAGAGATAGAGAGTATATCAGACACAGTTTATGTAGAGAGAGAAAGAGAGTATATCAGACACAGTTTATGTAGAGAAAGAGAGTATATCAGACACAGTTTATGTAGAGAAAGAGAGAGAGTATATCAGACACAGTTTATGTAGAGAAAGAGAGAGAGTATATCAGACACAGTTTGGTGAGAGAGATAGCGAGTATATCAGACACAGTTTATGTAGAGAGAGAAAGAGAGTATATCAGACACAGTTTATGTAGAGAAAGAGAGTATATCAGACACAGTTTATGTAGAGAAAGAGAGTATATCAGACACAGTTTATGTAGAGAAAGAGAGAGAGTATATCAGACACAGTTTGGTGAGAGAGATAGAGAGTATATCAGACACAGTTTATGTAGAGAGAGAAAGAGAGTATATCAGACACAGTTTATGTAGAGAAAGAGAGAGAGTATATCAGACACAGTTTGGTGAGAGAGAGAGAGAGTATATCAGACACAGTTTGGTTAGAGAGAGAGAGAGTATATCAGACACAGTTTATTTAGAGAGAGAAAGAGAGAGAGTATATCAGACACAGTTTATTTAGAGAGAGAAAGAGAGAGAGTATATCAGACACAGTTTATTTAGAGAGAGAAAGAGAGAGAGTATATCAGACACAGTTTATTTAGAGAGAGATAGAGAGTATATCAGACACAGTTTATTTAGAGAGAGAAAGAGAGAGAGTATATCAGACACAGTTTATTTAGAGAGAGAAAGAGAGAGAGTATATCAGACACAGTTTGGTGAGAGAGATAGAGAATATATCAGACACAGTTTATGTAGAGAGAAAAAGAGAGAGAGTATTTCAGATACAGTTTATTTAGAGGGTGTGTATTGATTAGACTCCCACAGGAGTAAATGTCAAAGTGTAGCTCTGGCATAAAGCTGTTCTCACACTGATGTTCTGCCATGGAGCTTCATTATAGTCAATGAATCCAGAAATTCACACAGTGTTTTGTGAGTACGTTATGGATTGAGTGTGATTTGTTTTGAGTGTATTAGCTGAATTGGAGAAATAAACGGCTGAAGTAAACACCAGGTACATCGGGTTATTAGTGCTTTAGAAGTTTGCCTAATCAGTAGATTAGTTTAGTGCTGTTTTTTATACAAATATTTCAAACTTAAAAGCATTTACTGGCCATAAATATTTATTACCACCCATACTGCGTTTTGCTGTTTTATTTATAATTTATTAAATAAACAAAGTTACAAAAATCTAAAGTCTTAATAGGGCTTGTGTTCATCATGGTTTTGATGGCTTAATGCAAAAATATTTACTTAACATTATGGATAGGTCAAAACAGCAAACAAAAATAGCCAACCTAAAAATTTCATGGTTTTACAGAGAAAAAAGCTGTTAGATAATTCATGTGTTTATTTAAATCACACATTTCATGTCACATGTTAAAGGGCCTTTTACAATTCTGTTCCTCATAGCTTTTAGTACGTCTTAGGGAATGCTGTGTGGTGTCATAGCGCCACCTTGGGGAGAAATCTTCATATGCTATTATAGCTGTTTGGATTTGGAGCACTTTCTGTCTTGTAGCAGAAATGCGTTTGTAGAACATATTTTACTATTTTACAGTTCATGTGCCAATTAATTTTTGTAACTTCAGAAAGCCAAAAGCCCTGCGGTAGTGCTGCATCCTACATTTCTGCTTGTTACAGTCACTGTATATAGTCCTAATACATCAAGCTATTTTCTTTCCAAAAAACAGTTTGCATTTTTATGAAATGATCCTCCAAGAAATACATGTGTGTATCTCTCTCTCTCACACACACACTCTCTCACTCCTCCACTGGTTTAGATGAAGGCTTCTGGTTATCAGTTGGAGGACAGGCACAGAAAGACTGATGTGTGTGGCACTGCATGACAGACCAGGGGTCAGTAGCGTTACAGTGTGTGTGTGGCCAAACATCCGTGTAGGTGTGTGTCTCTCTGTCTAGGCTTGCAATTTCCTTTCTCGCCATTTGAATTACAAAAGGAACTAGCATGGAAATAGAAAATGTTTATTTGTTAGCTTCTGTCTGCCCTACACACGTCTTACAGCACTAGGGGAGAAAGCGTCTTTCCTTACAAACTTTTCATTTATTGAATATTGTATTATAAAATAAGTATTAAACTTCGTTTAAAACATGGAAAACCCACTACTTAGGTTTGGCTGTGCAGTAAAACCATGCTACGCAAATGTTTACTATAATACACTACTCAAAAAGCAGTAAGTTGGCCATGGGGATGTCTTATGACTATGTACATGCCATGACAAAACTTTACATTTCATATATTGTAAGTGGGATATTAGGAAGCATTATTAGGGATATTAGGGAGCATTCATTTTTATTATACTTGATTTTTGCTGAAACTCACATTATTTGAAGGTGTATGAGGTGGGAAATCCTATAGAATAGCTTCTGAATCCAGTTTGGAAGGTCTGGATCCTGAAAATTAAGTCTTAGTATGCTTACACTCAGCTTCTCTTTCTCTCTCTCTCTCTGTATTTCTGTTTCTGAAGGGGTTCCCTAGAGTTTTCTATAACATGCAAAATGAAGCACCTCAAATCTCCCACCTCTGCCTAATCCAACAAGTACACAAAGACTGTTTACACCGTGTGTGTATGTTTGAATTGTGATTGCACTGGAAACAGTTTGAGTTTGGTGTGTGTTTAGGATTAAGGTTGTGTCTGTCTGTAGCCAAGGTGTGAAATACTGTTGCCAGGACATGGCGTGCGTGTGTTTTATTTGCTTATATGTGTGACTGTATATAACCAAGGAGGCCAGTGGGCCTCCTCAAAAAATAAATTAGAAAATAAACTACAAAAACAAAAATATTTTTAAAATATAAGAATTTTAAGGTAAATTTAAAGCAATTTTTTAAAAGTTATGGGAAACATCAATCAAAAATAATTTGAGAAGGAAGTGCCACAGTGATCAAATTTGTGATTGGCTGATTACTCTGTCAATGTGATAATGCCCACCCACTGTGTTCGCCTGAATGAATCAAACTAATGGTAATTTATGGACAAATTAGTCACATCAAATGATTCGAAACACAAATCGATCAGCGTGAGGTGGGTTCAGCCATTACTCAGTTCAATTAAAGCTGCACCTCTGTGTCTGTGACCTTCATTACACTTGCTGTGTTTACCAGAGGATTTGACAGTTAATGATCCGAAAAGGTGACAGCCAAACGACCCTTATTATCCAACCAAAGTACACGAAATATGCTTGTTACTCTATTATTCTAGTTATTTTTAACCAATTAATAAAATGGCCAGAAATCCATAAACATGAGACTTTGATGTTTGTGATGTTTTTGAAAAACTTACTACACAGAAATGTCATTTATTATACTGAATATAATTATGTATATGTTTGTATTAGAGTATTGTAATATTGTGAATTTGCTCCCTCACCCATGTCCCCGTCACACAAACATATCAGGGGCCACCCTCTCCCCTGATAATACCTTCAGATAGAGGTGATACATATACACACACACACACACACACACACACACTCACTAAAGAGAGGTAATAAATAAGGCTATAGAGCTGCTCTTTTGCACGGGGGGGGTGGGTCATCGCTGTCTTGAGTTTTTGTTTCCCTTTTTATGCCACATTCAAGCACAAGTGTGATAGCTGGAGCTCAAGGTCAGCAGAGGGGGCACGGCATGTGCTTGATAAAGGGAGGGTCCTCCCACAAACCAATTTGCATGAGTTATTAGTGAGGAGTAAAAAGTGTAGAGTCAAAGTGAAGAAAGAGAGATGGGGGTCAAAGTATATAGAGACTATGGTGAAGAAAAAGAGGAGCGGGTTTGAAAAATCAGAAGAGAAGTTTGAAAGGAGGGACTGTGGAAAGTGATGCAGTTACTGTGTGGTTGCTAGTAGGGTTGGTAATCAAGAACAGTTTTGTTGTTAATTTTGTAAGATAGGACAGTGGAATAGAGACAGGAAGTAGCTTGGGAGGAGGGTTGGAAATTGGATCAGGAACTCGAACTTGTGTTGCCTGTAAAGGGCCTTTCACACTGGACATGGAGAAGCAGATTTTTAAAATTCTTTATGATCCACATCTCTAGTTGCTAGGTATGTGTGTTAGCTAGGTAGCTACCTGCTGGCCCAAATTAAGAGAACCCACCCCAGGTCTTTGTGATACTGTGGTCTCTAGATACGCCTCGGGTCTCTCTTTCAAAGAAAGTCAATAAAATTAGCAGCAGACAAATTTAGCAAAAAGGTGCTTTATTACTTAGAAAAGTAATAGTGTGTATTTTTATAACTAGCTATGCAATTTAAGGTAGCTTATGTCTGTAGCACAAACAGTGCAGTATGAGTTACTAGTTGAATTTTACTTGATACTTATGATTGGTCACTCAGACAAACCCGTAACCATAAGTATGAGCGATTGTACTAGTAATGCTTGTCTCAGCACTGATAATAGACAGAGGAAGAGGAAACAGCAGTTGTAGGAGGAGTGCTTTGGGTTTGAGGGTTAGAGAGAGAGAATGAGTGAGTGATGGAGAGCAGAAAGAGGGGTGGGTGTCTGGGGGGGCCGGTGGTGTCTTTGTGATGGAGATGGAGCAGAGTCTCCAGCGCTGAGCTGATAATGACCAATGCTTCTAATAACATTCAGCCCTCCACCCTTTAACCACTCAAGCGGAAAACGGGAAGAAAAACAGAAAAAGAGAGAAAGTGTGTGTGTGTGTGGACTGGAGGAAGATATGTTAAAATATGACGTGGTGGGACTGCGTGTGTCCTGGCTTATTGAAAATGCGCGTGTATGCGTATGTCTCAACGCCTCCTTGAGGAGACATTAAAAGACAATATGTGTGTAGTTTTTGGGGACACACACAAACATGCTCACACCAGTCGGCTTACCCTCTTTATCATGCCGTATTTACGGAGGGCGGTGGAGCGTGAAACGCCTTCGGGCTCTCTGGCACCAGATGAAAAAACGCACACACATGAACTCCAAAGATGGCCTTATCTGCACCGCATTACTGGGATTTATTGATACCCTCGGTAATCACTCCCTTATATCACCTCAAAGAAAAGAAAAATATACAGATTATACGAATGTCTGCGAGAAAGAGTGGGGTGAAGGACACAGAGAGGATGATGGGAGAAAGAGAGAGAGAATGAGGGTCATCATTCACTCGTGAGGTGGGAAATGTAAGTGAGGTTTATAATAACAGAACACGCTGAAAAGTGAAGTCAGGAAATATAAACGGCAGTGAATGGCTGGCACTCGTACATGCACATACAAAGGGTACATCTGTGTGGCTGAGGTGAATTTGTTTGCTTAGTAGTTTTGTGTGTGTGTGTTTGGAGAAGACCCTGGTTCCCGGATTCATATCACTTTAATTGGATGATTTTTGACCAGCTTGGCTCTTCAGACTGCAGTAGCCTGTCACACAGTAGATTCTTTGCTACAAATGGACATCAACCTTTCTTCCCCTTTACTGTGTGACTATGTTGGAACGCAACAGAATACAACCTAATAGGATATAATATTAAAAAATGTGTTTGCCCAGAAATTAAATAATTATTTACCCCCATGTTGTATATCTGTCTGTTTCTCTGTAGACCACACCAGGACCTCTCCGTGAGTCCAGTGATCCAAATGCCTGCAAAACACCAGCCTACTGTTGCAACTGCTCAAGGAAAGGACACTTCAGTTATGTGAGTTGATTAACTTGATTAAACTTCTCTGTTAAAATAAACTAATGAATCTAAAATTATCTATTAGGGCTGGATGATACATATTCACAAATATCTACAGTAATTTAACTGCCAGTATAAAACTGTGCAACATAAGCATGCTGTGTTTAAATTTTAAATTTGGCTTTTCATTATTATTTTATGATCCTTTCTTGCCTCACAATGTTCTAATATAAGATCTCTCATTTAAACTTTAGTAGCCATAAAGCTGTGAGTTGATTGATTAAAGTGGGTTTGGTTCAATTTTATGTGCCACTTTAAACTCTCTGTTCAAATAAATTGAATGAGAACTCTGATTGAAAGATTAATTTCTGTCATCACTCAGAACGGTTGCGAAAGTGGAATTTTTAAACATGTTACAATGTTTTAGTGTCAACCTTGTGTGAAAATATGCATTTTTCTCATTTCCTCATTTTTCTTTTAACATGAAGCATTATGAATCTACAGTATCAGTAGCTACAGTGACAGTTGGCTACAGTCAACATTACCTAGTTGTATATATATAAATATTAATGTAAATATTGAATATCATCAAATGGTATAAGATATAAAGGGATCATTTTTTATCTTTATCACCCAGCCCTATTACTTGTACACTTGTCTATATGTTTACATATGGCTAGTATGTATATATTTCTGTTATGTTTTGTGTTCTACAATGACCAGCTGAGAAGGAGTGTCATTAATAAGCGTAATCACATGGGATGTGTTGTTGTGCAGGAATGCAATGAGAGGAGAATGTATAATGGGACATATCCCACCCTGCCCTTTGTTTCCTATTATGACACAACACGAGACATCAGGTGTCGGGACCAGCGACTTAAAAAGAAGGCCAGAGGTTTGTAAAGTTTGATCTGTTGTCATATGGCCAATCATGGATCAGAATATGATATATAGTATAATATATAGAAAGTACTGTGAGATGTATAGCATGTGATGGTAGAAAGAGATTTTGTTTTACCATTTATAGCAAATATATGTGCACAGCGGCGCTTTATATCATGTTGTTTTTGCATGGCAGACAGAAAATTTTGGTAATGTGAAAATTTTAGTTTAGTTGTTAAAAGTTGTCAAGCAACATCAGAACTATATTATACAATAGATTTTAGCTAATGTGAGGTCACATGGGTGCCTATATCAACCATTTTATAATGGCTTTATAATGGCTTTATAATGGCTTTAAATGGCTTTATAATGGCTTTAAATGTAACTCATCAAAATGTCGGTCACATTATGTTTTTTCTGTTTTTATAGCATTGATTTTAACAGCTTTATCTCATCTCTTGATTTGTGTCTTAATTCCAAATAAAATGTTTCAAAAATTACCTTATAATTAATTTATAAACCATTTTTAGTTAAATTGCCAGCAAAAATAATTTGTAATATTGGATTATATCGTGTTAGTGTTATAAAATTACTACTCATAGACCACCTCTTTATTGCTTTAAGGCAATAATACCTCCCTTCCCATATATTCATACAGCATGCATAATTCATTCCTGACTGTGATCTGTACCTTTGTTTTGGAGTCTCTGAGAACTCAATCTAAGGATTTAATCATACACTATA
This sequence comes from Chromobotia macracanthus, assembly GCA_036877525.1. Taxonomy (NCBI): domain Eukaryota; kingdom Metazoa; phylum Chordata; class Actinopteri; order Cypriniformes; family Botiidae; genus Chromobotia; species Chromobotia macracanthus. Next base: position 230,104 of record JAZGTH010000117.1, read on the forward strand.
TGTCTCTTACAGAACTGTGGGGTGTCGGATTGGTGGTGCCGCCAGATGGTGGCGCTGTTTCACTTAGCCCTCAACCACCCAGGAAGAAACAGAAAACCAACCACAAACAGTCCCCATACAGAACCCCCCCTGAGACAAACAACCCACACATGCCGAAGAGACGCATCGCACACACACCCAAACACCATCCGCAACCTCACAAACAGAACACACCATTGAATTTTAAGCAGAACCCAAAAGCATCAACTACTGGGGGAAATAACACCCCTCACAGTGCATTCACACCCCAAGAACAAAGCCAGAAGAAAGCTAAGAAGAAGAAGAAAAAGAAAAAGAAAACTAATTCGGCAGTTAAAGTCATAGACGAAGATGCAGACTTTCCTAGAGGTTGTAATAAAGGCCCTCAAACTAAAAAGATCTTCAGATCACCCTGGACAGCCAATAGAAAGCCAGATACACTCTTTGAAACAGGAAAGAACAATAATAAGAAAAAAGAGAACCTAATGAAAAAGAAATGGGGAAAAAGACAAAAGAAAGCAGCGAGACTACCTGACGAAGACCTGTTTGGGATCAAACAAAAGCGAAAAAGATAATGTGTCAGATGACACATGCACGTGTGGTTGTGAGTCAGTGAGAAAGTGAATTTTTCAGACGTGTGATACATCTGAAAATGTAGTACTGGCTATTTCAGGTCTGTTTTGGTCTGACTTCCTCCATCCACATGTATTAGGAGTGGTCTGAATGTGGCTGCTTCAGGAATTCAGGAACATACAGAAGCCAATCAGACCTTTCTCCTTTAAATGTTAAAGCTCTGTTATTAAATATTATAAAATGCAACAGAACACCCTGATTTTAGAGGATTTAAAAGGCACAACACACAAACACAGTAAACGAATTAGACCAATAAATGCATGTTTTAGGTTCTCTCTAATCTGAAGAGTTTGGTGCTGACAAAAACAATTATGAGAGAATCATTAATGCCTGTTAATGTCACGTTATCTTAATTATTCAGCAGTATGTATGTACTAAATCTACATTAACTGCTTAATTCTGGAAGTATTTAATTGAACGTTCAGCAAACTTCAGGTATTTTAGTAGCAGATATAGTCCTGCTTGTACATGAAGAATGTATAGAATCTTGTATTTTTTGTGTACATGCTGATTTCCGTGACCTCACGATTAAATAACTCATTTTGTTTTGATATCCTGTTTGTCTTGTTTATTATGTCCCTCATTCAAAGAAGCTGTATTTATTAACAACTTTCTAGTCAATATCAAGTTCAATGGCTGCTCACTAAAGCAGTTTGGTGTTTTGGCAAATATGTGGTGACGTAAACCAACAAACAAAAAATTAAAACAAAAACTGTATCTGCTAAACTAACTTCTAGACTGTGAAATGTGTCTTACTTTCAGACAAACATTTTGAAACTCTCCCCTTACTTTCTCTTTACCGTGATTATCTTTCTGAGTACCAGGTCTTATGTGTGATTAAACACACAAACAGCATCAAACAGCTGGTTAAGTGGATAAACCGTTGCCATTTCCTTCTTTTTACCTATTTTTCATTTTTTAAGACCCTGATTTCTAATTTTTATCCAATGTTATTCAATTCCTCTTTCTATTTATCACAGATTTTGTTTGCTGTAGACACAGTTTGTGACATCATATTGGGCCTTTAGCATATCTCGATTAGACAAAAACACGCTAGTTTTAGTAAGCATGTAATGTTTTGCTCCACAAGACTGCCTGTGTGTGGACATTTATATGAAAGTGTTTCCTGTCAGGCCTTTACTGTCTGACAACTTATTCAGCAGTAAAACACTGAGATTTTTAAAGCCAATTCTAAATCCCCAAACACCAAGCATGGCAGTTGGACTCACGGAGAAGGAAAAGTCGTAATTTTTTTTCTAAAGATTTGCAGATGAAGTGTAAACTCAAGGGTCTCCAGGAGCTTGGCCGAGATGAAAGAATTCTGACAAGGTTGACACTGAGCTCTGTTGTGAGTCAGGCAAGATGCTTACTTATCATGATTCACACTGATTTACTCTAACTCCTTAGAAATGATTAACTCTGAAATTTTCACAACACATTCCCAGCAATGCGTCACAACACCTGACTCAACATGGAGCTTTCATAACAGATCCACATTCTCTTTTGTGTAATTAATGAACAAAGTGACCATTTTGCCATTTAACCTTCAAGGATGGTATTTCTATTTAAAGAAATCTAATCATGTTCTGTTTTCTGATTGTGGTATATTTAAGTATTTGTAAACAACAATTCTGGTACTCTAATTTGATTCGTATAGTGCAGCTCCAGAAGTGCTGATATTTAGTACTGAGACGTAAGATTGTAAACCGTTTCCTTGTTTAGGAAAATAGTGCTTTAAGTTCATTTTTGGTGTTGCCAGTCTAGGTTTTATAAATAGATTTGCCCAAAGGTCAGAATCTTGTCTCCAATAGTGGCTGTATGTGGTGTGTCTTTATCATTAGGCCACCCCTGAGTGCAGCCCACTCAGGGTTTTATAAAAACGACACATTTTTTGGTTAAAACACATATTTCTTTAGGATTTTTACTGTATTTTTAAGCCCCTTGCATATGTACTGCTTGCCAGAAAGTGTCTCCCAGTGCTGAGCACTCCCAAGTTTATAACGACTGTGACAAAGATAGGAAATAGATAAAGACTTATGGTTGTGGTTTAAACAAAAAATAATTAAATGCTAAAAGGACAATTAAGACAAATACTGGTGTGGAATGACCCACATGTGCCCACATTAAAATGCAAACAGTCATGTATCGAATAAAGAATGCAGGTCAGAACTTAACATTTTCATCAGTCTGCCTAAAGCACTAATTAAAATCATTATTCTTCCAGAATTGCATGCTTGACACTTATTATAAAGGATCGCAATAATTAAAATAAATACCAGCACGACATGCTAAAATTAATGCCACGATGCATTTTTACATTTAAATACCTGTACTTTTTGGGCTGCTTTGTGTTACTTCCAAGGAGATATAAATGTGGCTTTGTTAGTGTAATATAATTCTAGCTTGTATATTCATAATACAAACATGCATTCAAGCCTTAAATCAAACTGATCGTACCAACACTTGTTTTCACTGTTTTGTATAGGAATGCACATAAAGGACACTGTTTTTTGGTGCAGCATCACCCAAGTGAAATTTAGTTGCATACATTTTCTTATATTCAGCATGAAGTGTTTTTTTTAGGATTTGGTTCTATTTACTTGAGTCAGCACAGAGTGAGTCAGTGTCAGTGTTCCCATGATAATGGAAAACCTGGAAATATAAGGAAATATTAAAATGTTGGCATCAAGGCCTGTAAATGTCATAGAAATTAGTAAAATCAGGACAATTTTGGTTGTGTGTGCTATTATGGTTATAAAATATTTCATGGGCTATTGACATTTGACTGTCTGTGTTTGTACAGAATAAAACATACCTGCAAGACAGTGTGACAGCATAAATCTGTCATTCAGGTTATTAATGGTTTCATACCTAATCATTTAAATCTGTTAAATCCAAAGATTAGTCAACCTACCTGACATACAAACAAATTTAAGTCTGCACCAGGAATATCTGTCCTTGTCCAATATGTATTAATGACTAAAGGCCAAAAAATTGTTCAAAATGTATGGGAAAGAACCCTTTTGTAAAATTACCCTTAAATTACTGCTGTCAAAACACAAGCTCTGATCTTTATTGACAACACAGCAGTTGTGGTTTGCTTTGTCAGCCACTCAATATATAACCTCTAAAAGATTTAAGGTGGTTTGATTTAGTACACTAGGGAGAGATCCACTGTTATTATGTTATTTACTGTCCATACTAATCCACTGCGGGTATGTAGAATGCAAGGGCTTAGAATGGTTATTAAGTATACTTAGTACTGACATTCCTCTACAAATCCCTGTTTTTTTGGATGCATCTTTGTGAAGTTTCCAGCAAACTGTTTCTGCGATTTAAAAACTGTGGTGAGGTCTATGAGGTCTGTCATAGGCTTGAATACATTAAATATTTACGGTTGTGTCCATATTTCTTCCAAGCAGTTGCATTTCTCTATTACCATTTATCAGAATGAGCAAATTTACTGACAGTCCAACATGCCCTCCACACACATGCAAAAATGCATCTAAATCACTAGTCTGCAACAGGTGTGTATTCGACAGTGTGCGGATTGGGAATGTGATATAGAATTAATATAGAAGAATAGCCTGTATATGCTTATTTTCTCCTCAGTACTTCATGTTGGCACTTTATTTCCTAACAGAAATGAAACCTTGTTTTAGAAAGCAACAATATTTTGACAACAGAGCGAATAACATCAGTGGTGGTCACTCAGTCTAAACACATCTAAAAAAAGGGACTGAGTCATTTTGTTTGCCAGGAAGTGGAATTTTTAGCTTTGAAGTTTCCTTCTAAAGGTTTTCAAAGGTGACATGCACTTCATAGTTTCAAATCAGACTCACTCATAGACAATCCATGTTTTGCATTATTGTTTCTGTGGTATTTCATTTGAAATTCAATATTTTATTATCATTTTATTCAATATATTAAGCCTAGCTTAGCCTGGTACTGCTAGCATGAAACAGCTCATGTTAAAAAAGGCTGCAGTATTGACCTAGGATTAAAAAGAAAAGAAAACACAAAACCACTGCCACGAGAAACATTCCAGTCTTGGCTCCAAAAGTTTGTCTGTGAAAATATTTTCTGTGAACAAAACTGACCAAATGTTTCAGTGCAAAAGTTCTTGAATGTTTTCCCTTCAGCTCTTGATATCTCCTTCAGTAGTTCTTTTTAAAGTTTCTATCAACCCTGCAAATTTTGACCTCCAGGTCAAAGGAAAATACACACACCACCTGGACACACGTAGCGCACACCCTCATTACTTCAAAATTACACACCACAAGACACATTGAAGTATGCAAAGAGAAGGCTGGGGTCCAGACTACAGATTAGCCTTGTTTCACATTTGTTTGTCTGGTCTGCTTTCTTTTGGTGAAAGACTGAGGGGTTTTTTTTAATACTCAGATTTTGTTTTGGTTGAGTCAAAATAAGTCTGTCTAAATGTTAGAAAGAGACATACTGTGTCTGTCCATCAGAAAGTGATTCAAAGCATTTTACAGCTTCTCTTACAGAAAGGAATGCTTGCTGCTTACGAAAGAACAAAAATGGGGAGAGTGGAAAGAGAAGAAAGTAGTCTAATGGGAGGAGAGAAGGGAGATCTGTGCCAATGTGTATGTGACTCTGAAAGAGAGAGAGAATTGCTGAACAACATATTTAAATACCAAAGAGACTCAAACATTTCCTCACACGCATTTACAGCAACACTGCATCACTAGCTAACACCAGCACATACTCATACACACATATTATTCTCCTCATGGCTTGTGGGATGCAACAGCCAAGCTGGAGTGGCCTCGACTGGAGACTCTGTGGGCTTTTCATCCAGATGACCCTACTGCTCTCCTTCCTGTGCCCACCCACAGAGTCTGTTTCCAGGGATGATAATTCAAGCTTCAGCCCTGGGGAGGTAAGCATTGCAGAGAATTCACAAATGATGCTGGCCTGCTGCAGTGAAGAGGAGCTGTAGCAATCTCCAGAACAACACAATGCTTGCAATAGTCTTTTGAAATATTATTTTCTGCTGGTATTTACTCCATCTGTAGGCCAATCATGCCATATGTTTATAACAATACTGAACTTGTAGAAATATACATTTTTACTAACAATTTTATATTTTTACTCGCTATTATCTATCATGTATAGTATGCATTGTACATATTGTAAACATTTCATTATTTGTTCATAAACCAGACTAAAATCATTAAATTAAATGTGTTAATAAAAATGTATGTTTCAAAGGATGTCAAAGGAGTCCCCACCATGTGTGTTGGTGTTTATGTACTGTACTACAATGACCACAGATTATGAGGCTTTTGTAGTCCATCAGTTCCAACTCTATTATAATTTGCTCTTGTTGTGTAACTATTAAAGAAGACATATTTGTTTACGCGATGAAACTTATCATATCTGTCAGCATTTGTGTGCGCGTGTTAGTGTGGAGAAATGAGAAGATCTGCCGGTGAAATCTCTCTCCTTCACTGATCAAACGTCTGTTACTCTGTAACAAAAAATGCTGTTGAATTGTTTTGTAAGAATGTGTCTGAAATCACTTTACAAAACTACGGGAGTTTATTAGTAGCCTGAAGGTCGGTCTGTAAACGCACGTCGAGTGTTTAAGTGAAAGAGAGTCCCGCCTTTTGCTTTTTAATTTCCAAAATACATTTTGAGCCGTTCAGTCTTCACTCTTAATCTTTTTATTAACAGAATGTCATGCAAACAAATATTCCCGATTGCAAGACAATGCGCCAGATTATTCCCAGTTGGGAAATCTTGTGCGTTGAAAGATCACTCGGACCATTTACCGTCCGATCTTAACGCTGAGCACTGACTTGACTCTGGGTCTATTCTGCATAAACTCAGGTCCTGTTGTTATACTAACAACTTTCACTACGACGTCCTTCCGCTTGCGCCTGCAGGACTGCGGCAGTTTCCAGGTGGATGTATGCGGTGTTTGCGCAGGCGACGGCCGCTCGTGTGAGATGTTCAGCGGGACGCGCTTTCTTTCCGTGCTTTCTGTTGGTTACCACAAGATCCTGGACATCCCCGCTGGAGCTCAACGAATCAAAATACGGGAAACACAGAAGACCAGGAACAACTTAGGTAATGGAAATGTAATTCCCTCTACTAGCACTTCTTTTCAATTTACTGCTGGCTCGAGTATAAAATATGAATGTGTTCTGCAATTTCAGAGAGTGTGTAACAAGTACCCTACTGGAAAATTAGGAAAATTGGTTTTAGCTGATCCAAGCTGCTCATGTATGTTTACAAGCTGATACAGGCTACTGCAGAAGCAGCAGTCCATCTTGGTAAAGCTGGTTAGGGCCAGAAGAATAAGAGGTACCGTGTTTTAAATAATGCCTGGAGAAATATTCCTTAGTGTTCTTGTTTATCCCAATAACAGTTGCCTGGCTGATACGTTACCCCTCAACAAAAATATGTGATTTCTAATCCATCTTTTCTCATTGAAACAGCAGACATTTTTAGGCCAATCACCAGATCCACAAATGTCATGTGACTAATCACTGTGAAGCCACTGGAAAATTACATCCTGACAACGGCTGAGCTGTGATGTGAAAAGCTGAATATGGAGAGAAATGTTATCCAAATAATCAGTTTTATGCTTTTAGGAGTCTTCCTTAAAATAAAACAGGCACTGGCAAAACATCTACTGTATATGGCTTTTGTTGATGGGTGTGAATAGAGAAAATGCACTTGTGAAGTAGGATACTGGGCCATGTTAAACCTTCAAAACCTGATCCCTTAATACATGGTATTTAACCACAGTTTTGCCACCTGTTATTCAACATCCTCCCTGTATTTTTGTCTGTTTCTCTCTTTCTTCAAGCTCTCAAGACAGCGACTGGTGAATCAGTGATAAATGGTGACTGGGTGATTGACCGGCCAGGACAGTTTTATGCCGCGGGTACTAAACTCACATACAAACGGCCCAATGAGATAAGCAGCAGAGCGGGAGAATCCATCACTGCTCCTGGTCCAACCAATCAGGAGCTGCACCTCTTTGTGAGAGACCACTCCTATTGTATGACATCACATACTGCCTTGAGGAAACATGCATACTTAGAAAACAATAAGTGTGGATGCAGTGTAACTGATATTCTAATTAAGCGCATCTGAGTAGAAAATGTGTTTTTTTCAGGTGATATATCAACAGCCCAATCCAACAATATACTATGAGTACACTCTACCCAGAGAGCCCATCATCAGTGAACATTCACATACTTATTCTTACTCTAGTGTACTTCCTCTGGGTAAGTGTTTTATGTCTACAATACTCCACACACATTTTACAGTGTTTTGGATTCACTATTTTATAATTAAATAAAATTGATCATCACAGATTATAATATCAAAGTCATATAGGTTTGTAGCAACTTGGTTAAATAAATGACAACAGAATTTTTAATATTAGATGTTGTATCCCTTTAAGGAAACTTTCTCTCTCTTATTCCCTCCTTCTTTCTCTCTCTTTTCTCTCTCATTGTCCAATAGAGAGTCATGAGCTATTTCCTGGACCTGAGTTTAGCGATGAAAACTCTGATGAATACTCAATGAGCAGCCCTCACCCTAACCAAGTTCCATCAGACCCTGTAACCTCTGAGCCACTTCCCCAGTACAGCTGGGTTGCCATGACAACAACGACCTGCAGTGTCACTTGTGGAACAGGTAGTTTAGATGTGAAGTCAAAGAGCTTACATTAATGTGTATGTGTGTGGGTGTTTGTTATCTTTGCTCACTATTCGATTTGGTCTGGATAAACTAAGTGGTCTCTTAAAAGATAATTATTTACTATTTCTTAAATGAAGTAGTATGGTCTAGAATAAACAAGATAGACTGAAAATAAATAGAAAATAATTGTTAGACTCTCAGTGATTCTGGCTCTAAGACACATAAACACATTGTCGTGTCAGATGAATGGTGTTCTTTATTACTGGATGGTGACACACACACACACACATGCAATCATGCATTCCAAATCATTGCAAGAGCTTTATAATGTCCTCGCTGTTTAACTTCTAAATCAAAACCAGAGTAACTGTACAGTAAGCAGACGTTTATGCCTACAAATAAAATTAAAACAGACCATATTTTCCCAGCAGCACTGTGCTCTTTAGACATCACAATAACAGTGTTATTTTTTTCCTGTCTGTCTCTGTTTATCTGTTTGTCTTGTGTGCCTTTCAGGCAGTCGTCAGGTTCTGTTCAGCTGTGCAGAACGGTCCACTCAAACAACTGTGCCAGATCATCTCTGCAGCCACACCCATCATCCCGTGCCCCAGGTAGAAGATTGTGAGTTGCAGCCTTGCCCAGCCTTGTGAGTGAACATACAAAACTGTTTACAGTGTAGAGTAGGCACCCCAATCTTAAAGCATCTAGAAATAACAAACCAGCACAAACCTGCAATTAGTTCAAGAGAAGTATTGCCCAACGAAGGATAAACAATCTTACGGCTGTGTATTTTTAAAAACATCTTAACAATTCTCCATATGGACCGAGGAAAAATTTGGAGACTTCTAGGGTAGTTGATTCCAACTGGTGCAGATAAAGTGGCAGCAGTAAAGCAAAGTCACATCACTGCATTTCTTCAATAAGTGTATGTGCTCATGTGTGTTTGTGTCAGCTGGGATGTTGGGGAATGGTCTGAGTGCAGTAAGACCTGTGGTCCAGGTTTCCAGTACCGCCAGGTGATTTGCCAGCAGACGGGGGGACACCGTGGCAATAGCACGATTGTTGTGGCGACCAGCCTCTGTGATATGACAGAAATGCCAGAAACAACCACGGTATGCCAGCTGAAGATCTGCAGTGTGTGGCAGATTCGCTCAGAGTGGACGGAGGTTTGTACAGTCAATGGGTCTGAGTGTGTCGAGAAGGGTGGGGTAAGATGAGCCAGTTTAACTAGGTACTAAAGTCATTTTTTCTCTTTATAAAGGTTTTATATGCAAGTTGAATAGTCTGATTGAAAAATACGTTTAAAATGATGTTCACATGACACACAAGAGTAGCCTGATAAAAGTGGTTTTATTTTACATGAAGCGGGTTGCCTCATGGTTGCACACATTTCTGGGTACACAGTATTGTCACAACACACCTTACCCACTGGCTCAAGTTACCCCATGGCCCCTTTACGTAAAAGTGGTGTAAGATGTTTTTAAAATGTTAATTTGTTTATTGATGGACTCATGCAATATATTGCTTCCAGATTCACCAGGTCATTATGTGTTTAGAGATTCTATGTACTGTATGAAAGTGTTCAGCACCATATGAAAAAGCCTTTTAAATTATGGGTTGTGAAGCTGTGGTTCTAGTTAAATTCCTCTCCCTCTCTTTTCAGTGCTTGGTGCCATGTGGAGTAGGTCAGCGCAGTAGAGAAGTTGTGTGTGTGGATAACCTGGGCGATGTAGTGTTAGATGAGGAATGCAACATGGCCCTTCGACCGCAGGACCTGCAGAACTGTGACAAGGGAGTTTGTGCCAGCAGCTGGTTCTACTCTCTCTGGAGTGACAGGGTAAGAAATCTGTGTGTGGTATTTCCCAGTAAGCACTTTCCTGCTGAAAATGAGACTTAACAGATGGTTTACTGGTGTCCCAGCCTGGTCTGGTTTTCTTGTTTTAGATCACTGACTAAACTAACTTAAACCAGCTAAGACCAGCAAAATACTTTAGACTAGTTTATCTGTTTTTTGTTTAGCAGCGTTCTAAAACAGCTATTTGTGTCTGTTTGCAGTGCTCTGCAGATTGTGGAGAAGGAAGTCGCAGTCGGTCATTAGTGTGTATGATGAGTCAGACCAACTCTCTGCCATTAGACAACTGCGATGAAAAGGATAAGCCAGATGAGCTCATGCAGTGTGACTTGGGACCCTGCACACACTGGCTGGAGTGGTACACAGGACAGTGGGGACAGGTACATGAATGCACACACAGCATGCACTCTTACAAAAAAGAAGTATACTTCAAGTTCATATTATTAAATACTCAGTATTTGGGACTAATTTGTTCCCCTTTTTAGTGTAAAAAACTGTGTATAAAACTGTTTACTTTTAAGTAAACTTTAAATGTAACAGTAGTAAACTATGTTTCCCTGAGAAGTACATAAAGTATATTCCTCAAAAGTAGACTGATCTACTTCTGATCTACTACTTGATCTGAAGTATACTTTCTTATTTTTTACTTCAAAAGTATACTAATAGCACACTTGAAGAAACTTCTTCTTTGTAAAGGTAGGGAAAAATACACCACTTCCATCACTGAATGCATTCTTGTGTCCTTTTAATTGGACATATGGGGCAGATGAACATTTATTTTGCTGCTTCAGCATTTCAAACCATAAGCTCCATGTAAAAAAAAATGCTAAAAACATTCTTTTACTACAGCACAATGCCCCCTGTTGGCCATTGTTTAGATTTCAATGATAAACTGGTTATTACAGTTAGTCCTGCCTTCATATTCATGTCATTGGTTATAACATAAGTTGACACATTGGACTGACCAAACAAAAACATTATTTGAAATTGGCACTGAACCAAAGACTCGAAAGTCACCCTATGAATACCTATGATATAAACTGTTGGTTTTAATTGATGCTTTAAAGTTTATATGTGTGTGTGTGTGTGTGTGTGTGATATGTGTGTTGTAGTGCTCATCAGAATGTGGCAATGGCACTCAGAGTCGAGGTGTGATTTGTGTTATCCAAAACAATGGCCACTTAGAAGTCACCTCGGATGACAGCTGCTCTCATTTGCCCCGTCCTCCAAATGCACAGACCTGCAATTTGAAAAGCTGTGATGCCCAGTGGTATATGACAGATTGGAGCTCAGTAAGTTTCTATCACAAACACACAAACAGTGGATCTACAACCAGGTTCATTTTGTTTAAAGAGAATCTGTCTTTTGTGCCTCAGTGTTCTCGTTCATGTGACGGAGGTTTCCGAGTGAGGGAGGTGCATTGCTTGCAAGATCACCTGACTGTTAGCCATGACTGCGACCCTCTTCTCAAACCTGCAAAACAAGAGGACTGTAATACACACACTTGCACGCCACAGATAGGTATGATTGTTTACCTGTATACTTCTTCTACAAGTTGTTCTTTTGCATACAATGAAAATGAAGGGGCACTGGGGCTGTCAAACTCCTCAAATGACAAGAAGAGCACTGTGAAAGTGCACACTCTGTTAAATATTTCCTTTTTTGTTCCTAGATAGAGAAAAACATGGTTCGGAATGTCATGAAGAAGAGAACCTGAAAGCAGAATTTTACTTTTTGATGAACTGTACCTTTAAATACCTTTTAAATTGTGTTTTCCTCTCTCTCTTTAGATGAATCCTGCAGGGATATGTATTATAACTGTGTGGTGGTGGTCCAGGCTCGTTTGTGTGTGTATTCATACTATCGCAACACATGTTGCGCATCGTGTTCTCGGGTCACTCGGAGAGACACGCCACATAGAATCAGGTGATCCAGTTGCCATTTCCTTAGGATGTGACATCACTGCTCTCCTTTTCCCGAACTATGACATCCTTGTCTCTTTGAAGTGATGACATCATCATGACCCCCACCTATTTTCAGCTGGATCTGACCCTGAGATGACATCACTGTTCACCTCCGCTGTCTTTGTGTTTAAAAAAATGACTTAAAATATGCAGTGACTGCCCATTCTTTTTAATAATACAAAGTGAGAATGTATTTAGTATTTATTGCAAATAAAAACAACTGAGCCACTTTATTTTTTAATATAATTTATTAATGTCTAAAAACAAACAACAGATAAAACTAAACTAAAACTTTTATTACATTTGTTAACCTTTACATTTATATAACAAGGCGAGTCAAGCTGGTAGAAAGAACAGCACTAGTTTTTTGTTTAGCAGTTGAGTTAGCAGTTAAAGAGTTTTTTATTATCTATAACATTTGTCAAAATATTAAACCTATAGCTTTTCTGGCATTTTAAAGATGTTTAAATAACTAACATTTATGCATTTAGCAGGCACTTTTATCCAAAGCAACTTACAGTGCATTTTTTTTTTTCATTTTATCAGTATGTGTGTTCCCTGGAAATCAAACCCATGAGCTACAGGAACATTTTTTTTTTACTTGCAGGTTGAGATTTATTGAAAAATTAAAACCAGCTAATTCAGTTTTCTTATGACTTTCCCTCATTATTATTAGAATTTTAAAGGCGTTTTGCCTACTATATTTTAATCCTTCAATGTGACAGCCCTCTTTGCATGTAAAAAGAGTATTGGCTGTCACACATTTTTTGCCATTTGGTCATGTAATTTGTGCCTGCCCAACTTAATAATACTGTGTTATAAGTTCACAAAACAATCTGCTCTGAAACTTGAATGAATGATTCTTTCTGAAACTTGAATGAATGATGGTACGGCAGGGATAGATAACAGGATCTATCCCTGCCGTACCATCATTGGGGTAAATGTGGCCAGTCATGGTAACGTATCTGTCCCTGTGACATCAGAAAGTCACAGATTTTTTTTAAATGAAATTCTTTTGCTCTGTTTATTTGTTTATATGTTCCTGTGGCTTAAATGGTAGAGCATTGTGTTTACAGTGCAAAGATTGTGGGTTTGATTCCCAGGGATCACATGGGAACATGTGTAAAATGTAAACCTTGAATGTACTGTAATTCACTTGGGATAAAAGCCTCTTCCAAATCCATAAAATATAAATGTTTCCCATTCACACATTCTTCAGCACTTCTCATCTACATTAACTTAATAAAAAGTATACAATAAGACTGGGGTATGCTGTCACAGTGTTTTACTTCAGTGATTATTTCTTAGGGTAGGTTTATTTTTAAAAGTCAATTTAATTATAGGCATATGCCTTTACGTCTTGCCTATGATAAATAGTGTTGAAATGTTTTACCATTATACAGGAGCAATAAAACAATACAGTTCATTAAACACACAACATTCTGTGACAACATGCCCTGCTGTCTCCCCACACTATATGGGGCAAGTTCTTACAACAGAACAGCCCATTAATGTTAAAACACAAAACAAATCATGAAACGACATGTAAAAGATTTCATACTAACATTTATTACAGAAACACGATATTCATGAAATTTTAGTTGGAAAGATAGAACTCACAAACATTTTCTAATTTAAGTTACTGTTTGAGGAACACTCATCTGAAATATATCTGAGATATTTGAGAAATTCCCCTTGTGACAGCTAGCTTGGCTTGAAAGTGAAGTCCAAGATGATGGAACTGAAAGGAAGGATGCATGTAGGCCTCAGTGAAGAAAATAATATGCCCATACTGTGTAATAATAAAATAAACTTTTTTTTGATAGATGAGAAGATCCATTAAGAATGATGTTTTAAACATTGCCAAAAACAGCAACAGAAAAAATATTTCAAACCATCCATCCATCCATGTCATGAGGTCTGGAGGCAGACTCTGTTAGTTGTTACAATGCCAGAATATACAATACTCAAGAGATGTGATCATAGTGGTCAAATCTGACTGTATGGTGACTGTATAACTATGATCCATGTGCTTTTGTGGTAATAAATGTCTTTTGGGAGCTAGAAAAGAACAACAGCATAAATCAATCTGCAGAAAACATAAACAGCCATTAACTGACTGACAGATAATGAAAGTGTTGCACACACTTTATAGAGCTCAACACAAGGGCTGAGAGGAACTGTTAAACAATATTTAAATAATAGGATGTGTAAATATATTTATATTACATAATCTGTAAATATATCATATTTCAATATAGGTCACAGACAAGTTTCAGATTTTGCCAAATCATGCTTGCCTTATATCATCGTGGACTAAATAAATCTGTTTTTCTTTATTTTCAGTTTTTTTTTTAATATGGTCATTGTATGCAAAGAAAAACACAATTATTATTAAGCAATTCATTTAATGACATTCAAATCAGCCACATAAACTAAAGTGCTTTTATTTTTGCTTAAGAAGCAAGTTGAAGTATTATGTCCTGTGAGAAAACACTATAAACACTGTCCATATGACTTGTGTGGCCCAGTTGAAATATGTATTTGTTGTTCTTCTGTACATCTGTACAGATGAAATAAATACTGCGAGAAACTAAAGACCCATTTAGGTTCTTCTTAGGTTACCAGTAATACAGAAACATACATCCCCAGCCGTGAGCTGCACCTCTGTTCAGGAATAGTCTTGCTGCCCTCTCCTGGAATATCAGAGGAGACACCATTTTAACTCTCAGGGCTGTATATCTTAATTTACCATGAAAGTTTTGTGCCATGTTCAAAAATATTAAAACAATCTAGGATTATGAGAACAAAGTTGTTGTGTTATGTAAATAATCTAAATTATGAAAATAATGCAATAAAGCATTATGAGAAAAAAATAATAAAGCAATGTAGTATTATTAGAATAAAGTCAAAATATTTTGAAAAAAGTCAAAACTACAAGAATATGGTCATACTGGCATTTATTCACTCACTTTACAAAACAATTACTGTTTAGAAAACACTTTAGAAAACGACTAACAACTGTTAGTTTTTGTAAATAAAATTATTTGCTTAATTACATACAATTGCAATATCCACAGCCACAGCAAAAATAATTAAAACATTAAACTTTTAGATTATACAATCTGTAAACTGAAAGATTTAAGCACATTTTTTGAATAAATCTGTACATAGAAACTACAATCAAATATTGCATTGTAATAGTTTATTAAGGTCATCCATCCAGAGACCTTCAGATAACACTGTAAAATCATTCACACTCAGTCACTGCCTGAAGCAGGAGCTCATCTGGAACCTCCTCCTGCTCAGTGGCTCGTTCCACCTCCTGCAGGGCCTCCAGATAAGCCGGGTCATCAGGCCAGTCTCCCCAGTCCTCAGCTGAGGTTAACTGCTGGCCCTCTTCCTGCACTGCTGAAGCAGTCACAGGTACAAGCTCAATGTTGCCCAGTTCATCTGTTAGATATGCCTGATCCTCCTCATCCTTAACATAAAGATATACAGTACATTAAGCTGAATACATTATTGTATCTTGACTGTATATTCATGTATGTTAATGTAAACGACGTGGCTTCAGGTGTGCTGTGAAGAAATGTTTATTTTAGGCACAAGGTGAGGACTGACTGACCTCCATTAGTATGTGGCTCATACAGATCTCCTGCGGCAGTGGGTAGCCTTTAAATACAGAGAAATGCCATCAAATTTGTGACAGTTAGTATGTTACTGGTACATTAAAGGTCAGATTTTCTTGTCTATATTAAAGTATACTAGAAGCTCTTTGGAATATTCTTAGATCATGCAGATAATGGAATCCACGTCAACTTGAGAACATGCTGTTATCACAGCTAAAGGCAGACATGCCCAATACTAAAACATTCATGTTAATTTGTCAGTTGCGCTTTTCACTTAAACCATCAATCATGTAATTTGTATGGATTAGAGAAAAAGCGTACAAACATAGCCATTATAATAGTTTTTTTTTGTCCTCCAGGGGACATACTGGAGGATCTGTAGTTCTGTCTCCTGCAGTCAGGGTCATGACATCTCTGATACCACACTTCCTCTTTGAGATCCACTACAATCCTAACACAAAGAGAGTGAAGAACATTAACCAGTTGTATTAAAGCAACAAAAACTACACACAATGTTGCAGTATTTTAAAGATAGTCTTGGCATTTTGTAGTCTTAGCAACAAAAAATGTCTGGATAAAAGAGACAAATGGAGTGCAAATCTATGCAGGGCAGCACTATGTTGCCTAACATTATCTGTACCGTATTTGTTGGAGGGAGAGATAGTACTTAAGTAACAAACATTTAATAATTTTTTAACATCTTGTATTTTAAGTAACAGGTAACTACAGTGATGTAAAGAGATTACTGTACATCAGATTTTTAGGAATGCTGACAAATAAATTAATCGCAGATTTCTACCGATCACAGATTACACAAATACCGCAAACCCACCGAATTCATGTGTCATGTGCTGTGTACGTGACTGAGAACTGCAGACTCACATGATGTTGTTGCTCTTGTGGAAACGTTTCACATTGTGGCACCAATGAAATTTTCCAATGTCATAAACTAGCAGCTGCTCAGACGCAAAGTAGTTCCATCGTCGTATGTCTGTTTGAGTTAAATATCTTACAATCAGTTCTTTATCTTACAATTAAACATTCCTTCTCATTGTGGTGGTTCCGTTATGTTCAATGCACCACTGAAAGTACTACATTTTGACATTTTACCTCTAAAACAATAAACAGCTTGTAAAATTAAAGGGATGGTTAACCAAAAAATGGAAATAAAGTCACCTTGGTTTACATACATTTGAACACGAGCTGGAACAGCCTAAGTTATTATTTTTGCTGTTTGTCTTAGATAAGCAATAGACATTTTGCTACATAACTCCAAAAAAATCAAATCAAGACAGCAAGCAAAAAAAGGCAGAAATGTTATTTTTGGTGAAATATTCATTCAAATAAAGTAGATATAAAGAACAGGACCAAACTTTTGCTTACTTCCTTGAATTCCATCCTTGCACACAAGTGTCAACACAAAATCATCCACATCTTTAAAAGGAGAAGGCTGGTGTTCACCTAATAGGTCTGTATGTAGAAGTCAGAGTGAGAAGTTTGAACTGTAGTGAACTGTTAATGATACAGTAACACACCAAATTCATAACAAAATGGGACTAATGTATCTCTGGGTGGACCAGACATAAGGCAGCACTACTAAATGTCTTTCTAGTCTATTTTGATTAAGATAAAGGGCATAACAGTTGTGTTGTAGGTTAACTAGAAAGCTTTAGATTTGTATGGCTTTTTCGTATTACCAGAGTTGTGTGACTGTCTCTGCAGGGTCACACAGTGAGATTCTGTTGTACTCCTCTGTGGTATATTGTATGTCAAAATACTCTGTCCTGTAAAACTGGTGATAAACAGATACGAGTGTTAGTGTGTGTACAGTAAGACATACAGGGGGATTGTTCTTGCCAAAACGCAAGTACCACCGGTGTGACTGCATAATGATTCTACATGTAAATGAATTGTAGTCACTGCCACCATCACCTAATGTTGGTGATCAAGGAAGCTAGAAATATGCTTTCTTCTTCTGTGGTGTGCTTGGAGGGCTTCGGGACAAATTTGTTGTCCTCTGCAACAGTGAAGGCAGAATTCTTCCCCAGTTTGGAAGACTTGTAGAGGCGGAAGTTCCTGTTCTTGGTGTAGACCCCTTTAAAAGAGCATGGTATCAAGATCAGGACTATTTTCCTAATTTTGTCTGTCCCTTATCCAAAATGCATTTAAAACATTTACCCAGAATTCACTTCATTTTCCATGTTTCAAACCTTCACTGTTGATTGTACCATGTTTATAAATTATAACATTAAAAACACAAAGCAACACAAAAAACTATATCAGAGAATTTTAATAAAACACTGGTTTTGCTTCATGAGCCAGATTTTTACACTGATTATACAAATACCGTATTAATCATTACTATTAAGTACTCTAATGTGACTGAAGCACAAACTTCAACAACAAAATATGTTATGTGTTTTCTCGTCCCTTTTAGATGATAAAATCTTACCCAGATCGACAAAGAGTTGTTCCTGTCCATTTTTGCTCCTCACTATTAGAAAGCTAAGATCCTTCTCTTCACACTTTCTTCTCTTGGCCTGAGAACTGTCCACATCATCTCTGCTCTCTCTTGGACCGACTGCTGTTGTGGGTGCCTCTGGGTTGCTTTAACCCAATAGTCCAAGATAATGAAACAGAGATAGATGTATAAACACAGTGTGGTAAGTACAGATACATAAATATATGACAATATAGCAAAACATCACCCTGCAATAACACAGTAATATGAGATTGTCATAAAAAGAATCAGAGTTTTAAAAGACAGTTATTGGCAATTATGAAATCAGTTCTACTCAGTTTGATCACAGACCTGATATTTGTCTTCTCACCTTTTCTGAAGGCTATTCAAAGCAGGTTGTAGGATGTCATGAATAAATTGCCCTGCAACACATACACCCATGTATTAGTGGCTCAAAGCACAACAAAACTATTTTGCTTATAGACATCACATATAAATTCTCAAAAAATATTTAAAAGCTAAGATAAAACCTGCATCTAAAATATAGCCATTGTAACTCACCTACGTGGAAGTTGTCTTTGAATGCAGCACCTGGAAGCATAAAGATGAGATGGCGGCTAAACTTCTCAGAGGTGCTGGAGTCCAGATTTAGGACGTCTTTCGCAGAGCAGTGTAGACCATAGGTCTCCTCTAGCTTCTCACACACATACTGTTGTTGAAGAAAATTACGTTACGACTACTTATGGAAACCATAACTTTCTCTACAGTCCAAAATCTTGCACTTCCAACCATGATGACCATAACATCTCATACTAAAGCTAGAACTGCAATTTTTCTTTCTCTCTGAATGTTTTCTTGCGTAGTGAAGCTGCTATTTTTATTATTTTTATCTTTGAACAGGAAAATTGAGAAGTGACAGAAAACCATAAGGGAGAAAAGGGTGATGAGTAGTGGCATATATAAACATATATAAACGCACCTAAATAATACAACAAGAATGCAGGAGAGAAGCGAAACATTTCTGACATTTGTAATCAATTTATTCAAGTTTTACATTCTCTAGTAATAAATTTACGGCAGGTCTTATTTGTAATCTGTTTCAAACAGAAGGTGCTGAAAACAAAAGCATTTTTAATCTAAGCAATCATAATCTTAACAAATCAGTCTAACTTTGTCATAAAGCACACAACAGTATGCTACAGATCAGACAATGTGTGTTTCATTAAACATTGTGTCCATGTGTTTACCTGAATTAATTTTGCCACCATCATCTTTCCATCCAGGTGTGTGTTGGAGGCCTTGTGAAACTCCAAATCAAAGTAGAGTTTGCAGACGGCCCCTTCGGGAATGACCTCATAGCAGTGCATCAGAGACTGTCTGTGAGTCCTGAGGAGACACAGATTACTCATTCATCTAGAGCAGTGCTTCTCAACCTTTTGACTTTAAGGCCACCCATTGTTTACAACAACATTTGTTGTAAAACAATTCCTACCTGTAAAATATTATAGAGCTTGGCAAAACAAGAAAGATATTGTTAAAAAAAGAAATTGTTTGATTGGTAGTTGCTATAACTTATTAATGCTTAACGCTTGTTTTGTTATATTTTAAATAATTTTAAAGTATCCTGGACCCCCTGGAAGTTTGCTGAGGCCCCCAGTGGGCCTCTGTCCCCTGGTTGAGAAACACTGAACTGGACTAATGCCTCTAACTAAACACATATGCGCTGACATAATAAGAGAAATATAGTGTTCATTTTTCTTTAAAAAATAATTTGCATATAGAGCTCATTTCTCACTATTTATTGACCTCCTTCTGTCTTCAATTATATATACAGTTTTTGGTTCAAAATTCAAATTACATCGAAGTATAATAGTGATGTAATTGAGTTTATTGCATTTCAACCTTGGCCGCAGCTACCTGTAGTAGTGCCACAGTTCACTGTAGCTGGTCACTAGGAAAATTCTTTGTCCAGCATCGCTGCCTTCCTTCTCCAATGAAAATATATGCACATTCTGACAAAGACAATCACAAAAAAATCAAACACAAACATGCAGTTACACTTAATTTACAAAGATATACATCAACACCTGCTGTCTGTACCTGTCTGATGTGCTGAGTGAAGGCGATGGCTGCGCTCTGGCGTGGGAAGAGTCTCCACACTGAGGACGGCTGCCATGGCCGGGACAGACGCGGCTTATATGGACAGCACAGAGGGGCAGACTGGAAAGATAAAGCTCTCTGCTCCAGAGACTTCAGTCTGTCCTGCCATTTCATCCCGGCGGCCATTCTGCTTTCAAACACTACTGGACTGTATAAATGCCACTCATGCTCTGTGATTAACAGGATCAATAGGAGGAGCACAGACGTGGAGTCAACTGAAAGCAGACACCACGTATAAATTTGACATGAATACTAACTTCTGAAATAAATTAGGAGATTTCTAGATAGACTGACAGTAAGAAACAGAAAGACGGAGAGTCAACAATATACACAGCGAACTGTCAGAGACTGTACAAAATACCCAGCAGGCTATTCAGCATTCGCTATATATTACCTTAAAATATTAGCCTCTGTGAAAACCAACTTTAAAAGCACAATTATTAAACGACTTCCAAACTTTGTTAGGATGAGCTTTTACCTTCCTTTTTTATTTTGCGTCATTACAGTCTGAAGCTTTTCTTTTCACTGTACACTATTTCCTTTTGAGGACCGCGCGTATCTGCGCGTCATAGGGATAGGTGTTGCGCATGCGCTAGTTTCAGCCAGGCGCGAAACAGATTCTATTCCTACTGTAATAAAGGATTGGCTCATCGCGTCTTTGCCGTAGTAGGATTTGTAAATATATTCCGCGTTGAACCGCAGTGGATGCCGGGATATGTGCTGTTCAGCGGGCAGCATTGGCGCGTTATTTTGAAAGAAAGATGGAGCTGGCGCGCGCTCTGCAGTCATTGAAATTAAACAGCGTATCTACAGGTAAAGTTTCATTTTTATTACGAATATGTGCTAGGGATATATGGTAAATGTTTATGGATATTCGTTGTGTGTAATGTGTAATGTTTAAACCCTGAAATATTTTGAACTGCGTCCGGTGCTGTCACTTCGGCGTTTGTTTTGCTCTCGAGTCACGGATTGTCAAATGCCGGATTGTCAAAAAGGTTTTTCATTACGCGATGTTATTTGACTGTAACCGAGAAAGGACGTTTTGTTAGTTTTAAACAACAGTTTAAATGTTAATAATGTGTTTTGCTGTGCCTTTAAACTCTACTATTGTGTGACAGCACAGGACGTGTTAGCCAACGTTTTAAGTGCATCGCTATTGGTTAATGTTCTTACTGTTATGATCATGTTTCAGCCTGGGTGGATGCAGTGTGGGACTTCGAGTTCACCCACACGGACCCCCTTGATCCTGTTATTGAGGAGGAGATAAAGGAAAACGCAGATGTTTTCAAAACAGTTTACATGCAACTGTTGCCCTTCTCCAGTGACGATGATGACGACAACACACAGGTATAACATGTTATGACGCTGTTATGACGATCTCGTTATGCGCGTACCTCGCTAAGTGATACTTAATTGCACAAAAATAATGAATGACTCGGTTTGTGACACAATGATCATGTGACCTATTTTTGATTACGTGTGATTATTCTTCATTTTGTGCTTTTTATTCTGCAGAGTGTCTGGGTGGTGTTTGGTGAGAATGGCGTCTCTACAAAAGCTTTGGTGGCTGTTCTTTCCTATTTCATTCTTAGTGCTAAAGGCAAAAGTCCCAGTCTTGAGCAGAGACTGTGTGGTCTGCAGGCAGCTTCCCTGTATTTGTTGCTGCTGAAGATCCCAGGTCAGTTTCCAATCTCTGCATCAGACTATAGATCTGGATTCATCTTAAAGCACAACAAAAATGTCAACTTTGCTCACAGCAATGACCTGTGCTACATAATCACAGAAAAGACAGTGTGTGTGAGTTATTTTCTTGATGTGGTTTTGGATTAAGGGATGCAGTAAATCTACTACTGTACCCTGTACTGTATCTTGTTATCCACAAAACTTAAACAGTATCTACAAAAAATAGTATGTCAGATCCTACTGTTATTATTATAACATGAACATTAATCTTGAAACCCTGATTTGTTTCTTTGCCATTGTCATTGACTTTTGTCTCTCTTTAGGGAGTGTTGCGAATAAAGTGTACCATCAGATCCTCTTTGACACATGTCTAAACATGTCACTAAAATGCTGGCCTCAAGAGTCTGGCAGGAAACGAAAGAAAGATTCTGTGAAAAGTTCCCAGGGTGACCCAAAAACTGGCAAACGATCCAAACCCCCCAAGAAAGTGTCAGAGGAGGTAAATAAATTTTGTTTTGTTTGTTTGTTTGCTTGCATGTGTGACATTTTTGTGTAACATGTCCTACATCTACAGGCCTGTTTATTTTGCGTAAATAGGGAACTTGTACAAAAACGGTGGTTAAGAAAGTCAGAAACAAACAATGTAAAATGATGTTAAATATATTAATTCATGCACATTTTCACATTTATCTTTGTAAGTTATAAATAACAGATAACGTGTTGTAACAGCAGATGGAGATTGATGGGGATGAAGATGATGAAGAGGAGGCGATGTACTTTTCGGCACAGGACTTGCTAAAAATAAGGGAGGACATTGTTGTGCTGGCCCGCACACTGCTGAGACTTTTAGAGAAATTTTCACTTAAAGACAAACCTCAGAGTACTGACAGCTGTGTTCAGGTCAGTGAATTATTTTTGCAGCTTTGTTATTATGTTTTCTACAGACCTCTTTGGTAGTATGGGGATATGGCATGATTTATAAAATAATTTCAGTTGCTGCTAATTACAGCTGCTTATTTATTTGCTTTCTGCTCACCCTTGTTGGGAGTAGTGGGAGTGTTATGTTATTATAGAACAGGTTAATCTCTGTGGTTCATGAGCTCATAGTCTCTGCAGCATTGTAGTGACATCTGTTGTGTTTTTGCAATAACAGACGGTCAATGCCTGTTAATTATCAAAAGTTTTGATAATGATTAAACCTTAGATGTGTAAAATTGCTTGAAACGATACACTTTGTGAGGTTTTTATATTTATGTATTTTTCTTGTGCTTTTAGCTTTTCACTGAACTTACTAACTTTGAACCAGTCATTGGAGATCTCTCATTCTCTCAAGAGAGGTAAATGCAAAAGGCGTGAAATAAACATTTGCCTCACTCAGCTCACGATGACATGACTCATTAGTGTGTTAGCCCTCTGAGAATTAAATCATTTTTCTGTATTCACAGGAATGTCGACCAATTACAGAGCCTGCCTGAGCTGGCCTATCGTGGACTGGGGACACTCTGCTCAGCCATTCACGGTGAAGGATATGAGGTGGGTGGAGTTGATCTGAGCCTCTCCTTAATGCTGTTTCTAGCTATCTGATGTTTTTTTTTTAGGTTTTTAATTTGTTTGCGTTATGTCACTTGATTATATTGTTGTGGCTGTTGCGTTTTACAGTGTCGTCGTCGAGTGTTTCGAAAACTACTGTATGTAATTCTAATGATGAAAACACAAGATCGGTCCAAGCCATGTCTTCTCGCTCTGTCTCAAGCTGTCTATAGTGCCAGAGATCAGGCTATACTGTTTATTAGGTTAGTGACTATGTTTCCTTCTGTGCTACATGCTTGTAAAGCTGGTTTTTTTTTACCTCCATCATGTCTTTCGCATTGATTGTGTTTTTTTTTTTTAATAAATGTATGAATAATGTGGGTTCTATGCTTCAGCCATATTGTTGATGAACAGAGGGAGGCCACATTGCCACTTTTACGGATTCTTGTGCAACACATCTGTCATCAGGTATTCTTAATTTTTATTTTTGTCTTTTTTTTTTTTTTGTAGGTTTCCTCTACACTTTAACACAACAGTTGCATACTTTAACATCAATGGTTTGATTTTTGTGTGTTTAGATGGTAGAGAAGTCTGAATATCGAGCCAGTGGAGCGCAGGCTGTTGGAAAGCTAATGGATAAGATGCCGTGTCAGGACTTTGCAGCTCTTGTTAAGTGGCTATATAACTATTCCCGAAACAACAAGGTGAGGCGTGTGACTTACATGACAGTCATCTTATTCTGACACCTAGAGGAGTGGATAAAGCATTACACAAATTGCTCAGTTAATAATGCTATTCAGGGCTGCAAGAAATATACCAAAAAATACGGTATGGGATAACTTTTCTGGGTAAAGGAAGCATCATTACATTTTCTGAAAATGAACAGCTATGTTTTACTGTTGCAGTGCATTAAACCAAAGCTGTAACTATGCATAACTTTCTGAAGTGTTACAGTCATGTAGTTATTGCAAACCATTGCGATATTCACATTTGTGATATTTTAAATATAATAAATAGTGCAACCCTTATGCTGTTATAAAAATAAAAAAAAAGACTTTTTTTAAAAAAGTTTATTTTAGTGTTATAGATTGGTAATCCACTAATCTGTTCTGGACTAATCATAACTCTGTTTAGGTGGCCTTTAGAATGTTTGCACTGGATGTTGCCATGGTGCTTCTGGAGCAAAGCGAAAGGGATGTGGATGACACGGTGGACCCTGAGTTGGCTGTGTACCTGTCTCACAGGTTCCTGGTTCACAACATAGTTTACAGTCATCGTAATGACATCTCCCCCTTAGTCAGAGGTCACGCGCTGCACTGCCTTGCCCAGTGTCTGGAGCTCCGTTCCCAGAATGCCACGAAATGCGTCCATGAGCTCTTCTCCAACAGTATGTCTGATGACTGTACAGCTGCTTGTGAAATGCTTGTATGTGAAAGATTCTTGGACAGATTCTTAGTATAGGACTTGTTCTTAGTATATGTGATTTATTCTTTGACAGATTAATTATATTAGACTGATTCTTTGACTGATTCATCGTATATATGTGATTCTTTGTATATGATTGATACTTTTTAATCTGAAATTCAATATGCTTGAGTACTGACTGAACTTTTGATTCTTTTGCCAGCAGGTGCTCAGACTACGCTGGAGACGGGCCGCTCTGAGCGTAAGACAGTTCAGTATTTAAAATGAAATGAGTGAGGCACATTTTTAAGGTGATGGTTTTATAATGTGTTGTGTGATGTTGTGTTTTTCAGAAACTCTGAAGAGAGGAGAGACGGGTCAGAAAACCGCCCTGACCTTCAGAACCATTGAGCTCACAAAACACAAAAGCATGTTGGCAACCTGCAGGAGTGAAATCAATGCGTCCTTACAGAGTGAGTTCAGACTCGAACAGGCCCTACCAGCAGCGTCATTTTGTGTTTGTATGACTTTTGTTTTTTGTTTGTTTTTTCAGATGAGGAAACTATGGTTCTGTTTAAAAAGCACGTCAGTGACCCAAAAACCAATGCTAGGAAAAGTGCACTGGAGGTATGAATACTGCTCATTAATAGAGCTGTATGCTGCTGATATGAACTGTAAGCAGATGTATGTCAATGCCATGGTGATTTCTAAATAAACTATTTTAAATTATTTTAGGTATATTAGTTTAGGATTATTTGGGTTTTACAAATGTATTCTGTGATTTTAATCTAAAGGAAACATTTTTTTTCGCACAACCTGGGTAATATTTTTTAAATAATTAACTCCAACATCATTATAGAAAGCTAATACTGTCCAAATAGTGTTTTCATAAATGGTTTGTGTGGACTCGTGGAGCTTTGCATTATAAATGTTAGATATTGTTTGTTTAATTTCAGAAGAGCATTACAGTCCTGTTATAGCAATAAATTATTTTTAAATTATCTGTAATCTGGGCCTCAATGAACTTACGTTTTGTCCTGAAATCATCAGATCCTTTAAACTGTTCACATTGTTCAGACAATACAAAGTAAAGTGAAACTGATTTGCCCTCTTTCATGTTATTGTGTAGACTGTCATGAGTCTGCTGAAGCATGGGGTGATTGCATGCAGTGCAGAGAATCTGAGTATTCTGTCAGATCGCTGCAGGGATCCTGCTGTCTCTGTGAAGAAGAAAGCCATGCAGTGCCTTATGGATCTCCTCGCTGTGAGTGCCGCCTCCTCTCCTCATCACTAAACATTACATGCTGCTTCTAATTCTCATCTTTTAAGTTACTAACTCTTGTTAGGGTGCACAAAACACCTTCTATATCTGCAAGCAGGTTTAATTTATCATTAGAAAGAAATATTTGTACATTTAAAATGTGTGTGTCTAGGCTCTGCCTGACAGTGTGGAGGTGCAGGAGGCGTGGCTGAGAGGAATGTTGCCCGCTGTCATGGACTCTGAGAGCTCTGTACAGGAGAAAGCCCTAGAGTGCCTGGACCATGTCATCCTCACACAGATTAAGAGTCAAGGCAAATATCGTCATGGCGACACCTCGCAGAGACTTGCCTGGGACTTGCTGGGACTAATGTGCGAAAAGTGTGAAGACCTCAGGTCAGTTGTGCATTTAATCTGTGTTAACACAAGTTTAGCTCTTTTTCTATCATTTGTTATTTCTTTGTGTGTGTCAATGCAACTATGGAGGGAACATATCTCATAGTGATACACCTTACTTATGCTATCCGAGAACTGAGATGATTTAAGATTATTATATTTTTTTATGTTGTTCAATGTCAGTGTACAGTCTCTGATGGAGAGCTTTGTCCCCCACATTGTGCCTTGAATATTTTTATATTTTTGAATAAAATACTTGTACATACTTGTTTTCATCATATCTCTCAAGTATGTTTTTTTTTCGTCTTTTACCTCATAGCCGGTATTTCAGCAAGGCTTTCAGCGTTTGGGCTCCGCAGCAGAAGTTCACTCCTGCCTTTGTGAACGGTCTCCTCTCACACACAGAGGGAGAAAGGGCTTCTGCTGCCTGGCTGCTGTTAGCTAAAATTGCCAGCTGCTCTCCCAAACTGAACTACAGTACAGTACTAGAGACCTGGGAACACACCGTCAGGTCAGAAAACACAGTAACACTGACGTAATAACTGAATTTGTTGTTAGGAATTTTATTTTCCTTATGGTACTGCCTGTTTCATATGCATGCCTAAGCAGCTCATATTTATTTTGCTAAAAAATGTCCAAGATTGTATTTGGTGTTTGTAGCAGTTTTTCTTTAATCGTTTTCAGGTCTCCAATTGTATCAGTTACAATGACCTGTCATATCTTGGGTGTTATGGGTGACATTTCCTCTAATCTTAATGATGACACCAAAAGCAGGATAGTGGGTAAGTTTTGTTTGTCTGCAGAAGGTGAATAAGGTGTTCACAAATGTGACAAAGAATAACAATTTGCTAGTATAATAAAGCTATATTACATAAACAAATGTGTGATTCAGCCATATGCACACACACGAGTGTATTTGTGTGTGTAGGTGAGGTTTTTATAGGAAGATCAGTCTATGTCTATAGTCTAATGTATAGTTTAGTTAAAGATTCATTTTAACAAAACAACTTTGTTAAATTGTATTTTATTTAAAAACATTTAAGAAAAAAATATTTTATGTACAACATTAGTTATGGTAATTGTTCAGCATAGTTGGGTTTATTTGCAAGGTTGAAATGACTGTAAGAAGAACCTTATGAAATAAAGCTATAAAGAAATTTTTTCCTACTGACAGGGAGATCTCAGTCTGGGTTCAACAAGACTTTAAAAATTATTTAAAGTGTTTATGCATATTTTAACCTATGTATGTATAGATGATCTGATGGGCTGGTTAAAGAGTTTCAGCCTGCCTCTGGAGGTGATCAGTGCTTGTGTGGATACTCTGTTCAGATTTGGAAGATCAGACAGCACTCAGGACACACTGGTAAGATCAACCCCATAGCCAAGAAGGTGTTAACATAAGGATTATAGTTTTCTATCTTTTTTTAAAACTGTGTTTCAGAGATTCCTGGATCATTTCTGTGGAGAGTTGGTCTCAGTGTGTGAGGCATATCTGTCCAATGTCATTTTAAATGAGAATGGAGTTGAGAACATCAATGAAGATCTGCTGGTACAGAGCTCATTTGAAAAGGATCATATCACCATTTTTTAAATTCATAATATATTTTAACATTATTTCCTTACGACCCACTTATAGGAATACTTTTTAATTATATCCTCCTTTCACAGGTGAAACATCTTTATACACTTGGTGTCGCTTCTCTTCATTGCCCCTCTAAAGTGGGGAAAAGAATTTTCCTTCTGGTTCAGTCCATTCTCACCCCCTCTGCACAACCAGGTGAGCCACTGAGCTCCTCTATGTATTCCAGAATTCTCTTCATTTGCACAAACTCACATTCAGTAACAGTTTAACAGTAATGCTGCTTTAATTGTCTACACACTGTGTGTATTTGTTGTTTTCTTTAGGTCAGGTTGAAGGTGATGAGCTGCCTGCCAGCCAGCCTCTATCTCAGTTCAAACCCAATTCCATGCCCACTGTGGTTCGGGCGCATGCTGTTATCACACTAGGTAAGACAATTCACACATAAATGTGTTCCATGCCTTTTATTCCTGTTGCAAAATCTGATGGTCATCTGAACTGACTTTAATCTTCCAAGAACAATAGTTAAATCTTGGAGGCCTTGGTTTTGGGTTGATTTGGGTTGCATTGTTTCAAGAAGTCAGTTTTATTTGAATGGGGGATGACAAAAGATTACTTTGTAAAAACATTTCAAATTGCCAAATATATCTGACAACAATGGCCAAAAGACTTTCAGGCTGGTGTTTTTGAGTGAATGTGACTCATCTCCTCCCTGTTGTCTCTGCTTTGGTTTGATGTTGTTAATTGATTCTGTCTCAGGTAAGTTGTGTCTGCAGCATGAGGAGCTGATGTTGAAATATCTGCCAGTGTTTGCGCGGGAGCTGGAGGTGGGCACAGAGCTGGCCGTGCGGAGTAATGTGGTGGTGGTCATGTGCGATCTCTGCGTGCGTTACACCAACACAGTGACACGATATATCCACAATATCTCAGCTTGTCTGAGAGACAAAGAGCCCATCGTCAGAGAGCAGACACTTATTATGCTGACCAATTTACTGCAGGTAAGAAAGGTTTGATAAGGCAAATTCAAACTAATGAAAGTATTTCCATTTAGCAAAATTGTCTGCCCGTTTTTTTTTTTTTTTTTTTACATTAAAAAAAAGTTGCCTGTGTGTGAGGCAACTAATAAAAAATACAATGCTTGTTGGTGGATGTTAAAAATAATTATTTGATTACATCATTCAAGCAAAAGCAATTTGATTACAGTAAAGGATTATATCCAACACTAGTCACGTTAATATATCATCAGTGACATCATCAGCTGTTTGCTCTGTAACAGGAGGAGTATGTGAAATGGAAAGGTGCACTGTTTTTCCGCTTCGCTGTTGCTCTCGTGGACTCAGACCCTGCTATTGCAGAGTAAGAAAAGTAACAGCACAAACTAAAGCTTATTACAGATCTTCTGCCTAATTATCCCATCATTTATTGTGATGTCATGTTTTTTTTGTTGTTTAGTCTCTGTGAATACTGTCTGGTTGATGTCCTGCTTAAGAAGAGCCCCCTCATGTTTTCCCAGCACTTCATTGAGTGCATTTTCCACTTCAACTCATATGAGAAACACAAGAAATACAATAAGTTCCCTCAGACTGAGAGGTACATGCTGAATTATTAATTCTGTTTAGTCTGATATGGAGTTTGCAATGGTTTGTAAGACACTTTAATTCCATTTTTGTGGAAACTCTACAGATATGGTTGGTTGCGAGTTTAAGTTCTGAAAATGTGCTTTTGTTTCTGTGTTCCCTGTCAGTGAGAAAAGCAGGTTTTCTCTGAAAGGTCCACAGAACCAAGGCAAGCGTTTCAGGATCTACAAATTCCTGCTGAAAAACTTCACTGACGAGCAACGCTTCAATATCACAACCAAAATCTGCCAGGACATCCTTGGTGAGACCTCTGTGTGCAACTAAAGCGTTTGCCAAAAAGAGATCACAGTTTACAGCTTTAAGGCAACATGTACCAAGCTTACTGCATGCTAAATTGGTGGTTCTTTGCCTTTTTTTAAACTTTGTCTAGGTTTTATAGGACAGCGGCAACCTGCTGTGTTTGTTTGCATATACCTAATTTGGCTTGCTTTCAAGTGACAGATTAATTTGTGCCAAAATTGTGTATAACTAGCAGGTGACAAATTCTTCTTTCCAGCTACCTTTGTGGACTCTGAGCTGCCTTTAGACTCTGAGGGCTCTGAGTTGCTTGCAGACACATTTGATGTCCTTTCTCTGAAGGAGATGAAACTGACAGCCATGAGCGGCCCAGCAGCAGGTGAGGAACCTCAGGAGGACGAGATGGCCATGGCTAAAGCCGTCTTGCATGTGGCTCAGAAAAAGCTGGTTTCACAGGTGAGTTGTGGAGGAGATGAACAGTTGCAATTACGGCAGCTAAACAGGCATCAGATCTTTATTGAACTTGGTGTCTGTCTGTTTGCAGGTTCAGAAGAAGAACTTTGTGGAGAATGTTATTCCTATCATCATCAGTCTGAAGAACATGCTGGAGGAGCAACACTCACCTGTTCTCAAACACCTTATGGCCTACCTACAGGTGATATGTTGCTCACACAAGCTTTGATTAGATATTGGGGGTAGACATTTTGGTCATTTTGTCTGTTTGAGGGAGAGTGGGTGTCCATCTGATCTAACAAACCAAAAAAGTGACATTTGTTTGTGTGAGACAGGTGACCATGCAAGACTATCGTTCAGAAGTGAAGGAACTGTTTGCTGCTGATGAGCAGTTGGCTGCTGAGGTGGAATATAACCTGAAGCAGTTTGAGAAGGAGAAACAACAACAAGAGCAACAGCAGATGGAGAAGCAACTGAGCAACTTTACACTGTCACCCAGAAGAAACGTCAGTCAAACAAACATGGGCATTAACAAGTAGAAACAGTGAAATTCTGAAACATGATGATCAACATCAGGATACATCGATTTACTAACTGCTGGTGTTTTACATCTTCTGTCTTGTCACACTGTTTAGGGTAATGCTGTGAGCTCTCCTGCTCAGGCAGCAAATGTTGGGCGTCAGCCAGGTTTCACCACGCCGCTCCGTTCTCATGCTACTAATGGACCCACACAAACCCCTAAATCTGCAGATGCTTTAAGGTACAACTGATCCATGCCCAACAGATACAAGGCCTAACTGTACATTAACATCTTGTATAATACATTGTAGGGAACAGATATGTTTGTATTATCTAAAAAGTTTACCTCTCAAGTTTCAAACATTCCAAGTTTTTCTTTTTTGTTTTTAGAAAAATGTGTTCAGAATTGTCAGGTTCATTAATCAACATGCGTTAACTGTAAAGATAAGGCACAAGAATTAAGGTTATGAGCATACATGTGGTATTTACATTTTTGTTTTTCTTAGGCGGCGCACTTTTGCTGGAATGGTAACCCCAGTCAGGAGTCATTCTTCCCCTACAGTGATTTCAACAGGTAATCAAATTACAGCTTTTCTACAGAACAGTGACAGAACAATATTGCCTTTTACGCAAAACAAAGGTTGCTAAGTTCTGATGTCATTTTAAAAATGCACCTGCCCTGTTTGATAGTATCCAATTACAGAGTGTATGATAGGGGTCCATTTACTTTAATATAGAAACATTGGGTGTCTGCATCATTAACTGTACTGGAGCGTATACCAGCATTTAAATTGTTACCATTTTATTAATTCAGTATTATATACTCTGTTTCATCAATTAAATGAATCTTAATGCTTTTTTCTTTTCCCAGGTCGAGCAAGTCATGTTGGAAGAGCCATCAGCACTCCACAGGGTAAGATTCAACGGCTGTTTGGCTGCATAGATCTTCACAAATATATTGAAGCACTGTTTTATTAGTTAATTATCTCAATCCAGGATCCAATCAATAACCAGTTAATACAATCAAGCCTCATCCTACATGTTTTTTCTGCTTATCCAGTTTTGCTCTGAAATGCATTATATCACTGCAATATAACAAGGATGATAAGTGCCTGAGCTGAAATGTGTGGGGGGGAAACACCACAGAATAATATTTTCATTTCATTAATATAAAGAATTCTGCTATATCCTGTTATAAGTCTATTTTTATTCATCTGTTTCTTGTTAGAAAGCATCAATGAGGTGACATTTGGAGAGCAAGTCAGTGCAATCCGCAGTGAATGTGGAAAAGGTTTGTTAATATGCATTAATGGCCTTGTCCATAAAATGTTATACAGATCAGTTTTGCAGAATTCACCTTTAGTTCACCCATTAGACTGACATGTTACAAAGTACATAAAAATACCTTACCCCCTGCAGGAAGAAACAGCATGTCATATTATTTAAGTAGACTTTTTCAAAAGCATGTTGAGAAATGTAAATGTATTGTGAACTTACACTGTGTGCCTACAAACGTTTTCAGTATATCACACAGACTGCAGCACGGGTAAATGGAAGGTTGTGAACATATTGAAATTTGTCTGTTTACAGGAAGTAGGGGTGTGGAGGAAGAAGATTGCATTTTACATCTGATGTCACCAGAGCAACAGTAAGAGCATTTTACAATTATGCCAAATTTAAAATTTTTTTTTGCACATAAACTACACCAATAAGCAAATGTCTAAAACAAGCCTTTAATAAAACTGCAGAACTGCTTTTACGAAGATTGGCACTTATTATTGTTTTTTTTTTTTCAGAAAACCAGTGCCTAGGCAGTGGAATGTGGAATCACCTCTTGTACAAAAATTAAGAAGCAAGAAAAGGTTGTAAATGCACATGTCATTTTTCATTGTACTTTGAAAACAAGGCCAATTTCGTCTAAACCTTGTGCTTGTATCTGCATTTTCTCATTTGAAAGTATCAATCTACTTGTACCTGCTTGTATATCTGTTTCTACTTTTACCTGTTGTTCCTATCTGTGGAGGATGTGTAGTAATTAAAGGTTATATTTTATGAAGCAGATGCATCACATATCGGAAATCAACAGTGTTGTGCTGTAAAACTCCCATTGATGTCTTATGAGTAAAACATTAAAGGAAATGAAAAGAAAAGTGTCCTTTAGTTTGCTGGAGAATATGAATGCCAATAAATTGCTGCTAGTTTGCCTAGATATAGTCGAGATTACAAAACAACTTATCTGTAACTGGTGATCAGTGTTATATTCTTGTACAGGGCTGGAATCATTCAGTGCATTTTTTTTGTTTGCATTCTGCCTGTTGAAACCTGACAAGGTTAAGATACAAGTTGTGATGGACCAAAACACACTAGTGTATGATTATTAGCTTTATTAGTTTGAAATTTTATAAATAAAACCCTGACATTAATAAGTTCCCTTGGTAGAAGATATGGTTTTAAATTAAATACAGTAGCTTCAGTTTACTATATATTAATGTATTGTGTATGTATATAGTTAAAACTACTAGTGAAAATTATTTTCATGTTTTCATAATTTGAATTCAAAATTTTTCATTATTTTCATGTTTTCATAATTTGAATTCAAAATTTTTCATTATCAACTGTACCTAAAGTCTAATTTTCTTGTATTTAGTAGGGCCCCTTTCGTAGACATGTTGTAAAGTTACTGAGAGCGTCCAGTCTCAAATCTTTTAAAACTAAGTTTAATCTCACAGATCCTTGTTGGTAACGTGAATATTTGATGACTACATTTCAACATTTTATATTACAGTCCCCCTCAGGATTGAAAGATTGAAAGCTCAGCTGAATCCTGCACTTCCTGTTAGGCAGGCGGCAGGTTGTCAGAATAGGCAGCAACATCTCCTTATTGACCCTTATTGACCCTCATTGCTGGAGTCCCACTTGGCTGTGTTCTCAGTCCTTTCCTGTACTACACCTGCTTCAGAGTCTTCAGCTTTTCTGATCACCAACAACAAGATGACCTACAGAGATGAGATGTGCACACTGGTGCAGAAACAACAACCTCTCAATATTAACTAATTTGGGAAACCAAGATCAAAATTTCTCTGGTTGATTTCTGAAGTTATGAAAGATAGTAACAGTAACGTCTGGTTGAAATTGATTCCAATTCTAAATTCAAATTTATTTATAAAGCACATTAAAACAACAATGTTGACCACAGTCCTGGACAATATTATAAATAAATCACAAAGAATAAGCCAACAATAAAGTTGTGAACAGCCCAGCATGTCCAAGCTAGTCTCACTGCTATATCAAGACATCCATTCCAATTCAGCCTTTATCACTATCTGTCTTACAATGGGCTTTTTAAACCCTTTGCACTTTACAATAGACTTATTTTACTATGATGCTCTCTGAGTATTGTAGCAACCAGCAGTATAAGACTTTATAAAAACATGGAAAAAGACCAAAAATGAAAGTCAGCATTTTATAAAGTAGAACACAAAAGGAGAATTTTTAAAGAATGTTGATGCTGTGGGTAAAGTATTTCACATTATTTTTATTATTATTAATAAAGTAACATATATAAAATAGATAAATAGTAAATAAATAGTAAAATTACATTACTAAAATGTTACATTACAAATAATTATTTGTTATTTAATTTGTTGTATCATTATTATATACATATTTTTTGGAAAAGTATTTGTGCATTTCTCTGGCAAACATTTAAGAACTCAGAAATGTTAAAGATGAAGTGTGTTCTTTGTCCATCGACAGTTTAATGTATAGAGTCGAGTTTGGCTTTCATGAAGAGTGTCAACACTGGTTCTATGTGCTTTCAAGACTTGTTTGAGTAGTTCAGCATGTCAACTTGCTCACCCAATGCTATGAGTCTAGGACGAGATTACCTGTAATAAGGTAGGAGTGTTTAGGAAACCTGTTTGAAAAGCAATCATTATTTTTGCTGTTCCCTTTAGTATTACTAGTAGCACATAAATTACCTTATACATTAATTCAGTGAAATTAATGAATGTAGCACATAACAATTTTTGCACAGTATTTAATGTCAGAGGAGGCACAGAAATGAGGGTAGACGTCAAAGTCTAGCTTTTTTGTTTTGTGGTGCCAAGTGCTCAATGGGGTCTGATCTCAGCTGTACCAATCCCAAGCTGGTGTCTGCAGGGCGCTTGCGGGAGCTGGTCATATTGAGAGGAGATGCAGGTACAAGGGCGGAGAGTCTGTTTTTTCGATAGGTGTTGCCATCCACTCCATGGGCTCTTGCCTCAGTTGTACCTGTCCGTGGAAGGCGCTGGCAGGGCACTTATGGGAGATGGTCATATTATGAAGAGGTGCAGATACAAGGGTGGAGAGTCTGGCATTATTGATGGGTGTAGCCATCCACTCCATGGGTTCTGGCCTCACTTGCACCTGTCTATGGAAAGTGCCCGCAGAGTGTTTGCTGGAGGTGGCTGTATTATGAAGAGATGCAGGTACGAGGGTGGAGAGTCTGGCTTTTTTGCCAGGTGGTGCCATCCATTCCACAGGATCTGACCTCAACTGTACCAGTCCAGTGTCTGAAGGCCGCTTACGGGAAGTGGTAATGCTCAGAGAAGGTGCAAAGACAAGGATGAAGAGTTTGGCTTTTTTGCCAGGTGGTGCCATCCACTCAACAAAGTCTGGTCTTAACTGAACCAGTCTGGGGAAAGTGCCAGCAGGGCACTTGTGGGAAGTGGACATGTTCTGCTCAAAACCAGAGGTCAGGCTAAAATCACAGGTCTGCCTGAACACAGAGATCTGTCTTGTAGCAGGTGTCTGTCTTATTGCAGGGTTCTGCCAAAAAGCAAAAACTGACTGTTCTTGCCCAGACGTCTTGTGAAAAGCAATGAAAAGACAAACTGCAGATTAAACTGTAAATTCTTTGGCTGTCACAAGCGACTGCGGTCTCTACCGGCTGAATAGAAAACGACACTACAAAGTGTTTTTTTTCTCTAGATTTTGCTCGGTTGTGGGTTTTAATCACACGACGACTACTCTCGAAACAACGACGACACAGATGCTGATGAGATTTATAACGCGTCGTCTATGTCGTCATTATCAAAAAATGTATTTGGAATCTTGACGTCATCCGCATTGTTTCAACGTAGCGTTGATCTGTTGCAGGCCATATTTACTACTGGAGTACTCTTGCTGTACGTTTTACACAATGCTGCAAAAATAAGATAAAACTCGGAGGTTTTCTCCAGACTGCTATTTGTGTTAAGGATGTCTCTTTCCTATTTGAGGCCTATGTAACTAACTAAATACACAAACAAGCAAATAAATAAATGACATTAATAAGCCCAATAACTATTTCAATGTTACAACACATTGTCAACGTCAATATGTTTAAGTAAACTGGGCTGGAGAATCCGTAATCAAGAAATCCGTCAATGTAAAGAAATGTAGATTTTCTTTTTGAATTACAATTATTTGCAATATGATTTATAACATGCCATTACAAGAAATGTATTGTATAGTTGATTATATAAAGTTAAATTTGTGGGTGTTAGAATAATAACTATAGTCACAGTAAATAACATTAACATGGATACCATTAAATGGCAGTTTCGTTTAAAATTCATTTAACACATTGATAGAACCACGTGATTTAAACAGAATAATGTCAGAATAATATAATTACAGTCATCATAAGCAGTCTTGATATTTATAATGAAGTAAATAAAATTTCTATGTAATTTGATGTGCAATTCTTAACCAATACAGGTGTACGTGTACGACGGTTATTTGCGTATCTGCGCATTTATATAGGCCTTGAATACATATAGTATTGTGTAAACATAAAATATACACTAGAACGTCGTTTCTTTAATATTAAAACAATGCAAATAAGTTTAATATTAATACACCCAAACGTGCAACTGTGTAATAGTTTGCATAAATATTCTAGGAATAGAAAAGTCCTAATAACAAAATATTATGTGCTCATGTTAGTTCGCTCACAGTCATGCCTATAACAAGTGGAGCATTAAACCACCTTAAACATGCTAATATATGTGACGATAAAAAACTATATTTTGGTCAGTGTTGCTGTAATTTTTTTGCTGCTGGATTTTGTTTTTCCAGAAGCAATATGAATGATGCTGGGGGAAGTTCAGATCTCTAGCGACGAGCTGCGTCCTTGTAATGTAAAACCTACCAGAAGAACACAAAGTCAAATGTGTCTCTTTGTGCACTGGAGGGCGCAGTGTCTCAGTTTTCTCTTCATTATTTAGCACAGGGTACCAAACAAACAGCTTTTTTAGGCCATGTGCTGGATTGAACCAAACAGCACCTTATCCAGGCTGTTTTCATTTGTTTAACTCTGTGGCAGTCAACACTGTTAAAAAACTCCCATATACACATCCACATTCACGTGCATGTTCCATATGTTCCAGAAGAGTGCTGATCTCTACATAGGTAGCTCACTATGCTTTGAGTTACAGACTGAAAGAAAGGAATAAATTAGTGAATGTTTGCCAAAACGTCTTCCTCTAAATCTCTGAATCATCTTAAACCCTCAAGGTGTCAGGACAAGCCTCAGGAGAAGAATCTCTGAAGAACATTCTGAAAACGGTGACAACTTATGACAACAAGTTATCATTTCACAATATTCATACATGCCTGTATATTGAGCCTCATTCACACACATTCTTTTGATAGATTGAGGAATCATGGAAGATGACAGTTTGTAGTGCTTCCAAGAATGTGTTTATCCGTGGGGACACTGGTGATATTCAGATGGAGTGTTTGGGAAGCACGGTTAACTAGGAATGTTTGATTCATAAATAAAGCAGACTTTTTAATTAATGAAATGGTTGAACCAGTTCTGATTGTGTTTCTTTGAAACAAACATCTTAAAGGAAATGGATTCAACAGAAATGAGTCGCCCTTCCTATTACTATTTTACTGTTTTTTAATGTGTAATTTACTTAAAATTGGCATTTTTTTTATTTTAGCTTTAGGCTTAGCAGAGTTATTTGCATGATAGCCGTTTTTCTTTCTTGTTTTGTAGTTTTGAATCAGTAAGAAAATTCTTTGGACATTTATACCAATGACTATATCTGTTAATTTGTGTGCCGTATCTTTACAATTTGCATGTTTAGTTGTTTACTTATTTGTGCATTGTAATGTTTGTATTCTGTTTGTGTGAATGTGATTGTATTTGTAGGTGCTTTTCAATGACAGCATAGTCAATGTTGCCACGGTTGCATCATCTCATTATGCAAATCCCATAAAAATAGACAGTGGCAGAGATAGCATTTCCTTTTCAGCCAGACCTTGTAATAAAAACAGATAATTAAATTCAAATCCAGATATTTTGCTCTTTATGCATGTCATATGCATCTCATCTTTTATACTGTTTCTAGGATGAGTAGTTGGAGAAACTGGCTTTATATGGACACTATCTTCAGCACTCCTGACATCCAGAGGCAGTTGCCTGCTGAGTCCAAGACGTTCTGACAGGTGGACATGTCCTGGAAAGAGATCACGAGGAAAGTCAACCGTCTGCCCAATACCCTGCATGCTGGCACACAACCAGGTCTGACAGAATAACTCAGGAAACACATTAAAGTCTCATTGGTCACATTTCACCTTCAGATCTACACAGAGGTGCAATGTATAGAATCATATAGAATGACTCTAGTCCCAAGAAGAGGTTTGGTCTGCAAAACATGGGGCATAAAAATGTAGGTAAAATACAACAATGAAAAACCCAATAAGTTTAAAATGTCTTTGTCTCCTCAGGGCTTCTGGATATTTTCCAGGGTATAAATGCACTTCTGGAGCAGGTTCAGAAATGCCTGAAGGCTTGCTTGGAGTCCAAGACAGTGGTCTTTCCAAGATGCCTATACACTAACGCACACACCCAACAGTGTTTAATCAGAATTCTGATTTGTCTTGATAGGGTTCCATAACTTGTCTCCCTCATGATCTTCAGATGACTGGTGTGCGACTTCCTGTCCAACAATGAACTTTTGGAGACTGGCTCAGACGCGGAACGCTCAGGCTGTGGAGCCTCATCTGAGGAAGTGTTGTAAAGCCATATCCCAGCTGAAGTCCTGCTGGCTGCCCCCGGCTACACCCAGAGGGGCCGAGACAGGCAAACAGTACAGAAATGACACCTTAGCCATGATGTCACCTGAGGCTGAAAATACTTAAGTGAATTACCTCTCTCCCAATCTAAAGTCTAATATGGCTTTCCATCATTTTTCTCCGTACTTTAAAGTCTTTAGACAACCAATGTCACATAAAGAGTCAAATCATTATGTCAACACCAGGAGGCAGCAGAGTTCCCCCGACGTGACTCAGCCTAAATGTCTGTCTTTAGCAGCAAGCTGTGATTATTTATGGTCTGTGTTTAGTGTTTGATGGATTGTGTGATATATCATATAAAAGTGTCAATTCTGATAATGCCTTATACACTGTCTGAGCCACAGTCTGAGTCCAGTATTTGCTTTATTTATGCTGTGTGACACACAGTAATTCTCTGTCTGATACAACCTCTTTCACAGAAATTATTTTACCATCAGTTGTGATATTCACATATTCACACAGAATAGTGAAAGAATTTGGTGAACACAATATTTACTTCATTTACTCAGAAATATTTACAAAACAAAACATTTTCGTCTAAGTGAACTGTAAAGAAATTACAGAAAGGTGATAAAAATGATGAAAAACTTTGAATAGTTTTAAGTTCTAGGTTATCATATCAAAAATAAAAAAAAAATCGAAAAATATAAAAATACAAACATTATAATAGTTATAACACTAAGACAGTTGCGTGAGACAGTTTAGGTGTTGTGCTTCACCTTAAACTTCATTTTAAAAACTTTGTTTATCTCAATCAAAAATTCACTTTAGGCAAATGGTTACAAATCTTGTCGGGTTCCTGATGCTGCTTTAATGAGTTCGACCGCATCAACAGTGAGGTGCTGTCCGTCATTGCTCAACAATCAATATCAGAAACGCCAAAGCAGCCAAGGTAATGTCCACATGCCCGCATATGCAATTTCATGCACATTAAAACAAAACATGCATTACATACAGATGCATTACAAAGTGTCTGTCTTGTGTTTGCTTGATTTAGTTGCCCCAATTCTTGTTTGAGGGGAGACAGAAAAAATTGGTGATGACTTGTGCCACTTTCATTACTGTGAACCCAGGTAACTCATACAGGACTGAACTCTCCGACAACCTGAAAGCCCTCTTCACACCCAAAGCCATGATAGTCCCCAACTACCCACTTATTGCCGAGGTGTGTGATTAAACCTCTCCGTCTGATCCCGGTAATTATGATAAACCACAGCAGGTGAGAGGTGGAGAGGTCAGCACGGAGAGAGATGGTGCTGCCCACCTGATGTGTGCTCTCATTAAAAGCTTTTGTCTGTTCACCTGTGTGTGTGCTACTGTGAAAACCTGCTGTGCTCCCACTGTGTTGCTTTGGGTGTAAAACAGAAGATTTTTTGGTCACATACAGTACAAAAGTTTCTTAATATTACAATCTGGGATCTCTTATTTAATAGCCAAGATAGTTTTTACAGCAGGGGTCTCAACCTACTGGACATTTTAATGACCCCTCAGATTTTTTTCAGAACTTATTGCCTGTAATTCAGTTTCAATTTCTGTATTGTGGTATCGTCTTGTCAATGTTATTTTATTGTTTTTCAGGATTGTTAAACTATAGGCCTATCACATGTTTAAAACATGCTTGTAAACATGTGATTTTAGCCTAGTTTACAGCAACAAACAAGCCTGTGCTCATATCTCACAGTAAAGTTTAAATATCCATGTATTTCTAACAACTGTTCAACTGGCCTCTTATGGAGAATGCAACATGGCTAGTGGCCCCCAAGTAATTTGAGTCTGAAATCCATATCACAGCTTTAAAGCACCGCCACTATCTCTGTTTTTCACTGTAGGTGATCCTCAGAGGGCTTTACATCTAGTAAGACTCTGGTAAGGAAGATGACTCAGATGTACAAGCTGTGCAGTTAACAACTCTCCCGGCAGGATCACTATGACTTTGGCATAAGAGCTGTCAAATCCGTGTTGGTCATCAGCATCAGATGGTACATGCTGCAAGTTGCAAGTTGTTGGTTGTAGCGTCTGGTGCAAATAATACATTACAAAAAAAAACTAGTGAAACTGTCCAGTTATGATTGCTTAGCCGCTACAGGGTTGGATGGGTTTTTGCAAGTCTGCCAGGAAATCAAGTTTTGTTTACAAATTACCAGGCAGCTACAATGAGCCAAGGAAGAAATAGTGGCTGGATTTGCCAGTGTTTTTGAGTTTTTAGTTGTTTGTCCGAAATAGTAATAATTTAAGTGATAGTCAAATGAGACCAGTAATCTCACGTGTCCCCTTTAAAGTTTTAAAGGAAAGCTTAACAATGTCTGCAATCAGAGATACCCAAGCCCCTTCCTGTCCAAGAGGGCCCAGAAATAAAGCACAATATGCACACAACATTATGCATTAAGGGGGAATCAATAGTCTCCCCCTTACAGTCTTTAAAGGTATTAGTCAACAGTCTCCCTCTTACAGTTTTTAAAGGTATTTGTTTTAGTTTTTCATTGTCTTAACATTTGACAATGAATAATTTGCTAATATTCAATCACTGTCTTGTATGGGGGAGTTAGAAATGCCTGTGTTGTAAACAGCAAAAAAATACAGCTGCCTAAGAAACCTCTAGGCAGATGATTTAGGCCCATTTGGCAGAGGCATTGTGGCCAACAGTAGAGCCTTCATTAGCACTGGTCTCAGATCAGTGGCTGTACAGCTGGATGCTGCCTGTATTTACTAAGACACTGTATGTGTGTGTGTGTGTGTGTGTGTGTGTGTGTGTGTGTGTGGAGGCCTTATGTCACTGACACACTTTATTAGTGCTCAGGTTTTATATGCAGTATAAATTCTCTTTTAATGGTGTCCTATTATGTCAGTGTTTTATGCAG
The DNA here is from genome assembly GCA_036877525.1 of Chromobotia macracanthus. Classification (NCBI taxonomy): domain Eukaryota; kingdom Metazoa; phylum Chordata; class Actinopteri; order Cypriniformes; family Botiidae; genus Chromobotia; species Chromobotia macracanthus. Next base: position 272,173 of record JAZGTH010000117.1, read on the forward strand.
AAGCTCTGTCTTTAAATCAGTGTAACATAGACAAATATTTACAAGGATATATGAACAACTGTAGGTGTGTGTATTTAAGACAGAAGGAAGTGTATGTTTCCTGTAGACCTTCCTGTGGCTAAATGGGTGTGGTGCAAGCAACGCCATGGTCATGGGTTTGATTCCCATTAAATACACACTGATAAAATGTAAAGCCTGTAGGTTGCTTGGGTTAAATGTATAAATGAAAATGCAAGCATGAGAGTGGATAGAGAAGTCATATTCTTTGTAAATTACAGAGTTAAGGCTATTTAAACAGATGTTATTCTGATTTACACAAGACTAATTAGTGGTGCTCACTAAAGCATAAACATTGCCTGAAATGAGACTTAGAAATGTCTTTTCTATGAGAAATGTGACTTGAGTAGAGACTTGGAAATCACCAAGCTACTAAACGATAGAGAGGCAAAAGTTCCATTTTGCAGCTGTAAGAAAATACGAGTAGTTTGATTTGTGACAGGCATGTGATCTATCAAAAGCTGTTTTCAATTGTATAATTACTGCAGTAGAAAATACTGAGAGTGCTCTAAATTCTAGCCTTATAAATGGGCACTACTTGGTACAGTATGTGTCTGTTCATGTCCTTCACCTGAGTGAAGATGTTATGCTGATTAGAACCCTGGAAGACTGAAACCTGCCAAAATTCCTCAAAGATGATGCAGTGCTTTTCAGGTGACCACTCATTATGTTTACAATATTACACACATTAGGTAAACTATTTTTCCCTAGCATGTCTGATTATAATTTTTTTAAACAAGTACAAAGTAAACATGTACATGTTTTTATACAGTATATAGACTTTAATTCATTTAAAAAATCTATTTAAAACATGTTCCATTAATCTCTGCCATGAATGTCTCACTTTTATCACCATCGCATGAGTCTGCATCTCTGTAAAAGTGACTTGGTGCACGCTTGTGGGGGTTTTATTTCATGTATTTGTATGTGTTTATTTCTACCTCTCTCTCTAACATCCCTTAGTGACATACTGTCAGATCTCTTCCATGGCGTCACCATCCCAGAACATGATTATGGCATCCGGCAGTCCATTATTCACTTGTCCCTGTGCCAGCACTCCCTCAAGCCCCTCCTGAGCATCATCACCATGCTGGTCCATCACAGGTTCATGCCCGTGGGGCCCACCAGGGGGCATACTGGCAGACGCTGTGGATACTCTGCATCACGTCGGCCACCAAAACTACTTCTACCGCCCCATCAAGACCTACATGCTCAATCCAAAGTCAGGTAAATATGAGTGAGCTTTACGGACAGGTGAACACTCTGATCCTGGAATGGCGGGATGGTCTGATGGTGCTGTGTGTGCAGGCAGTGGTCCAGGACTTGGGGGGGTCCAGTGATAGCCACAAATGGGTGATCAGCGATGCACTTGCTTCCTGTTTAATTAAATGCTTATTGTGCATGCTTGTGTGTGTCTGTCTCAATCAGGTGCAGGACATTGCTGTGACATTGACTCAGAGGAGCTGAGGTGAATGCTGTACGTTCAGTTGTGGCTCACAGGCCTCACTGACAAGGTGAAGGCTTTAAACCTCTCTGGGTTCCCCATGGGACTCACTAAAGCAGAGTGTTTACACTGCTCCATTGCTGCTGAAGCATTAAGAGATGTCTTAATCAATAGTTTTATAGGCAGACATTAAAGAGAAGCACCACCAATCCTCTCAGTGTGGACTGTTAGAAAAAAAAACTGTTGCCATCTGAGAAATGTGTGCGTTTGTGTGTTTAGATCACAAAGCCCATATGTGTATATCTAATGGAGTTGCAAACACTGCTGTTCAGCAACGAAGCCCCTAATTGCAAAGTTGTATAATGTCACTCGACTTACAGCAAAATGGATTAGGCTTAGCGTCTACCAAATGCCTTAATGTAAAATAAGACAAAACAAGTTTTACAACAAGCTATAAACTAAAAATCAAGATTTTTCTTAATGTATGGTGATTTTTATAATGAATATCTTTCTGGTTATGCCAAGCTCTAGAATATTTTATTGGTTAAAAAATGGGGTCTTCAGATATTGTTGTGGACAATGGTGGTGGACCTTGAAGTCAAAAAGGCTGAAATCTGCCTCAGAGCATCAACTGTAATTTATCAGGTTTGTTTAAAACACGTTGCATCTGTAATGATGCATAGCAAGGGGCATATGGACACATTACAGCATTCACACTGTTCACGCAAGCAGAAACTTCTGAGGTAATTTTTGCTGTGCATTCTGGGAAATATGTTAACTTAAACAAAACAAGATCTTTTGCCATATAGGTTTTCAAGCAACATAAAATAATGTTGCTATTTATTTTTGTTTAAAAAGATAAAGACAGTGACAAACCAACAATGCTATCTACAGTACACGTACGACTCAATATGCTTTGGGGTTATTGTAAATTAATGACCATGTGGAAGTAATTGTGTTGTTCCTTCTCATTTAAATTATATTTCATGAGGATCAGGTTTGTAATAGTTCTTAATGTCTCACTTCCCAATAACCATTTTATAATTGATGGTAATTATCGAGGGAGGAACTCATTGAAGTAACCCAGACATCTCACAGGTCTGCTAAGACTGCAGAAACACTGCCTGTGTGAAAGTGCCTCAGGCCTTAATATTCATGGTGACACTTTAAAGTTTATCTAAATTTAAATGACCACAATGCAAACACACGTTCACTCTCCTCTCTGGATCTGTTGTACTGGTGCTCATATCTTCACCTCTGTTTCCTCACCAACATAAGCTACATTTCGATAAGCTGCAGGTGGGATAAGAAGAGCTGTGAGGATTCAGAGAAGATTGGAAACTTAAGGCACAGGTTGAGTTCCAAGAATCCAAACTCTGGACTGGCACAGTTCAGAACATTCAGACCCAAATCTGCTGCACTGCAGCACACTATATAGTGCTATGAACTAAGTATTGTCTACTAATTTCAAGATGTTTTATGTGTTACATATTATATTAGTTTATCAGGTTTTCAAATTGCATTCTAAAACTAATAGTTGCAATTGATTGGATTGGATGAGCCACATACAAACACTGTTGATAAATGCACACTGTAACCGTACATTCAATATTAATCCAATATTAATAATTAAGATGCTACTTTACTTGCCAACTGTAAACAGTCTACGGTTAAGATAAATGACTTTACTTAGAGAAAGATCTGTTTATTGGTGTCTTTTATCATATTGCTATTGCCGAGGGTACTGGAGGACATGGGTTTGTACCACAGCAAAATGGGTTTCAGAACACAGACTGTGTTTATTGTTGTAGCTTATTGGTTTAGCTTTTTTATCTGCTTTAATGTTACGGTGTGTGCTTACCTTCACATGCATTTGCAAAAGTCCTGTAAGCAGAACAGTGTATTATGTCAGACATTTGATTGACAGCCTCTGGGACACATTCGACACCTTCATTGGACAGCAGTTTGACAACAGCGATGCAAAAGTGCATTTCATTTGTACAGCATGAGCCCAGACCTTACACCACTGATACAAACTCAGTTTACATTAGTCCCTTTCACACATACAGTCTTTACTGGTAATGTACTCAAAGATTATGTGTGAACAGGACCTTTTAAAAATGACTGGTAAATTGGTAATTTATTTTGCCCATAAATTACTCACCCATAGTTTCCTAACACTGTAACATGCTGTGCCTTCCAACACTCTCAGAGCCCAGCCTCAAACAGATCTTTAAGGTAAGACATATGGCTGCACTCATTCTGACTTCACGTTTTGCATGTAAAGCTGTTGCATGGTTTTAGAATGGGGTTTCTGCAGTATAGCGTTTTAGCTGTCCATGGTCCTAAACTCACAGTCAGAAAACTGAAGCTGTCCAAGGTTCTGAACAGACAGCCCAAAGCTGTTCATACTTTCGATTGGCACTGTTGCATGATCCTTCCCAAACTGCTTTCGCAGCTCACTTTCTACAACGAAAACAAAACCTTTATTGCAAACATAAATATAGTGCTTGACATTTTTGCAGTAAATTTTTGCAATACTGCAGTCAGCCTGGGTGTCACTTTGCATGCACACCCTTATGGTCAGGTATAAACTTAACTAATCTTTCTATTGTTTAACTTTATTTAACATTGTTAATAACAATAACCCTCTCATTTTTCCTGCTGTTCACCTCTGCCTAGTTTCAACTCTGTTCTTACCTATAAATGCAGCTTTGTATACTTATTGTTGGCTCTTGACAAAATGTTAAATGCTTTCTTATTTGCAAATCACTTTGGAAAGTGTCTGCTAAATGAATAAATGGAAATGTGGAGTCAAATGTCAACAATAAACATAAACTGTTCTTGAAAGCTGGAGAATGCCAATGCTTATGCATAGATGTATTGTTATCCTGCACTCTACACTCTGATCTCTACACTCAGTTACAATGCTGTACAAAACAGGACTGTTCCAGGTGAGAAATTGCAGATGGCGTGTCTCTGTGGGGTTACTGTCAGAGTAAACTAAATCTGAACAGTACAAGCATTCATCTGATTATAATTTATTTGTGTTTAAAGACAAGTTCATCTGTCACTCTTTATTAAAGGTGAGGGATCTATATAAATGTATTTAAGTGTCTACAGGGTGGGTGAAAACTAGGCATTAAAAAATTGGGATATAGAACTTGTAGTATCACTGGAATCATGATGGAAAGTGTCTAAATAGACAATAATAAACAGGTTTTCGTATTTCCTGTATTTCCTGCGTTGATAGTACAGGCATCGGCCATGAGAGTCAGTACATGCAGAAAAACAAAGATGGCTGACCACTTGACTTTTTACACACCCTGTATAAGCAAAGTGTACTTATTTCTTATATCCTTATTTTGATTTTGGGCCGAAATGTGAATTCTTAAAGAGGCCTAGTGTCATTCATTTAAGTATTTTATTATACAGGGTGGGTAAAAAGTAACTAGGCATTGGTAATAAACTGGTAATAAAGTCCATGTACTGCCTCTTGCATGACATTATCAGAATGATCTATTTATTATTATTTTGTCCCCAATCTGTCACTCAGTTGCTACAGTAAACATCAGTGACTAATCCTGACCCTCTCCTTTTATCCAACAGGTAAATATTATTTTTGTGATATTTGTGATATCTTTCACTTACTATATATAGCATTAAATTATTATCTTTACATATTAGTGATGTACTATAATTAGTACATGTTCTATATACTGTACATGTACTATAATTAATGTATATTCTGAATTTTTGATAATATATATATATATTTTAGTATTTCAGAAAAAGGGTTATTGTCCTAATGGAATGTTTTCTTCCCATATGCCTATGCTAAGGTTTTCCCACTGACTTTTCTTCCTTTGTCCACAGAATCTCCTGCATAATTCCACAATAACATGCCGTGGGCACCACGGGAAAACTAACACAGCAAAACAAAATGTATCTCTAACACTTTTGGCAGCTCACATGTGTGGTTACCACTGTTTTAAATCGAGCTGAGTGGTTTAAATGACTTGCAGAAACTGTACAAAATGGCAGGAGTGGAAGGCCAGGACATGATCTTTCTCTTTACTGAAACTCAATTACAATCAAAGGGAAATCTGCTTTTTGCCCTTTAAAGGGACATAAATCTTCTGTCTACTTAAAGCTACAGGCAACTTGTATAATTTTGTCATTTGAGCTACCATTTAGGCGTTAAATCTTCTTAACAGTGATTTTATTTCCTATGAAAGGCTTTAAAAATGCAAAGCAGTTTAAGTCATATTAAATTGGTACTATATAAATAGAATTATGTACACAGAAGGGTATTAATTTTACATTTCACAAACTGCAAAAAACAAATACGTGTCTATAGGATTCTAGTTGAACAGCTGAATTCACAGTAACATTAAAAAAAATGTCTTAATAGATGTCAGTAGTTCCCCAGTGAGCAAGCAAGAAGCAAATATACATTATCAGTAAAGCATTCATGACAAAAGATGAAGAGTTCAAGATCCTGTACCAAACAGCACACTTTTGCGTACTACTAGCCATACTGTACTCCTCTCAGTTTTCATCAGCCCTTAATGCTACTAGGAGGAATGCACCACCCGATCTGCTGAGACCATCACAACGACTTAAAAAACAACTCAAAACACACCTGTTTCGCAGACACCTGTCTGAACCCTAATGCTCTTCTATCCTATCCCTCTACCCTATCCTTCTATCCTTCCAAAAAAAAAAATTTTCTGTCTCTAGTCCATCTTTCTCTCTAGTAACAGAATACAATGTCTGCTTGTAAATGTAGCTTTGTAGACTTGGCTCATTGGCGTACAAGACAAATGTTCTATGCTCTCATCCTTTGTAAGTCGCTTTGGATAAAAGCGTCTGCTAAATGACTAAATCTAAATGCAAATGTAATGTACATGAGGGTGCATTTGGGATGGGACCTAACTATGTATCCTACAATGCTATCTGCATCTCCAGCATTTCTGCTCTGTGCTGTCTTTTCTGCTCTGTGCTGTGCTAACGGCAGGGGAAACTACCATTATCATACCATATTCAGAGTCAATTCAATGGCCAGTTACAAATATCATATCTTTTAATGAACATTCCTGAAATCCAGGTTTGACTAATTCACAGGGTATGATTTATTGATATCTGGATATTAATCTGGATGCAGAGAGGTTTTCTGTGAGCTGTGGATTAGACAGCAGGTCATGTGTGTTATGACTCTGGGCTCTCTGCCAGTACTGTAATACTGTCTCATGAACGCAAGGCTGTACTTGCTTCATGATTCAGCATACAGGTTCTGCAGCAGTAATGATCCATCAATTACTTTTGGAACAGTTCTTTACCAGCCAGACACTTGTCTGCTGGATGTAGTCACATATATATCGAAAGAGATAATGTATAGTAGTATATATTAAAAGATATATGTTGATAGATATAAAGATAGATATATGACATGTATGCACATGTGGTCCATTTACAAATGGGAATATAAGTGTTTGATTTAATAGTCTGTTGTAAACTTAATGTATTTGGGTCTTTGTGCTTGTGTGTGTGTGTTTGTGTAGACTAAAGGGAGTGGATACATTTCAGTGCTTTTGACAGATTGTCACTCACCGTTGAACTCATTGTTTCTCAAACATGTCCTTAGAGGGTGTGCGACCTTTCAGTTCATATACTTGAAAACACCCACCAGTTTCCTGCACTGGGATGCTCTTGCTTAGTGTAGTTTTGTTAGGACATAAATGGTTCAGCAAAAATGGAAATTTTGTATTTATGTTCTTAGACTCAACATCTGTTTTTTTTCCATACAATGGAATTTATATTGCACTAGGTTTGACATCAGTGATCCACAATGCCACTAAATAAACCTCTAAAATCCTAACTGAAAACAGAGTTTTCTGCTTCTTTGTTAATGCACTCTTATGCTTTCAGCTATTCCTGTCTGTCAGAAACAAATGATCATAACAAATCATTATTCATAAAAAAAAGCCCAAAAGAGTGACTATCCTAACCAGGCACTATAGGTGTTAGCATAGCACTGCACAATATGTATTGAAATAAAAGTATTGTTATGCTTTTCAGAGCAGAGTGCAAATAAGGATCATGCACTGGATCCATCAATGCCAGCGTTATTTGCCTTATGTGCAGATTTATGCTACCTGAAAGAGTCATTTTAACCCAATACTTTTCAGGCAGCTGCGGTTTATTGAAGCAAATGTTCTTGATTGTTTTGTAAACACTTGTATACCTACAGTACATTGAGTTCACAATATTTCTAATTTCATACTGTTAGCTGTGGAATAAGACCAAATGGAATAATTTATTAAGACATAAGGGTTACCAAATTGTGTGTTGTACAAATGCAAGCATCTCACACCCAGTCACCCCTAAAAGTCTAATTCTTCAGTCATCTGTCTTTCACATCTTTCACACTTCATGGGTGAAGACAAGATTCGTCATTAAAGCTAAATTGTTCCTGAAATATCAGTGTGAATTTAGCAGGTATGGAAACGCACCTTATAAATAAAAGAGAGAGAGAGATGAGAAAACAAACAATGAACAAACAAACAAAAGAATAAACAAGCAAACACATTAAAGAGAGACCATTCTTGTTCTTTTCATTCTTTTATTTATTGTATTATATAATCAGATGCATATTGACATTTGGTGGAACTGTGTGTTCTAATTACTATAACTAGCATTCAGTGTGTATTTGTATGCACAGTTTCAGTTCTGACGTGTTGTGTTTGTTGGTGTGATAAACTGCAGTGTACTGGCCAACCGCAGCTGGTTGCTAGCCTTAAGCAGCGAGCCCTTATGTCTGTTTGCCCTGCTCTTATTTACTTATTTGTTTTCATCAGTCTGTACTTGTTTACTTGTGTACACACACATGCTCATCACAAATATTTCAAGGTGACCGTTGTGGTTCTTGCTGAAAAAGAAATAACTTACTATAGTGTTACCAGGGAAGTATAAATGCTATTTATGTGTTTGGTTTGTTCAAACCACGGCATTACATGATACAGTATATTATGTGTGTATGTCATTGTTCACAGATAACCCTTCCAATGAGGAATAGCACCATTAAGTTGAACCCAAGAATTGACTATGGCAGATATTGAGATCTTTAGTAAGTAATGACCTTACTCTCATTCATTGTATTGGCATGAAAAAGTTTGGCTAGCACAATTCTTCATATTCTTTTTTTGTGTTACAATGATAAAGGAAACGCATACAGGATTGGAATGATGTGAGGGTGAGTAAATGATGAGTAAATGATAATCATTTCAGGGTAATTTTTTTCCTAAAACATCAAATGTTTTAATGTGAGGCATTTTATCTTTTCCAGTGGCCTTGGGAATCTGCTCTTTGTGTCCCAGATGATCTTCCAGAACATGCAGTTTGGCAGTAAGGAGATCCATGTCAGCATCACTGACACATCTGAACGTTTTTACTCCGAGCTGTGCAGGCAGTACTACACCACACCCACTTCCAAGAGACAGCAGCTGCAGGCGGTGAGGAGGCGGGCTATGGATTGTTTTGGGTTTGGCTGACTTTTTACAGAACATCATTTGTTAAGATTGAGGATTCAAATCACTTTGCCAGTAAATTGCAAGAAGGAAAGGTTATTAGCTTTGTAATATTAAAGCAATTGCTATGTCAACCGGATGATTTATTAGAGTAAAGGAGCCGTGGAAAATATCACTGACCTGTCTGACACACACACAAAGATAATAATGTTTGACATTGAAATTGAAGGTGTGTTTGTTTGCACAGGCTCGGGATCGTGTGAAAAATGCTCTCACTACACTTTTTGAGATAAATGAGCTGGTTGATAAGATCAAGCAGGACCTCTTTGCTCAGGAGCCTGTGCTCAAACAGAAATCCATTGATGTCAATGTGCTTTTGGAGAAGCCCGCAGTGGAGCAAGAGAGTGCTGACCAGGTGTGTGGGATTTAATTGCTGCTAATAATACAACCTTTCCCCTGCTGTACTCTCAGAAACTTCAACCCCATAACTGTACATACGGCTGCATAAGTGACATTGCATAGGCATTTCAAGGGGTCATATCATTGTTTTACATAGCATTTTTTAACCTTGCTGTGCTCTTTGACTTTTGGTACTTTACCTTTAAGACTTTTATTTAAACAACTTCTGTTATTTGTTTTTCTTTTACCTCTTTGTGTACTATTGTTAGAACAATGTTAAAACAATGCTTGTTTGCTGTAACTACGCTATCAATATCTGAAGTCCCTTTGAAGGCACTCGGTAGTCATATTTGCGACACCTTCAGGCAGCTGTTTTGGTAATACAAGACCAAGTCCTATCTGCTTGAATGGTGGAGGGCTGATCTCTTTAAAATCGCTTGCAAAGACAGGACTTCCTTTGCTAGAGTGGCCGTATTGAGCATTACACTTTTCCTCATTCATAGTAAAAGCACCGCAGTGTTTTCTTTATATCTGTAGTGATATCTATAGTTTTAATATAATTGTTGTGCTCAGTCCTTCAGTTTCAATAGCTTGTTCTTTAAAAACCCTGTATTACGTTGTGTCAGGTTTACAATACAATCAAATGTTAAAATATACCACACAAATTGTCCAAAACAAGGTCAGATGCTTAGGGATGTCAAGCTGTCATTTATATCACAGGTGAACATAGAGATTGATTGTGATGTTGGACAGTCTAACCTGCTCGACAGCAACAGGGGCCCTGCATTATGTGCATAATTACACCTTTATCACATGCTTATAACCAATTCAATTTCCACAGCTTTTCTAAGGTTGTGAAAATTATATTCATAGAATACCCTTCAAAAATGACAGTTCATCACTTTCTTTATTTCTGTATTATATTAATTTTTTTGCATGACCTTTTGGCATGTTTAGCTTATAGATTGTATTTTGTAGTGTAGTCCACTATTTCAGCTACTTTGTTCAAAGATATGACACAGAGTTTACAACAGGTTAATCTTATGGTAAAATAAGCAGCAATCAAGCTGTAGAAAAACATGTAATCGCCCATCATAAACTCCCTGTGGCTGTACAGTACAGAGTCAGTATCTGCTCGCCATATTAACATGAGGTACTCTGACTGTGCAGCATCTGTGATCCTGTAGCTCAGTCATCAATCTCATCCTTCTTCTACATTCCCTTCCCATATGCTTCATCATCATCATCATTATCACTATAAGATGGCAATTTAATGGGTGTTTAAAATATCCTAATCCAGATTGTAACATCTCTGTCACTTCACATCCTTCTTGTAGTTCTTATATCCTATAACTGTTCAATTTGCGTTTGATTTTACACCTGTGCTGTATCTGTGGCAGATGTTTAGCGAAGTTTAAAGTCAACACGAAATCAAAATGGACTTCATTTACTTTCTTAACATCTGTTCCTGGTCTGATTGCAAGCGATTCATCTGTGCAAGTTATTCCAATGTAATTCAAAATCTAATACAATGAATACCAAATGACTAGCTACCAAAACCAAGCCCTCCTATGTTGTAGCCCCTCCCTCCTTTTTATTTTTCATTTGATTTACAATAAATACAATTTAGGAAATATAGTTTGTCCTTAATGTTTTCTTACTAAATAACTTTTGGTAATACATTACGTTATGGAATACATTTTTATGTTTTCTGTATCATCCATAATTTGAAATATTACTTATGAAACAGCGTGCCACCCATATACTGTTAAGTCATGGTATAAACATTTTATAATATTGTATTGTATTATATTGTATGATATCAACATTTTGAGTCATGTGCATAATTAGTCCTTACTTTTTTATTACTTATTTTTCATGAATTTTCATGAATTTGTTTCATTTTCTTGAATTGATTTTGTGTGATTTGCCTTCATGCAATTGAAAATCACCTGTGTTAAATCATCTGTTATTCTGTTTGCCTTTGTTTTACATTTTTCACCCAGCTGGTGTTAAAGCTGACAAGTGTAATTAAGGGCTGGTGGGGTCTTCAGTCTAAACAACACAACCAAAGAATTAACATTAGAATCTTTATTTTCATTCATAGTGTTGTTGCATTATTACAATTAATGCAGTTGTCTGAATCACTGTTTCAATGTATGCTCTTTATTAAAAGAGCATACATTGCTCACATACATTGTTCATACATGCTCTTTATGTTTCCATTTACAAGGCATCTAATTCATTTCTTGACAATCTGGTTGTTCACACTTAATTTGAATTGCAGAAACCAGTTCATTTTGTCACTAGCTGTAGACTGCATGTTTTAATATTTGTGTCTGATAAAGTGGAAAAAGTGTCCAAGACCTGCAAATTTTTTTGTATGTGAATAAGAACTATGGATTTATATTCCAGAGTTCTGAAAGAGGTCCATACATGAGAAGCTGGCCGCTGCTGAGGTGAGCTTGGTCATTTCAATAGATTCTGTTGGTTATAGTGTGAATGGGAACATTGGTGCTTTAATGGACAGATAAATATTATTGTAATGTCAAATGTTATATGTGCATTTATAATGTTAAATTTGGTTTGTTCTGTTATTTATCAGGCCGAGTTGAATGCCACAGTGTCCACCCTGAGAGAAAAGCAGAAGAAACTACAAGAGGTAGAAGACCAAGTCAAAGTTCTGCAGGAACAGTTTGACTCCAGTGAGGCTGAGAAAGAGGGACTGAGCAAGAGAGAGAGAGAGAGATGAAAACACAGACAAGAGGTTCCACAAATGCACATTTATTGAATTTACTGAAGTATGTCACCATGAGCAGTAAATGATAGCACTGCAAAATCTGAAAGTAATGCTATATAAAGGGAGAAGGGGTGTTGAATAGAGGATTGAAAAACAGTTGTGAATTTGGTAGACAAATGTAGACTGTCAAGTGAATTGCTTTCATATTTTATGACAAACAAGGGAAACATTAAATAATGGAAGTGGGTTATTGTGGGAGTTTGTGTTTTGCAGATATAAATATTTATGTATTTTCATTTGCTTCTTTTTAAGTGGATATGTGTGTGTTTATGGGTGTTTTTGTGTCCTGGTGTGGCAAAAACATGGCCCTGACTAAAGCACATCTGGGTTAGTCAGAGAAGCTAATGTCTGCTGTGGGAGACAAGCAGGTACAATGGTAGGAAAGCATTGCTCTGAACAGGAGATTCACAATGTCATCAGAAATGTTTTCGTCGCTGCAGCTAGGGTAGCTTATTATGAAGCCTTCACCTTTCATTATGGAAAATTGGTAGTGTATTAATAGTTCTCATTAACTTTACATCCTCATTACAAATCTATTTATACATTAATTATAATACAGTATGCCACTCGATATATTGCTTTATCCAGCATGTTTTTGCATCTAACGTATCCTGTAGGTTCCTATTATATTGATTGGCCACCTGACCAAACTATAGCATTAAAACAGATCAGAGTTCCCCTTCAGTTCACTGAACACTGAGTGTCTGTGCCTCACATAGCTCTCTTATTTATTATGTTCTGAACACACACAGGATCTGGATTGTTAGATCAGGCCCATACTGTGTGTGAATTTAATCAGTGAAGCCAAAGCAGATTCAATAAGCAAAACTGTATGTGAGAGGATAAACGAGATGCATCTGTTGTGTGTAAATGAGTTTATGTGTAACATGTATGTGATTAATAAGCATTTTTGTGTGTCATTTAGCTTATAAATCAATGGTTCACATACTGTCAACTGCTGGGAATCTCAGTCAGTGACAACTTCAATCTGATCAGTATTTATGGAAACCCCTATGAGATATGACAGTGGAATACTGAAGGGTTGCCATGGGATACCCTCTCTACAGAGAACAGAATCCTTGTGATATGTGGGCGCTGCTGGCCACTAATGATTAATCCTTGGGATCATGTGACCTTTCTAAACATGCACTGACCACTGTGTACATTCTTCAAACTTCATGCCTTTATTTTAAATCTCTGTAAACTTAACAAGATCAGTTCAATAATGTATTCAATTTAATACAATATTCAATAAATACAACAATGTATTAATATTTAATTATGTAATTTATTATCCTTTTTATGGTACTAAACATATTAATCAACCCTCAGATCATTAAAGCAAAGCTGTTTTCTTCATGAAAGGATGAGGAACACAATCAACAATTCACTCAAAAAGCAGTTTATTTTGATAGTGAAAGGAAGCCGTCACTAATATGAACAAGTTTGTTCTGTTTCTGACAGGCAGGGCAGCTGCTGCATGCTGTTTTCCAAGCAAATGACAGCATCAGATGACAGCACATCCACTTATGTCGATTTCAGATACAAACACTGTGACGGGACTGCACTACATTATAAACTTAATGACACTACACGCCACATTCCGTCACTATGCAACACTGAACACTTATGCATCTATCTGTCTGTCTATATCTGCTTATATTCTGTATATATACTTTTCTCTCTCTCTCTCTTGTTTTTATATAAGTTAAGTTTGTGTGATGTAGATGGAGCAGAATGAAACAGAACACTTACTGTGAAGCATTTTTCTTCATTTGACACATGGTCTTATAATGCAGGTGGTCTGCATGAATAGAAAATTCATGACATATGCGCTTTGCTTATGCATCAAAGATTTTAGTATATTACAGACAGCCGTGTCAAAAGAATGCTGAACTTTAGCTGTGCTGACTAAATTCCTTGATAGTCATTGGTTTAAAGGCAGAGGAGAGATGGGAAGTAACATGTAGCTTAAACTGACTCAGAAGATGCTTGAAGAACTTTTTTGTCACCTCAACAGATCACCCTCTCTCAAGGGTGGTTGAAACAGACATCATGCTGTCCTGCATCACACTGCCTCCTACAAATTTACACCACCACCTTTAGCTTAAATCAGGACAGCCATATCTGACTCTACCATCTGAATATGACAGCAGAAATCAAGACTCATAAGACAAGGGAATGGTTTTCCAATCTTCTGTTGTCCAGATTTGGTTTGTGCTCACTGTAGCTTCACTTTCCTGTTCTTAGCTGACAGGGATGACAGTGTGGCTATTCTTTTCTGAACTTTGTCATCAACAAAAACTTTTGAAGAACTTCTGCTCACTAAATTTTTTTAGAGATGGTTGTGTGTGAAAATCACAGTAGGTTAGTTTGTAAAATTCTCAAACCAGCCATATATGTATATATGCCCCTTTGCAGAAATAAAAGATGTATATATTTTGTATATAAAATATGTAGATATTTTTAATAAATAAATAAATAAATAAATAAAGGTATATAGATATAGATAGATATATAGTACCACATAAAAGAGCAAAAAGCTATATTTAGATATATTTTGTGTCTAGGCAAAATGGCCATAGTCTAAAGAGATGAAGAACGGTCAAAAAGTTAAGAGTGATCAAGTTAACAGACTCAGATTTCCTCCTGACACTTGGGAACGCCTGTGCTGGGCATGCCTGTGCTGCTGGAGAAGGTAACCTTTGACCCGTCATCAATCTACCCCATTTACCTTCAAATGAATTTCCAATCTCTCTTTTCTTTAATTAAATTTAAATTTATAGGCATCTCCAGATAATTGTAATAAAATTGTAAAATTTAAGAAAAGGGAATTTGGTTGAGCTGGTTGACTTTGAATGTAAATGACTTGTAAATGAGTGATTCTGTAGTGAGTTTATTAGTTCTGACTGTTGCCAGATGTGATTCTCTTATGAATCTAATTTCAGTCATGTTTGTTTTGACTGCTGACAACTGAAGCATATACTGTAGTTTACCCCAGCACCTATTTTTAGAAACATATTTAAGAGATTGCATGTGTACCGTAAACAGATAAATTACCATAACAGAAATTAAAATGAGTGTTCAGAATGATCTTTATCATAAATGCAAAATGAATCTTGCCTATCTTTCTGTTTTTCATGTTTTTTTTAAGTGTGCACAGCTTAATTAAACTCTGGATCCTGCTCTAGGTCCAGTTCTTTTGAAGCAGACATTTGTATGGGGTGGCAAAACTTTGATCTGGCTCAGAGATTCTGATACTGACTACGATAAAAGGTTTAGTTTCTACATGAACACCAAAACAGCCAACCCCCAATGCCTCCCTGAGGTGTGTGTCTATGTGTGTGAATCCACAGAGAGAGAAAATACCTCTGGCCCAGGTAATATCTCAAGCCATTTAATTTTTTTTTTCTTTTTTTAAAGAAAAATCTTTTTTTTTTAAAAAAACCAACAAAAAATAATAAATTTTTTAACAAAAAAATTTTTTTTAATAATTATTTTTATAATTTTTTAAAAAAAATCAAAAAAAGGGCGGTTTGGGGTTTTTCTCACCATGTAATTACTGTTTGTCTTTCATTAGCATTTTATTGTTTAGTTTTAACAATAAATTTCAAAATTTAATGCGCTTTTTTAAAGCAAAGTCAAATGGACTTTTCTTTAGCATTGTCTATCACGCCTCCATCATTTCTATTTAAATAGAGGAGATATTGACAGACCACCCTGGACTAAAGAAACATTCTCAGAGACAGACAGGAAATAAAGAGCCTGCACTGTAGGCCCAATCAAAGTAGACCTGTACAGAACTTATAAAGAAGAAAGAGCCAACTGTAACATCTCAGAGGGATACGTTACGCAGATAATGTCAATCGTTAGTCACGTGCCCCTAAGAGATAGCGTATCTCAGTGAGGAAGATGGATGAAGGACAGTTTGATTCCTTATGACCCCTGTGCTACAAGTCTGTAATGATTCTTTGAATTATTCTGTCAGGTGTGTATCAAAATGACCATCATCAACTTTACTGTTACGAAGTACAGACTGGAAGATCAAATCCTTAGGTAACACAGTAACTAATCATTGAAGGGCTGCCCACTGTTTTCACTATTCTGCTTTGATATGAAAACATAAAACACCTGAGGGACAAGATGCTAAAGTTTGAACTGCTAAGCTTTAGATGTTACTGTCTTACACTGCAGTGGTTTGTAAAAGTGAGAGAAATTGATTTCTTTGAATCTCCTACAGATAAAGCTTTGTACTGTAGCAGAAAAATATTTCTAGCAGAATAAAAAAATATCTCCAGAGTAATTCACCTCAACTGAAGCAAGTGAATCATAGGTTGATCTTTTTTGAAAAGCAAGCAGTAATAGAATCATAATCTATATAAAAACGTCAGTTTTTATATCATGGCCCATAGAGATGAATAAACATCATAACCCTTGCTCAAGCCCATTATTATAAATTTTATTACTACTGTATTTTCTCATCTGTTTATGCAGTCTTAGTGTGCTGGTCACACCGTCTACAATTCTGCTAGCATAGTTTGTATAGACAAAGTATGCTTGCAGAACAAAGTATGGATTTTTTTTTTTACTTTTATAGCCACTTTAATAATGAAGATATTCTAAAAAGTTGTTAGGCAAAAAATATTTTGATGAATATCTCTGGTCAATAATGAGTTGTTGTTATACTGTTATGATATATAATGATATAATGTTATATTGATGTTAGCTCACTGATCAACAGTCTATTTGGTGGTCAGTGGTTTGGGATGAGGAAGTCTGTGTTCTTTACTCATTCAGCTTCAAAATAAATAACAAATAGATCAGGTGTTAAAGATTAAACTAATAAATTACAGTAGAAGATCACTTTGGGCTAACGGTACAATGGCTCCCAATCGTGAAATTCTACCATTTGAAAATAATTATTTTAAATAATTGCTATAAAATTGAACTAATTGAAAATTAAAACTATAGGATATACTTGCGTTAAATAAGAGCAATAGTTTCTATGATCATAGCAGATTTTTTTATCAAGCTAGGATTGGTCAGTAACACTGTAACACCGATTTACATACAGCAGCATTGGTACGCACATGTATAAACAACATCTGCACTGTCGCACACGCAGTGCACTTGAGCTAAATTTAAGTGAGCAGGAAGATCAAAGAGCACACATCACTGTCTGTCACCCTTCCACCTCCAAAGAGAGTAAAGAAGGACTGAATGGGAGAGACTGAGGGAGGGAGCTGATAGATAGATAAATGGAAGGTTGTGCCAAAACGAATGAAATGTCTGTCATACAGACAGAAAACAGCCCAGTCTCCATCTGACACCCCTGTCACAGCCTCATGTATCTCCTAGAGTGACACTGCTCCTAAGCATCAGCTGCTTTACAACTTGTTGTGAATTTTAAGGTTTTTTATAAACATGTCAGGCTGCCAAGATGTTGCATTCATATGTGCTCAAATATAACACTTTGGGGACATGAAGCAGATGTGCTCACAATCTATCCTTCTTCCTTCTGGTGACATCTCAGGCCATCAAGTCTTGGCTGGTGGAGGTGGAGAAGATGGAGGAGATGATCCACGCAGCCAGAGGGAAGTATCCACCAGAAGGCTCCATCATGTTCTTTGTCTGAGATTGGCCCCATGTACCAGTTCCCCAGTTTAAGTACTTTAAACAGGTACTCTGACTTCAGTCCAGAGTGTTTACTTATTTTAAATATATGTATTTGATTAGAAAGTGCAACAAACTTGTTAAGTTGGGAAATCCTAAGTAATAAATATTATGATAAGTGATATACTAAGGGCAACTATTTCACCTTAAAAAATCCTTTTAAAAGCATTTCATTGATCAATACAGGATCCTGACACAAACATAAGAACATAAACATAATAGATGACTTTGTGCATATTGAGGATTTTTCAATTCCTTACATTTAACATGTAATAGTATTAATTAAGCTATATCAGGACTCATAAAATAGGATGCTGTTATACTGATTATAAACACATTTTTGATTACCTGTGCTACTTGGCCTGTGACCTTTTGTCTATAGATGAACCACAGCTATACAATACGGTATACTGTGCTGATATTTAGTACAACAGCATGACTAGAGTTCTTTAAACAAAAAGTTACTCTTAAGTTACTTACATTTTAGACACAGTATGGCCAGTTACTAGATTACGCCCATGATAATCCTCCACTATTTAATTTGTAACGTTGTTGTTTTTAGCTTGTAATGTTTGCTGACTGAAGCTGTCAATTAATGGTTAATTTAAATGCTTGGATAAAGGTTATAGACAAAAACTGTTACGGCGTCCCTGAAAAACAACTTTAAACCAGGGAATTCCTGGCCTGATCTCAGCAACTATTTGCATCAAAGAAGCAAAGAGAGCTGAGCATGAGATTACAGATCCTGCTGGATCAGACTCTGTTGAGTGCCTACATAAATGTGTCCCGTGGCCTCTTTGAGCAGCACAAGGCCATCTACAGCTTCATGCTGTGCGTGGAAATTACGATGCAGAGAGGAGAGCTCTCTCAGTAGGAGTGGCAGTATTTCCTGCGAGGGGCTGGGGCATGGAACAGGTGAGGGATTGAAGAACACGTGCTACACATGTGAGATGTGACGTGAACAACACCTACCTCTGTCTGTGTGTGTGTGTGTGTGTGTGTAGTGACACTGCTATAACTGAGATATCAGAGGAGCATCAACTAGCCATGAATGAGATTTAATTGTGTTAATTGTTAGATTCTGGAGCTGTTTTCTATTTTTTCCCTTTCCTCAGGGGTCTGTGCATCTGCCAATAAAAAGGCATTTCCCTAATGCATCACGCTGATATGTTGTGTTAATGCGCGATGAAGCGATACATTTCTGCATTGCTGTAAACAGAATGTACTGCTGTACTGCAGCTAGACATCAACTTTCTGTCATTAGTGGTGTGTGCCAAGTCAAGCATGACTATTACTGTTGCTCATATTTTAAACAAAATCCAAAGTATTAAACTTCAGAACATGTTTTAACAAACGTTGGCAGAACATAATTTGTGCAACAGTCATGAATGATAACTACTGTACAAATGTTTGTCTTGTGAAGAAGACTTTTTTTGGCAATGTACGTTTTGATGATTTTTAAGGACAATAAAAAATTCAGACATTGGAGGAGGGTTGTAAGCTATATTTAGACAAGAATATCATTGGTAGTGGAATCCATCTGGCTTCAAAAAAACCACCTAGCAACCACCCAGAATACCTTAGCAACCACTTAACAATGCCCTAGAAACCACCAAAAACATACAAGCAATACTCTAAAAATGTTTAGAACTCAGTAGCAACTACAAAACAACAACCTGGCAAACCTCCCACAAACGGCCTAGCATTTTAGCATTACTTGTTTTTTTAAACATAAAAATCGAATTATACTCGCTGCACATAAATTGAATCCAGTTGTGTGATTGCTCCACTCTTCTTTGTCATTAACTTTAGAATATACTTTTCGTCACTGCCTCTAATAATTACTTTCTTTGGCTGGTTTTATATTTCAGCCTGTCTTTCAGTCTGCTTCAATGTTTGTCACCATTTAGACAATCAAATCAACAGTGACTGATGCTTGATCAAAATTCCTAATCTCAGTCCATGCTGTCTGGATGTAGATGGTTTCTGACAAGTGTCAATATTAAGACCCTCAGGCCAAGCACACACATTTATATTTTGTAACCCTCTCCCTTCCCACTTTAGGAACTGTCAGAGAAGCCAGAAGTACCGAGGTTGTCTGATTTCACCTGGGAGAGTGTAGTAATCTAGAAGACCAGATGCTTTGCTTTAATGGTATTAAGAAATAGATGATAGCCACACCCATCACTGTCAGACTGGTTATATTCTAATTGTCATAACAGAACATCATTGGCTCATTTTAGTTATAGACCAGCATTGATCCAAACATGGAAATCATAAATCTTCCTCTCTGTCCTTTCCCTCTCTCTGTATCTGCAGGGAAGCTGAAGGTAATGGTAAACCCAGAGCACTGGGAGGGGTATGTCACAGTCCTTCCCCCTTTTTCAGAAGACACACCCTCTGATAAACAACCACAGGTCAAAGATCACCATAACCAGAGGCGCAGTGCCTTCCAGAAACTAATCTTCATCAAGAGTTTCATGGAGGAGAAGGTAAAGAGCAAAACATTTGATGGAATATTTAATTATACTACTGTATGTCCAAACAAACAGTGCATTAAAATTGTGGTATTATGTTTACTTACAGACTGAGTTTCTCCTCCCCACATAATGACTTCTACATCTATACAAATACCCTTATCGGTACTATATTTGTTCAGTTAAATGGCTCCATTATCTGAATTATCTTTTGATAGGAAGAGTTCCAACAGGTGTATAAGCACTGAAACGCCATTGCAATGAGTTAAATTGAATTATTGTTACTAGTTTTCACACGAATACACCTTCTTTTATGCAATTAGATTCAATATGGATTCTGCTTCAAAAACTCTGGCTGTTTTCCCAGTACATTTAACAATGATTTTCCATCGATCATGACAGTGGCAATTCATCACACACCAAGCAAATAATGAAGAAGAGCATTATAACTGGGCATACATCCAGATGTGCGTTGTATGATGACCTTCATCATTTTAATGAATTCATACAGGTGTCTGCATCACAGTGTTGGAGTGTTGTTGTAAAGTACTGGCAGATTGCGATATTCTGCAGCATCCTTAGCAACCTCACGCTCAGATCGTAATTCAGGTTTTGCGACGTGCAGATTGCATTTTTTATAGACACTTTTTGTAGGTGCATTTGCAGTGTTGCCTTAGTTGCATAATAGCGTAAATTGTGCACATAAACAGTTCAAATAATATTAAAAGAATTACATAAAATGCTGCAGAAACAACTTATTCTGCAACTTTAAGACGTCAGAAACCTAAACCAGTTAACATATGGTTGCACATTCTAATTGCATAATCTACCATGTCCCAAGAATTGTAAAATTGGGATAGTGAAATAATATGACAAAAAATAAAACAGCAGTACAGTAACATACAGGTTACTGTATGTAAGGCCTCATTTCACAACCCTTCATCACTGACGGTGTATCTGACTGTATATTTCTACCAATTAAGCAATAGTCAATAAGATTAAGCAGCAGAGCAACTGTAATTGTCATGTTCATGGCAAATTACACAGCATGTGCATTAAAACCTAACATAACAGTTTACTTTTCATTATTTTGTAGCATTGTTTTATATGTACCTGTATTACATTTCATTAATCTCCAATGCATTCAGTTTATTTTTATAAATAATAATTATTTAGGAAATAAGAATAATAATCCTATATCCTCCTATATCGAAGTAATTGCAGCTATAAAATAAAACATTTATTTCACAAACTACATAATACACAAAAGGGAACAACTGAACTCTTAAAATAATGCAACTTTTAAAATAATTCAATAATATGTGCAATAATTCAGTAATATAACACGTCCACAAACACTTTATGATCTTATAATTTTTATTCCCTTTTTAACTGTATTGTGTTGTTTGCCTGCATCTCAGTCCTCATATGATCAGGTCGGCTTGGGTGAATATATACAATATTATTTTTTTTGATGATAATGTAGAGGATACCAGAATTGGTACACTGATGTCACATATGCACCTTATTCATTCACTCACTCACTTATTCACATTGTTACATACTATTGTGTACCAGCGTTGGTAATTTTGCAGCAAACAACCAGTCCATAGTGGGTTTTATTCATAGGTAACATTCCATTGTTGGGTTGTAATAATACTTCAGTTTCACCATACAAATACTGGTTTGATTAAAATACAAATGTAAAAATTCTATTTGTATTTTACTGCTTAAAAGGTGTGACATATAGAAGAGAGCTGTGTACTGAAAACAGAAAGCTTTGGTGGTGATATTTCTGAGATTGTAAATATTGCTATCAGCTTTCAGAAAGACAGAACAGAAGTTTTAGAATGACTACAGAACAGGGTTTTGACGTCAGATTAGTCAAATGCATAAACTGTGATACTGTATAACAGCAACAACATCTTAAATTATTTAGGTTTAGTTTGGAATCTTTTATTTAAGTCTACATTTGACAGAAAAATTTATATTTATGAACAGAATTTTCTTCAGTCCTGGTGTTCCTCAGGGATCAGTCAAGGGACTCCTACTGTTCCTCATCATCTAATCCCACACCCCACGGTCTTTTACCACTGCTGTGCTGCCAGCATTCAACAGTACATAGTTCCTTCCTTCTGACTGTGTTTGCCTCTTTGAATTATTAGACATCATCAGTTGTGACGTCACTGTCTTTCAGCCATGACCTCCCTCAACAAACCTGTCTGTATCCCACTCAGAGCTCAAACAGTCATTGCCTTGTTTGTGTATCTACACATGGCATCATGCTGGAGAACATGTTCTTTTTGGACAACGTTATTAAAAACAGAGCTTCTGTTTAACAGCTGCTTCTTGTTTGGGTTCTGGATATTGTTTTGCCTGCAATATGATGCTGGTTACGCCAGTGTCAAGGGTTTGATTCCCATGCAATGCATGTATTAATAAAATGTACAGTATATCTTGAATGCACTGTAAGATGCGTTTGGATTAAACTGTCTGCTAAATGTGTAAATGTAAATTTTAGATGTCTAAAATTGTAGATTTCTGTAATTCTTATTTTCCTGTATTCCTAGAGCCGATCCAAACTTGATTTTAATCTTCAGCATTTTTTTCACATTATGCCCGGTCTCTGCTCAGGTTTCTATATGGGTAGAAAGTAAATGATAGAATTAAATTCAAGATGCTGTCTCTAGCCCACACTGTTGCCAATTTCCTGTTCTACTATCACTTTCAGTTTTTCAAAAAATCATACACCCAAGCTTAGCTGCTAAAATCGACCACTTCTGCTTGCCAAATATTACAACAGTTGACTCACCACTTTCATTCAAAGTACTGGTATGACCTTTAACTTTATAGATACTACTATTCACAGACTGTTCCTTAGCTTCATGCCCACCAATGTGTTTCCCTAAAACAAAACTTGGTAATTTTCTTAAAGTTAATGACTCTGGTTCCTCCCAAGCTGTCAGACTGACATCATCAAAGATCTGCTGTTCCAGAGGGGAAATGCATTCTCAGTTTTTTATTGAAGATTATGAGGGCACATGAATTTTAAAAAATAATGCCATGCACAGATAAATCCTTTCTAATAAACACTGCAATATTCCATAAAAAATAATAGAAAATTTTGATTTCATGGTGGCTTTTGACATTTTTTTAGGAAGGCATGCACATTTCTCACAGCATCAGATGAAAGCCTGCATCAATTTAGATCAAAGCCTCACACATAACTGGATTGCAATGTAGACATAAGCTTCATTCATATGCACATATTTCACCTTTACCTGGTATTTATCATTCCAGTGCCGGGATATGCCTGCACATATATCAAATTAATATTTGAGTCACACTAACACAGTCACACACTTCTGCAAGAAAAAGACAGCCCTTCACATGAGCGAGCCATTTCATGTTTTATTCATTGTCTACCTAATACATTAACACCCCTGTGCTCCCATCCTTATTAATTAACTTTAGCTTTAACCAAATCACAATTAAAAACAGCAGTTGTATATGAGACCTTAATCAAGTGTTATTATAATTTAAGTATGGCCATAACAGGGATACAAACAAAGCAGCCAAACTGTTTTGTCTGTCTCAAAGTTTTGTCAGTTTTAGCAGCTCCATCCTGCATTTATTTTTGCTCTCTGTTAATGTTACTAATATGCTTGCATTGCCAGGAAATTAATGAGCCTGTTTTAATGTTATGAGCCTCCAAAGGGTCTCTGTGCCAACATGAGACAAGCCTTTAGTGAAATCCGCAGCTTGTTCTTTGAAGAGCATATCCTTGGCAGGAAATGAAGATCATCTTTGGAGTGTGTTTCTTTCATGCCATCATTCAGGTCTGGAGGGGTTATTAAATAGATGGTCAGATATGGGGTTTGAATGCAATTTGAAGCACCAATTAGAAAGTTTAAAAGCCTTATGGGATATATCCTTCTAATGCCATGAAGTAAAAGCAGGTATAACATCTTTTTAGAATTTGTGTTAACTTTGAGTTTAAGGAGAAAAGCGAGAAACCACATTCCTATCTGATTAATAAATATACAGCATAGGCTAAAATGTGTAATGCAAATAAATTGCCAATTTTAATAAATAAATAAGAGGGTTCTGATGTTTTCCTGTTCTTTTTATAATGCAGAACGCCTGTCCTAATCATATAAAAACTGAATCATCATGAGTGTGTTACATATGATAGTCCTGATTGTATTAAGTTGGTGTGCTATTTTTTTGACACTATCCACACCAAACAGAATTTTGTGAAATGCAGAAACAGTGGGAATAATGTGAAACCCAAGTGGAACCAATTCCTGTGTAAGTCATTCATAAATCCACTCTTACATATATTGTTGCATGGAATTAAACAAATGATTTACACAGAAATTCGTTCTGTTTTGTGAATATGACCCAATGTTTACAAAAGTACAGAAGCCCATATAGCACATTAAGAACTAAGAAAAATGTTAAAAATGTTATTTTGGAACTTTAGAAACATTTTTAGACATCGTTTTAACATTATTGCTTGGTTATTTAAACATTTTTTAATTCTGTAACATTTTTAAAATATTCCACTGAGTACTTAAGAATAAATGTTTTGACATTTTGGTTAAAAAATGTCTACTTACATTACTGCAAGAACATTTTTGATAATGTTGAGAGAACTTTTAGAGAATGTTAGCCAATGTTCTGAGAACATTCCTTGTTAGCTGGGATGTTCCTCTCAGCTGTGTCAATGGCCAGTGTTTTTGGCTGTAAGAATTAAACAATTAAACATAAAAGAAAGATATCTATATGTTGTCTAATATTATTGAAACGTTGGCATGCTTTTGTTTTTCAAAAGCATTAAAAGCCTTTTAAACTCTTCCGCCAAAATTTCTGCATTTGATGTTTTCTGACTGTAATGGACTTCCGCAATTTAATTTGCGCTCTAAAAAACAACTAACACTGGGATAATTTGAACCTAGTTTGCATGCACTGGTTTAAGCATGCATCATTTACCAGATCATCAGTTGGTGACAGTAAACATTATTAAATTCAGTGCAGCTGGTGGTGTGCGGGGACTATGAGAGAATGTTCCAGGAACATTATTATGGGAGGCTTTGGGAAAGACTCATTAAAGAAGCTTTGCACAATGTCAGACCGACTCATTAATTGCTGGCATGGTGTAAGTCAGGGATGCATACAGCCAGAGAATGTGTTCATGTGTGTGTGTGTTTCTTTATGTGAAACAAACCACACACAGATTTGTTTTACTACAGTATGTTAGTGAGGACTTCTCATGGACATCCATTGGTTTCATGCAAGGCTAATTACATGATCTGGCTGATATGTGAGGCTTTTCCTTAGTAAGGACCATCTAAAATGACTCACAAGTCATTTAAAAAAATTGGTATGAATGTGAGAACACACCAGCCAAACCTGTACACATGCACATATACACACACATTGTTAATTAATACAATAATTTTTTTAATATCTTTATTTAAATTAAAAATGTTGTGGTGATGATGTGGGTATTTTTTGCCATTGCTAAGGCCCAGTGACTGTCTCTGAGGCCCTGCATTATTCTTCTTCTGTCTTGTTTTCTCAGGATCATGGTGTGCCAAAAGTTTTCTCAAGAAACAAAAAAATATCTTGAGTTATGCTCAAATTATACTGACAAAACTAAAATAACCAGAAGAAACAGAAAAATAATAATGCATTGCTTCTGTGGGCTTGTGTATATTTGGAAACATGTTTGTACATTCATTTTTTCTGGTGCCGATAGTGTTGCAATTTGCTATTGCTATTGCAAAGCTGGGAGGAGCCAGAATTTTATTTAATATAACTCAATATATATATATATATATATATATATATATATATATATATTGGCCTCAAGTGTGACGTTTACATATTTACCTTGGTCCGCCCTGAAAATAAATGCTATACAACACAGTCAACAATTAACAGCTTCTGTATACACCCCCTGTCACTGATTGGCTACGAGCGATCGGTCTGAAACCCTGATTTTTGTCCTATTTATATTTTTCTCACACACCTGACAGACATCTTGCAAATGCTCAAGGAATTGGTTGTTTGGTTTCTGCATTTTGTATTAGAATTTACCTTTTAAAATTTGTATAGCATTAGACATAAGACAATGTTGTTGTTTTTTTATTTTTGCCTTTTATTTAATTGTTAATCTACTTAAAATTTTTGGTAACTGATGTTGGATCGTGCTGTTCCAGTGACTACTGGATCTCAAAGCTTCTGCCATACTTTGCCAGCTGAATGGGTGAGCTCAGCTACAGTGTCGTTTCTATTAAAATGTAGATCTTTCTCAATAGAACCATCATTATCTTCGCAGCATGGTGTTTCAAAGTGAATTTCAAAACAAATACAACTGACAGTCTAAAACAGATACCAGTAACTGTTCATACAGATATATATATATATATATATTATATATATATTTATATATATGAAATCTGTATTGTAAGTGAAACAAAACTAGGTGAACAAAACATGTCACTCACACACTGTTCACAACAGACAAAACAGCTATAATTAAACTCCTGCAAATTTTTGTCCAAATACCCACTTAGATCTCTTTTTTGTTTTATTTTTTAAATCTGTTTTCTAACAAAATGACTTACAAGTATATCCACAGTGTTTACATAATATTTGTACATAATAAAACGGAGCACAGAGTCAGAATAAAGTCACAAAATAATGACACACAGATTACGTGGACAAACTAGACAGACGTGAAAGACACTAACAACTGTAATATTTATGTAAAAATGTCAAGATAATGAATGTGAGTAACAGAGCCTATAAATTCTACCTTAAATGTGTTATTGCTGCTTTGGTAAGGGAAGATTAAACAATAAACAATAATAATTATTAATAATGCCAAAATATTATATATCCAACATATGAAAAAATACAGTAAGACTTCCAAAGGGATTACGCCCCTCTTATATGAGATTGATATAGTATAGTTTGTATTGCTGCACATAAGCCTCACAGACGCATAACTGTTGTGACTATGCTAACAGTACTAGCACACTGTCAGTTTTTCTTAACACAACCCAACCCAAGTGCTCAGATGAAAACACTACATAAAGACATAAAATATCACCCAAACAGCTTGTCTAAGGGTCTGTTTGTTTGAAGTCACATTTCAAAAATATACAATTTTGTTAAGTTTTACCTTTTTTCTTAATTATTGTAACAATTGTGTCACATTGAACTTGGAACGATGATAAGAGTAAGGAATTGACTTTGGTGGTGGTAAATAACTTTTCACACTCAATCACATGGTGCTGTTTTATATCTTTAACTTGTTTAAAAACAACAAAAAAACAAATGAAAATGCAATGTTGTCGTGATTATGTGAAGTCTTTTGAGACTGCTTCGATAAAGTTTGGTGCAGACATGAGAATAGTGAAGGTGCAGATAATAGAGAAAAGCGAAAACGCCACCAGACACAGTCGATCGACGACTGCTGCTGCAAATTTCCATTCGCTGCAGATTGCCTCCGCCTCATCCTGGTCGCGGAATCGCTGGGCGATGTACATCACTTCCGCCAGAATGCGATGGATCTCCTGCTCACTTGTGAACATCCTAACTGCCTCCCTCTGTTCCTCATTGGGCGACACACCAACACGCCCTCCGCTGCAGGACACGCCCGAGTCACTGCTGGGTGGGCAGCAAGCGCTGTCGAGTGAGTGGTAGCCGAAATATATGTTCATGTGCCCATTGGTGGTGGAGTTGGTAGAGGAAGGCTGACTGGGCATCACCCCCATCTGGATGCTGCCGGCACTGGCGTGGTGAACTGGAGAGTGGTCATATTTGTAGCTGGTCTTCCTGTCCTCGCCTGGCTTCTTCATGCGTAAGAACCAGGCACACCAGTTCAGCAGAATCACCCGCACCTTAAAAGGAGCAAGGAGAAGATGAAGCTTTCTCATAAGTTAATGATAAATTCTGCCCTTTATGATGCAAATATGCAGTGTGAAGTCTGTGTATTTTATAAGATTTTTGAGGAAAGTGTCCACTAAAGGCCCGGGTGTGTTTAAAGATTTAGGCTCGCTTCAAGCTGCAGGTGCTTCCCACTGGACATGAACCAAATAAGAAACACCAGACAGCTGTACCTAGGAGTTCTTTCTTCTCATAAGAGTAGCAGCGGGGAGATTAAAATTGAATAAGAAAAGACCTCATTACCTCTAGCAGTGTGAAATTGTGAAGTAGACTGCACTTGAGTCATTCAACTCTTAGGAAGCCCACCCACATGTTAGGTATATATTTATATACACAGATTTTTTTAAGCAAAATCTTCAGTTGGATTTTTGTGGAAAAAAAAACCAATTTTTTTTTTTTCTTTTTTTTTGAAGTTAAAGTTTTTTAGGTATTAATATAAAAAATTAACTTTATTCTGTTTTAAATACTTCTTTTTAAAAAAAAAAAAAAAATATGTTGTTTGGACATGACTGCTTTGTTGAGAAAATAAAATAAATACATATAATATCCCTCACTCTTATCACTCTGGTGCCAGTGGCATGCTGCCCGATATAAACAATCTACTTAAATGTTAATGAGTTTCACTCACCCATCTTGGCATCTTGCCTCCTTGTGGATCATGATGATGAAACTGCAGAACGAGGACAGTCACGACAACTGACAAGCCCACAATCATCATGGTGCTGGCAAAGTACTGAGCTGCACAGAGCCAGAAAGACACAAGGTAGTTTAAACCCACAACATGTGTTGTCTGAAACAGGTTTATAAAATTAAAGGGTTATTGCCATTTTACTTGTTAATTTATGGGGTGTTCACAACAGGTTGGAATTAGTGTAATTTCAAACTCCAAATTTTCTCACTTGATAATTGTGACATCATTATCAACAGCTTCAATAACCAGCAACTTCTACAAATTTTATTGATATGTAATTTTATTATAGTCACTGTTTCCATTGTTCTTAAAGGGACAGTTCACTCAAAAATGAAAATTTTTGTTCACTGAGAAACTAAAATGTTGCTATTTATTCACCCTCAAGTCATCCAATGTGGAGGTGACACTTTTTCTTTAGTGGAACAGTAAAAAAGATTTTTAGCTGAAACCATGATCCTTGTTGATTTATAAAATGCAAGTCACTGGTACATTTTGGTAATGGCAAATTAGCTTTTTTGGGTGAATAATCCCTTTAATTATTATTCTTTGCCAGTATGAGCATTGCTCTCAATGAAAACAATAATTTTTAATAATTAAATACTTTATTAATCCTCTGCGGGGAAATTAGAAAAGCACATTGCTTGACTGGGGATTGAACCCAATTGAACCCAGACCATGGGGGTGAGAGCATTGAATTCTAGCCACTAGACCACCAGGGATGGCTTAAATCTAGATTGTCATCTCATAAATACATTAATTCTTACTCGGCATGTGTACCAAATTAGTGAATTTAGTGAAACTCTTATTGAAATACAGAAATACAGACTCAACCCATGACTTACCTATGAGAGGAACTGAGTCAGAGGTGGCTGGCATGATCTCAGCTACCAGCAGCAT
Source organism: Chromobotia macracanthus (assembly GCA_036877525.1). NCBI lineage: Eukaryota > Metazoa > Chordata > Actinopteri > Cypriniformes > Botiidae > Chromobotia > Chromobotia macracanthus. The sequence goes on from JAZGTH010000117.1 coordinate 302,102, forward strand.
GAAGACTGTTAATGACAAGAGGACAGTGATCCCTGTGAGGACAGAGAAGCAGAAAACAAAATAATGTCAGATCTCATGATCTGTGCATAATCTGTGCATAAATATGGTCATATGGAGAACTTCTGCATGCTCATGTTACCCAGTGATATCTTCTCTCCAGAATCTGCAGGCAGCAGGAACACTAGCAGAGCCAGACCAGAGATGAGCACACAGGGAATGAGCAGGTTTAGACCATAGTACAGTGTCCGTCTGCGCATTGTTACTGTAAACGTCACGTCAGGGTACGGCTCCTTACAGCACTCATAATACAGCTCATTACGCTTCCCAGGGACAGCTGAAATACACACACACATACACACATGTTGAGTTTCCTGTTTTTGGGGACATTCCATAAACCTAATGGTTTTTATACTGAATAAACTGTACATTCTGGTTCCCTACATAGACTCTACCCATAACCTACCTATCACAGAAAACTTTCAGCTGTTTTAAATTTTTAAAAATGATTGTGTAAGTTTTATAAGCTTTTTTCCGCATGGAGACCAAAAAATGTCCCCACAAGTTCAAAATTAACTGGTATTACTATATTACAAAGTTTTAAAAGTGACCCATCCTTATTACAACTGAGATTTACAAAACATGAAATACGAAAATTGACAGAAAATTGTCATTTTGACAGCCATAGGACATACTGACATATTTGACAGCCAGAATAAACAGAAGAACTTGTGACAGGATTAAACCAGGATCCTGCATGGCCTTTAAAATGCATAAACCACCGAAACTATTATATAAACCACTTACAATTCTAAAGCAAACACACACTAGTCATCATTATTTATTCTGGTACTTTTGTCATACATTTGTCCTTGGTTTTGATCTGTGTGTGTGTGTGCGCGTGTGCAGCTTTTCATTTTTTTTTGCAACATAATCTCTTCAAACCACCAAAGAATACGAATCAATAATTCAATAGCTTAAGTCAAACAAACCAGACCCAACTTTAAATTATACTACATGAACAACAGTTGTGTCATCTATAATGCATTAAACAGAGCAACACAGACTTTAAAACGCACAAAATGTATTTAAAAAAACTGTATTTCTACCAGTTACAATTGTAAAAGAGAGCCAATAACATGACATGTTGCAAATCAGACAGTCTTAATCTGTCAGGGTCAGACAGCCTTCCTCTCCAATTGATTAAAAATTAAATCAAAATTGTAATTAATCAAACTAGGCAAGCAAACAAAGAGCTTTCATCAGGATTTCACGCTGTGTAATGACTGGCCAGAATTGTCATGATACTCAGAGACAATCACATCAAACCAAATTGCTGATTTGAATCATTTAACTGATTAAATGTTAGTAATTTCTGATTCAAAAGATTAACCTGGGTGACTTCTGTGTGTGTGTGTTTGTGTGTGTGTTTTCTATGTACAACCAACCATGCCTGCAATCTCACATTGTGCCATTGATAAAATATGTACAGACATAGAATGATAATGTGATTTGTGGCAAAATTTGTATACATATCTGTTTACATAATATACAAATGTGCAACAATCCAAGACAATTTCTTTACTGTATTGTATTAAAGATCTAAAAATCTGAGTCTCTTAAATGCAGTGTGTGTTTGGTATCTGTGACTTGACTGAAACTGATTCACTGACTGAGAGTACAGACATATATCTCTGTATATTATTTCAGTTTTTATTTTCTTACCTCTATATGTATTTATGAATTTTCTATTTTACTAATTATTTTCTATTATTTCTATTACTGTTAATGTTATATCATATCGTTGCTTGTCTCTATCTCAAGGGATTGGCCTCCATCTTAAGGTTTTCAACAGCATCACGGGACAATGTTGTGAAACAGTAATTTTCCACTGTCTCTGCTTGGTATAATTACAGGATATTTATCCCATCATTACTTCATCTCCTGCCTGCTGTTCTTCCCCTTTGTATCTGTATCTGTAAAAGTGTTAACAGGATCTGAACCTTGGATCTGTGGAACATAGTCAAATTTGGATCTATCATTTTCTGGCATGGATATATCCTGTTGATCTATTAGTATCATGCAGTAGATTTTAGTTAATTGATAACAAACCACAAACTACTGCCAGACAAACAGCAGAATAATAGCCTAACAGCACATTTAAAGATCTAGAGAGAAACAGTAGATTGCCTCTAAACTTATTTTATGTGTGTGCATGTGTATGCCCGCAGTGTTAAAGATGCCCATTCACAGACTGCCCATGTTACTGCACAAACTTGGGACCCAGCTGAGCAGCGGTGCCAACTGGAATCCATGCCAAAGCACTTCCAACTACCATGAAGACCCCATCTGTCAACCAGACTGTGGGTCATATTGTCAAAATGAGAGACTGAGACAGATACATTGACCGATAGATTAAACAGCCAAAAATGATCATTTTATAAGATAACAGAAAACCTCTGCCACAAAAGAGGACAAGATACTGTTATAAAAAACACCTGGTGTGGAAACAGTCACATAAACATTCATTTGTAATATTACATTTACAGTACCACATTTGACTGATGATTACATTTATGCATTTGGCAGACGTTTTAATCCAAAGCGAATTACACTACACAGCAGTTCCACTCTACATGTGTTTCCTGAGAATTCGAACCCATGACCTCTTACACAGCCAACACAATGCGCTACCAACTGAGCTACAGGAACACAATTGTGTTCCTTTTACACAAAGGTGTAAAAAACCTTATGGTGTCACATAACTACAAGAATTTAGTTTAAGAAGTATTACTGATGTTATTTCATCCTATTAAAATGTAAAACAGATAATTACATGATTTATTGTGTTCAGCAGGTTATTGAATTTCTATTTGCAGTGTCTCATGAAAGTACAGGAGAAATGCTCTCACTGAGGTTGCGAAAATCATTCTCCACATTTTTGTTCGACATCCGAGTATGTACATAAGGCAGAATAGTTTCAAAGACCTTCTGTGTGGTGTGTTAAGTTTGTGGTTCCTGTCGTCCAGCAGACAGGAGGAAAATTACTCACTCAGCATTCAGATCAGCCCACAATGCTTTTACACACTTTTACACCATTATACACACACACTGTAGGGGGAAAATGATCGATAGTGTCCCTCCAGGCAAGGAAAGGAAGCCACTCAAATGCACACCTGATCCACACAGAGCACACAATAGGATACTGACACTTGAAACCCAAAATGTGTGAAAGGCAAACAGATCTATACCATTATAGACAGAATGTGTCATGTCAGAAGGGATGTAAGTGCTGTCATAAATATGGATATGGACCGTCACAAAATGTTTTTTGTGCCCCCCACCCCATTCTTTAAGGTGCAGTGTGTAATATCTCTGTCACTAGCATCATTAACCTAAATAATGTTTGTTTTCAAACAGGTTTCCCAAAAACTCAGGAGTTTGCTGTTATCCAGTCAAACAGGGTGTCATTCCCTACATGTTCAGACTATGTAGAAAATCCAATCTACAAATGAAATATTTGCAAATGTCTCTGCATGTTAAAGGAATAGTTTGCCCAAAAATGACCGGTCATGGCCCTTTATTTTTTTCAGGAGAAGCTACATTTTGAAGACTGCAATCAAGTACAGAACATAAGGAATGCTGTCAATGATGTTTGGTCATGAGACATACAATACATAATACAATACAATAACAAAACCTGACATGACAGTTTTAAAGGCTCTGAGATTTTGAGCAAAGACTTCACGTTTATGAACGTTTATCACGTTTTTACGTTTATGACTTCGGTCTGTGTGTCACACAAACTGTATGGCTAACATATTGTATCACAGAATATATTATAGAGCAGTCTTTATTATACTTAATGACATACAATATGTATCCAAACTTACCCACTAAATCCCACTCTCCATTAGGGATGTATGTAGAGATGTCCACCGCTTGCATCTGTAGATCCAGCAGCCAGCCATTATGAGTCCAGGAACCAAACTTGAGGTCACATTTCTGTACATCGAATGGAAACCAGCGCACATCTATATAACATGTGCTCTTAAGAATACCTGCCCACACAAACATATATATGTACTTCAATACATTACCAAAATCACTAATAGCAATACAGTACAGACAGTACAGAATATGATGAAGTGTATAAAGATTATCACATTAGCCACAAAATTCACAGCACAATTTAATGGCAATTCATAACTGTTTTACATTTTAGTAAATTGGTGGCTAATTCATATACATTTGTATTTATCTCATTCATATGCTTTTGCACATATCATCTGTTTTTGTCCTAGTGATGATGTTTAGGAGTGGGGTAAGCCTTTATGCTTGTTTTTTAAAAATAATTGTATGTTTTGGAAAGATTCATAAACACTAATTCATACAAATTTGCCAACTCGTAAAATTAAATGTTTTCATGTAAGATCAGGTAAAATCATTGTCAGTTGAAAACAAGGTCTCATCTGTGTGACTGCAATATCTTCTGTGGAGGTGGGAAGGTGGGTATAGATAATTCTTACCTGGTGGTAGGTATTGGCATGCACCTGATGAGTTAACCAGGACGTTTGTATGGAAGGTGGCATCAAACCTCTCATCAGCACTTCAGAAACAAATGACAGGAAGAACAGATTAAACTTCATTGAAAACATTTTTGATTGGAACAGTTATTAACCACATTGTAATCTGCATAAACCAATGAAACAGATCAAATGCTAGTATTATCTCTTTCAAAATGTGTTATCATATAATGCAGTTGGTCCTATCTTAAATATTTATGAAATAATATCTATGCCTTTGTCATATTATGTTTCCCTAACCTCCTACAAGGATAACATTCCTTTGATTACAATGTCAAATTCAAATGATGTTATCTATTCAAAAACCTTTTCATAATAAATCGTATATACCAAAACACAATCAGGAATGCGATTAAGAAATAAATTCAGGTGAAATCTCAGCAGAGACAGAAGCAATAATAAATCCTTTATGAAATAATGTCATGAATGCTGTGACATTTAGAACTTATCCATTTGTAGGTGGTACACAATATGGTTTTAAATCATAGTAATTATACACATGTCCTGACCTTTTTTTGGCGCATTAGTCAATTTCATTTGTAATTATAAACTGTGTATGTGAGTGGGATACAATGTGGGGGGTGTTGGCAGGTGTTATGTATATATTCCTGCATTTACTAAAGCTTGAATATGTACATAAATGCTCTGACTTTAGGTACTGAATATATATGGTAAAATAAGCATGTTATACATTCCACTTCAACAAAAATTCATTAGCAGCCACAGATTTTTATTTATTTATTTTGTGGCCTTTATTATTTCCATACTCATGTTGTAATACAGCTCACAGTAATCTCATTTAATGACTGGCTACAGGGTTAGTGAGGCTGTGGATATTATTTAAAACACAAATATCATTGTGGAATGAATTCACCGTAAAGACGGTAATAATATGTGATACGTCCCCAAAAAACTGTCTTACTGTGCAAGTACTGTCTACTTACGTATATGCTATAAAAACATTTCTGTCTTAAAAAATATACAGTACTTACAGTCAAGTAGTATAGACAAAATCCCATTTAATGGAGAACAGATACTGATAGCTAGCTGTTTTATTATGTTTTGGTATATAATGACAAATAATGCATTTCATTGGTGCCCATATTTTACGGAATCTCTTGATATTAACTCTTGAGTCTGTTCATCTTCAGATATTAACAGAATTTACAGTCACAGTTATGTGTTAATAGTTGCTTAAACTTAGGTTGAGCTAGGGTATAACATTAAAATTGTTTGTAGTTGATTTGTTTGTTTTTTACAATAGATGTTATACAATTTTATGTCAGTACACCAAAACCAATGACTGCGTTTCAAATTTTAGCACATAATTCAGTCAAGTAGAGATGTATTTTTCTATACATGTAGCTGCAGGCACACATTGTGATTGTGTAGCATTTTGTTTTCATTTACAATGTGGTCAGTTGCTACCCGCCACCAATGTTTAACTTAACAGTTGACATGCAGTGTTGTATGAAAGAAATGGAGAGTGTTTGCCTCCAAGCTGTTTCTCACATTCTTACACTTGAATAATTATTTAGACACCAATTAACTTTGGAGCTAGTCTGCAAATTATCACTAAACCATACAAATGACCTGCCACAGTAATGCAAAACATGCATTACCTGTCTGTTGTAACAGTATTGGTTGAAAACTCAATTGCTAATCAGTCAAGCATTCAGCAAAAATTTAGAAAGCCATTACATTACCTGGAATTTAATATAGTATTCATTCAAAGTTTCATTCAGAAGAAACAGTGTTGATAAACATTTAGACTGTAATCAATGTAGTTTTCTGACTCCAAATCCTATTTTCTGTAGACCAAATGGTATGTTTCTGTACTTTGCTACTCTTATTAATTATGCACCTGGGCAAGTCGTGTGTCAGCTCACATGGTTAGGGTTAGAAACTTTCTTTTAGCCTACAGCTGCTGTAAATGATGGTACGGTATTGGAATACCACCAATACACTTGTCTCATGCTTATCCAAAAGCAAAAAAGATTATACCTATGTGCTGCACGTTAGCAAATCAGAAAACTTTGACTATGGCTCTCTGGAAATGTCAACCAATAGCACGAGTTTGAAGTGGTACTATATTTGTTTTCAAACATGGGCAAGAAATTATAATTTAGGCAAAAACTGTTTTCAAACCATATTTTTGGAATTCTGTTTGGTGCCATTAGGGGTGAATAAAACCATTTCAGAATCAGAAAGAGCTTTATTGCCAAGTGGGCACACACAAGGAATTAGGTAAATGAAGCTTCAAGTACACACAAACATGTAGCCCTTTATTTTACAGTCCTGTTTCACATGTACTCACATGTACTAACTGTGTAATTGTGTAATCTAGTTGCCAGTATTTTGTTGCTAAGTAAACTGTATGTACACTGTAGGTGCACATACTGTAAAATCAAGTGCAACCCACATACAAATACAACATAATAACATTAAAGGATTTAAGAATCTATAGCTGCTTTAAGGTTGCATCTGTTAACAGTATTGATTTTAATTAATGAATGCTCATTTGTGGAGTAATTAGCAGCTGTCATCATATATTCAGTTTTAGTGTTGATCTGGGGAGCAGGTCCTTTATTGTTTGTATAAGAAAAGCAGCGATTCTTTGATTATACCCTCTTGCCTCACTGAGATAAGATGAAGTTTATGTTATCCTTATGTGCAATTAGCTTCTATATGGGAAGGGAGAAACAGTCTCTAAATTTATTATGCAATGTTATCTACTAGATGTAAGACGTTAAAGTTTTGAAGTACCTAAATGGATGATATAGTAGCAGAATAAAGGAATGAATCACATTAGTTCACCCAAAATTACTTTTTTTATTATTTACTTTTATATTATTTACCCTCATGTCATCCCAAACCTATATGATGTTTTTCTTCTGTGGAACACAAAAGAAGATATTTTGAGAAATGTCTCAGGGGTTTTGTTTCCTTATAATGGAAGTCAATGGATGCCAATGTTGTTTGGTTACCAACATACTTCAAAATGTTTTCTTTTGTGTTCCTCTTAATTTTTGGGTGAACTATCAGTATGGCACAGTGCTTGCAACGCATGCACTTTAGTTAGGCAACTAAATAAAATGTATACCAACAGAATACATTATGTCACTTTGGATAAAAATGCCTATCAAACGCATAAATGTGTGTGTTAATTTCTTCTCTGCATTTGCATTATCACCTAATTGGCAAAATGTGTCTGGTTTAATGCACCCCACCATATCCATCACTGAATATTTCAGCTAAATGGATTCTGCCTCGTTTTTAGAGGTTTATTCTCTCTTGTTTCATCCTTGGAGTCAGACAGCAAAGTCAGCATGTTTCCAATCTCTTCTGCATGTCCCATCCAAATATGGCAGTATATTGGTTTAGCGAATACCTTCTGCCAAAAGAAGCGTTGTAATTGGCTAAGTGATACAAGTTGCCATAAGCAATATTTTATGGGGCACAAGATCTGTCATTTTATTAGGGCAGAATCAGGATGATGCAGATTAAAAGCTCCTTACATTCCTTCCTCAAACAGGAAGTGTCTGTAATGCAGATTTCTAATGTGCCGGATACTCTGACAGCCAGTGACGAAATTTGCATAATGTAGATTTATGAAGCAGGGGGCAATTTCTCTTTCAGTCACTGACACAAAACACATCTTTTCCTTTATAGACAAATTAAATTGCAATATTAATTATCCATGAAAAATGTGTTAATTAAAACTACATTATTATAAAGAATATGGTAGTGTTGAGTTGGAAAATCATAGTGTTATGATGGAAATTAACTGTTATCAAAGCATAAGACCAAACTAACCCAACAACGTAAATAAATAAATTAAAGGGAATGTTATGAATCGTTTTTGACAACTGAGTAAACATATGACAGTGCAACCTGGGTAGACTGATGACAGAAAATTGAAGATTATTCCAATTTCTAAAGCAATCTGTGGAGCTTTCTGGAGCTGGCCTGGTCATAAATGCAATGTGAAACAACAATCTACTTAAGACAGTAGTAACTGTGACATAGAGTGACCTTTGTGTCCTGTCTAAAAAATACATCATACTGCATTGGTCAGCACATAAAAAAACATAGCTACATACTGTACACTGCAAACAATATCAGTACATATGACTCAATACATATGAAATTACATTTTTTTACAGATTTTTACTGATTACTACCCTGAAAATCTGGGATTCAAGATCCAATTTAAACCTGGACAGGAAGTTTCAGGATTCTTTAAAAAATGTTAAACAAAATAATGTTATGCTGTAAAATTGATAAAAAACTGTTACGATTCTAAACAATCACTAGGTCAGATCAGATGTAACATTGACGTTATAGATTTCCTTAATTCCATTAAAGCCTTCAAGATGTTCTGTGTAACATTCTCAACTCATGAGGTCCATAACATGGATCATTAGGTTTTAAGAGTTCATGCTACCTTGATGGCATGCTGTTGTTGGGGAGGTGATCTTGTATGTTTTTTCAAATGAACTTTTGTTATGCATATAATTTGTAACAAACTAATGCTAAATAAAAGCATTTTTAGTGTAGAAAATCATCTAAAGATGTCTCCCAATATCATCTTTAAATTCTGTGTAAAATGCAATGTCAGAAACTGCAAGGTCTGATTTCTTTGGAAAAAGTTTATTTTTTTAAATATTAAAAGTCATGGAAATGATGACACCTTGATTTTAACAACGTGTAGGTGTCTGGATGTGAACAGGAAAAGACACTTAAACCCATGTCGGTTCTCTTTTCTGCTTGTACCATTTTAATAGTCACACCTTTTATTCTTGCCTCAAAGGTATGAATACTTTCATGTTAGAAATATTTTTACAATTTATACATTTCCAAGCTCTTTTGTCCAAGCCCAAACCCTTAATAGCTCTCACTTCCTATATGACAAAATCTATTTCATTCCAAATTCTTTCGTTTTAGATATAATTTCTTTCAGTAGCTCATGGTTCTATTCAAGGACTGAAAGCCTTTCATCTGCTAGAGGCTTCATTTGTTATTTTATTCATTTTATCTCTAGCTCTTATATTGTTTTCTTGTCAGAGGAGTGACACTGCTACCATTAAACATTAAGCAGCTTAATGCTGTGTAAAACTCTGTTCTCACTTCACTAACCTCTTCTGTCTATCCATCTCTCTCTTCTTACAGGTGCCGTTCAAGTTAAGGTCTATGTTCACTGTAAACTTTGCTGCAAATCTACTCTATGCACTGAACTCTCCTTTAAAGTAGACTGAGGGGCAGAGTAGCAGCCTGGGGAATTTATCAGGAAAAGTAACACAAATTTCTCTCAGACCGGTAATTTGTTTACATTGTTAAGGTTGAAGACACGTGTTGGTAAATTCGCTTGGCTCTCAGTTGTAGTAAAGGTCATTGTTTTCACCTCAGTGTAAATAATTTGAACTAATTACTAATTTAGCTGACACTTTTATTCAAAGTAAGTTCAGTACATTTACCACGAAGACAGTCTGTCTGGAACAAACTGAGGTTAAGTTTGTTGCTTAAGAGCAAAATGGACTAACCCATCTGAGGTCTGAACCATGATAACAGTGAGGGTAGGAAAAATAATAAGAAGAGCAGGAATGATTGAAATGCTCAAATGTAACATCATAGCTAATTCACACACTTATTTTGGCCAGGTACTCTACATGCGTTTATGTGAGTCTGTCTTATTTTATTTAAGCTGCAATCCATAACTTTTGCCTCTGGTAGTCGTAACATAACCACACAGACGAAAGATACCAAACTGACATTTATTGTGAAATCAGGGTGAGGTAAAGAGACTGCTTTGAACATTGTTACACCTATACTTGGTGTACGTGTTTAAACTGATTTTTGTTCATTTTTAAGCAAAAGTTATGAATTGCAGCTTTAAGTAAAAATGTCTTCCTTGTGGTGTTTTCATTTATAATAGACAAAACTTGTGTCTGTTCTTGACAGTTATAATCAATATACACTAGTCTAGTGCACTAGTATTGAATTCGACATTACTGAAGCCAAACCTATTGCGATCTGTTTTCACAAATCTAAAAGCGGATGCTTCAGGTTTTCCATTTGCCGCTACATTTTAGAGTATTACTTGTTGTAGTGTACATGCATCAAACACGTTTGTACGGGCTACAGTATATATTGTACTTTTATAGACCAGAACCCTCAATATACATACACACACAGACACACACACACACACACACACACACACACACACACACACATAAATATATGGGGGGAAACACACACATCTGATCAGATTTAGATACAGGTGTTTGTGTGTGTGTTAAAAAGCTGTCTAAAGGTAAACACACATAAGCACTCACAAACACTATCAGAAAGTGCAGCGCCAATTAAAACATTTGCTGAAGGCCATTATCATTTTCCTGGAACTTCTGGGGTGAGGTTATCAACTCAGAAGTTTAAATCTGATGAAAAGTCTGATTTGATGAACCACGTTCAAAGTTCTTTGTGAAATAGATAGAATTTTGAATATAGAATTTACACTATGCGTAAGAGACCAAAGAACTTGCCTACATTGGCAAAAAAAAACAAACTTTTTATTATTTAAATTTCTTAATACATTAAGAAAGTTTAATAAAAGAGGCAGGATAAGGCAAGATTTCTTAAATGTTTATGTTTCTTTTAATCATTGAAACATTTAAACATTATTAAAACATTTGAAACAAATGTTTATATGAAATAAATATATCAAAATATTTTTGTTGTATTCCAATAAAAGACTGCAAGCTCTCTTATTAACTAATTAGTTCTGTTGTACTTTTAAGAAGAAGAGTCAGAGTCATTTGTTTGAGTTTGTGTTACCTGTTATAGAGAAGAATATCAGGTGTCCATATCTGATTGGATGGGAAACGCAGGGTCTGAACACCAGGATAGTTATCAGGATTCCAGCTCAAATAGATGTCGGTCCATGACTACAAATCACAACAGCAGCATTATTAAACATGTACATAAACTGGCAGTAAAACACATTAGACACAAAACCACAGCTGGGGTCCAGGGTGCACATGTGTATATTTACCGCTGGGAAATGAGCAGATGATATACACACATAACATTACATCACACAACTAAAGCACATTTGATGACACTAAGTTACATATAAAAACTAAAAGTAAAACATTGAATGGCAACAATAAAAGTTAAATTAGTTCACTGTGAGTCAGTCTGAAAATAAGAGGAGTATGTGTTCACTTTTTTGTGCATAAACTCCACCTGATCCCTCTTCAGGGGTTTAGATAGCTAGATAGCTCTGGGCCTTAAGGTGTTATAGCAGGTTTCGTCATATATTTGGGTTGTTTGGCTGTATTAAGCAGCATGTGACAAACCTCTCAGAATTAACAAACAGACTAAACTGTTTTGTGAAATTTGATTAAGAGATGAAGTCACCTAAAGAAAAACAAATTAGACTTTAAAATGACTAGTAGGCCAAAATCAGACTTGTTGATAATGAGAACAAATGTTTCCATTACTTCACCATAAGGCCATTTATTCCTATAGCACTGGTGTGGTGTAAATAGTGCTTGGTTTGTCATTGCTAGAACCTCCATAAGGAAAATGTAAAAATGGTCCATTCTGAATTTCACATCCTAGTTATGCCCTGATATCTCTTCATTTCATCTATAATGGTTTTCACAGTTATAATGTGACCTTTCATCTATATCTGATAAGTCTGTGTGTTTGCCGATGCGTGATTAATTCAGCTAATAAAAAAGGGGAGAAAAATCACAGATATAATCATAATAGATCAGTCAGGAGGAAAGAGGAGGTTCTGTACAACATTCTCCCTCTCTCTCTCTCTCTCTCTCTCTCTCTCTCTTTCTGTGGCACAGATGTCCCTGTGTGCTTTAGTGAATGTATTCCCCTGAGTCACTGCCCCTGTCTCTGCGGACAAGACGGCTTGCTTGTCCGTGACATCATAATAAGATTGGGGAATTTGTGTCACACATAGTTCATTTATGCAGTTAAACATGCTTAGAACACTCACCATTTCCACTCATCTTTCATGTCAAATAAAAGCATGAGGAAAACAACAGGAGCTAGACTCCACACCCTCATACACGTGTGTCTCTCTCTCACTTTGTTCCAGTGTTCATGTGCTTTATTGGCATGGCAAGTTATTTGCCATTTTTTATTGTTTTGGAACATTATTTACATTTATATATATATATATATATATATATATATATATATATATATATATATATATATATGGCAGAAGCTTTAATTCACAGTGCATCACCTTGGTGTTGCTAGCGTCATGCTATGATGCAGCTCTGTCTCAGTTTTGCTTTGATTGGTACATGGACATCTTGCTTTCTGTGGCAGCCATGTTTTCTTGTGTGTGTCCATATCTGTAGTGAGGTTGTGTTCGCTGAGTCTGTACTGTCAAAGTGGTACACAGAAAGTCTGTCATGGTGTGCTTTATGTCTTTATAAGGTCAGATAGCACTGCATTTCACTTGTTGTTCTTTGTTGTTCTGTTTGATATCCAAACAAGTGAAATATTTTATTTATTGTAATTTGGTCTAATGTAATTAGCAGCATAATGTTCTATTCCAGAGCTTTCATGAGATTGGGGTTAGTAGACTAAAGGTCTCTCTTTCTCTCTCTCCTCTCTCTCAGTATTTATCTCAATAACAAAATCAGACGTCTTGTGTGAAAAAGGCATAAGTGGCCATCTGCAGGCATACAGCATGTTATATTGTCAAGTGCAACATCTGTGCAAGATCGTGCTCTGGACAGGTTTGGCACTGGAGGAAGCGACTGGTCTGAATGTTGGGTTCAGAATCACAGCAGGCTCATTGTGAAAAATTTCTTACCCAGCTTCATTTCATGGTTAAGTGCTCACTTGGCTAAACTCATGCATTATGGCTGATGAGATCAATAAAGGTGAATTAGAGCTGAGGAATGATTCCAAAAGATAGAAACACCTTTTAACAACTAAAACCCACAATTGACACAGATACAAGCATTTCTAAAAACACTTTTTGTGAAATTTTACACTTGCTTGCATTTAAACTGTTTATGTGTTTACCTATTATATTTAATGTACCTAGTTTTGCACTTTTAGAGGGTCTAGGCATTTAGTAATTCGTTTGGATTGAAATATTTTCCAGCATGAAAGCTTTACACAAGTGAAATAATATCCAGGAGTGTAAATCTGTACTGCATGTAAATCTAACTCCACCCACAGGTACACATACAAATGTATATCCATGTATATACAAATGTATAAATGTATATAATATAAGTATTGTTGCAACCAGTTTAGCAGTCTCACAAGGCTAACAATATTCATATCTGTTTTAATTGAGTTCCCATGTATAAACAGATTTAGATTCCTGTTCTGTCTTGCTATCTTCCACCACACTTATCCATTGAATTAAGTGAACTTGAGCTAAATGATTAATATTCATTTTTCACAAACAATCCTCAATTTGCAGGTCATACCACCTACTGTTTAAAGACTAATAACTTAATTTGTTGCTTTAGTTACTATTTGTTACTGTAATTACTACAATAACACAAATGATCACAAACCAGTAAAGTTAATTAAGTGACACAACAGCATATTTATTTCAAATTTTTGGCATGTCAAATTATAAAATAAGTACTTTGTTTCTACATCGTGCAAATACGTATCATTCAGCTTTTTCTTTTAATAGTAATAGAAGTTGGAGTTTTGTGAGGGAACTGATTCAACACCAGCCCCAGTTAAAATGTTAGGTTGTAAGAACATTTTCCTAATGTTTCCATTAAGTAACAAAAACGTTAAAAAAGTATATTTTGAAAGTTCCAGAAATGTTCAAAATGTCAATTTGCTAGATGTTGTATAAATATTATTGCTTGATTGTAAGAACGATTCAAACCCTTTTAATTCTGTAATGTTAAAACATCCCACTAACAATGTAAGAATAATATTTTATGTTTTATATATTTAATGTAAAAAATGTTCTACTAATGTTACTGCAAGAATATAACTTGATGACTTTTGATTACCCTTGATAACTTTGACAGAACTTTTGTTAGCCAGCGTTCCTTGTGAGCTAGGGCAGCATTATTCTGGAGCAGCAACCTGCGTCCCTAATGTTCCACAATACACACACACATCATGCCCTTGGCTTGGGGAAGTCTGAGCTTTCCCCATCCTTACACACTTTGTCACACTCTGTGACAACTAGCCCTGGTCTGGCATATTTCATAATGAATGTTGTTTTCTGTAAAGTCTCCTCCAGAACATCAACTCCATTTAATTGTTTATAGCACCCAACCACAGAACATTCTTCATAAAAAACACAGTCTGACGGGTATATTCCAGGAGATGACAGCCTTGAACAAATGCAAACAGCCCAACATAAATGACCAAATCAAGCTTCCAGATACATACTTGCTCATCACTCCAAGCTATTTTAGTTATAAATCGATCAGATTTTTCTCCATGAGATTAAACCTAGAAGATACTCAATGCTTATCTTGTTTGTCAGAGATTTGAAACTTTTGTGACGGTCTCCTGCGAGGCAGAATCAGCCTATTTAAATTTCAAATATTACTTCTGTTGTGTTTGCTTTCCAGGGTAATGTCTAAACAATGACCATTTGAGGAAGATGTGTCACATAACCGAGCAGAAGCACGGGAACAGTATAAATGAACCCAAAAATGCAATTAGACTTTCAAACATGATGGTGTGTTTCAAAGCAAAGACAAGGCTGGTGGGAAGATGGACGTCTTGTAGGAAAATGAATAATGGAGATGTCATAACTCTTAATATGACATGACAGTGAAAAAAATTAACATCCCATCTCGTAGTTAAATGAGTGAATCACCTCGTTCCCAGTTTATTCTAAAACAAACATATCCATTAACTGGATCAATCTAAAAAAATGAGTTTTGTATCTTGATTTGAGCTAAATAAACTAAATATATGAATACATTACAAAATAAAATACCTATATGTATATTTATATATTCCAGGTTAACAATACTGACAAAGTTATTTTAAGATTGTAGCTTGCCAGTTTAAATTAATTAAACAATATATATACTGTACTCTTACATAGACACATAAATACATAAATACATAAATTTCCAATGATATAGTCTGTTAAATGGTTTAATCACAAATCCAAATCCGTCAATCAGAATTTAAATAATTCCATGAAAACAGACATTATTTTTGCAATTCTATTTGGTTACACTACAGACTGTGATTTTAATGGGATTTCAGTCACACGCACATGCACAATACACACACAAGTATTTAAATACACGGACAAGCATTCACACAGGGGCTGAAATGAGTACAGATAGCAATCGAAGTAAAAACTCACCAGCTGTAGCCAGGCGTTGGTTATTAATACCTGATTTTTTTCATCCTGGGAAAGAGGAAGTGGAGAGAAAACAGTCAGTATCAAACGAGGATATAAATGAAGGATTATTTTAATCTATAATCCCAACTAGGTCTATGAACAAACACATTTGTTCTTTTTCAGCCCTCTGCGTACCATTTGCTCTTTATTTCTTTATTTCTCACACCCACAAATGCACACTTTCCTTTATGGAGCTTTTAAGATAAGGTCAAAACAGAAAACCTGCTGTATGACACAATGAATAGGAGCAATCTAGCCTTGAAGCATTTTTCACAATGTGACAATCGCCATTACAATGAAGATCTTATAGTAAACCTCTTGGGTTTTAGGCTTCACTTCAAAATGCATTGATCTGTCATAGTCTGTATGTGTGTGGATTTGAGCCTCTTTGAACATTGTTTGTTTTATTTAAAGATCTTTTTCTGTTTCCCTCACATCTCATTCAGTATGGACCAGGTATGATCCACAGTGTCATTAATTTGTCATGTTTTTACGCTTGGATATTCTTGTTTCTGCTTTTGCTACAGCTAAATAAGAGACTGAAAGATGACAAGAGAAAGCTCCAGGCCAGTTTAAATAAAGCGTTAACACTGTTTATATACAAAATCAAAGATATCACTGTAGAATGAAAAGATTTTATCATGTAGAGTATTCAAAACCCTAGTTTGTGGAGTCTCACAAAGTAACATTTTTTGGACATTACATCAAGGTAATGTCATAATTATTTGAAAATACAGAGTACCATGTGTATACCATGATACATGAATATCTTAATTATGTAATACCATGGTATGGCCATGTGAAACCATTACTGTACCATGGTACAAAATCATCTACCAAACAATCATGCACTATACTGTACACATCTCCCAGTCTAATCAGCATGGCGTGTGACGTGCTGCTCTGTTAGAACAAGAATATTACGATATCTATGACAGAAGTGCCCCAAGCACAAACTCAAATCGAGATTATTATTATTATTACTATTCACTAGCTTACTGTGTATAGTTGACTTTTATAGGTTTATTGGAGTTGATCCTGAATTATAGTGTAAATGCTGAATTGCTCTCAGAGGATTAGTTTATTAGTGATTAATTAGTATTATATATCTGTATTTTTGTATGAAGTAATAATCTGACAAACTTTGTGAGGAAAAATTTGTGAAACTTTGATGTTCTCTTGTGAACAATGGTGTTCTCTTTTATAAAGATGTATAAATGGGCTTATTAAATACTATCATGGCTTAAATTGGGCAGGAACAATTCAGAATGGCATTCAGTCATTCTTCCCAATTAAATCTTAATTTAACCCCTGAATACCAGTAATTACAGCAATCTGCAAACGAAAGATATAACACTCATCATAGAGGCGACTGTTGTGCAATAATGAATAAGTGAAACGATTTACTATTATAAGAATTTTCAACTTTTCACTTCTTAATGCATATTTTATCTAGTCCCTTCTAATATTTTGTCTGCATGTTCTCACTTTGCACTCTGACATACCAAATGCTACATCTGTTACATGACACATCAGTTGCCTGTTTAATCCTTTGCCTTTTACCTCTCTATTGTCTATCATCCATTTTTTACCTAATGAAGCACCAGAACTCTCTCTCCTTCTATTATTCTCCTCTTTCTTTGTCACACTAAAGTCCCCATTGTGTTCTGATCCTACAGACGAAAGTCAAGGTGGCGTCATCAATGACAGATGAACTGAAGGTTTCTGACATCCAATCAACTTCAAACAGTTATGAAGATAAGAGTGTCTCTAGCTAGCACAAGCCTCAACAAGATCTGAATGCTACTCGTCTTGTACAGACAAGTCTTTTTTGGTTGCAAAATTTATTGGTTGCAGCTGTTTATGGCCTAGTTAAAACAGGAAAACGTAAAGCAAACAATCACAGTTCGTTTTGAGTTTTATGTGTCGTTTAGGAAAGCATGAAAATGAAAAAAATCTACAAAACAGACTGGCATTGGAAAAAACTCATACAAAAATTATTGTTTTTGTATGAAACAAAACCACAATATCAGTTTTCAGAAAATGTATGTAGATCAGATTTTTAAAGATATACTGACTTAGCACAAAGAGTAAACATTGTTGCTTCTGGATATCTAATTCTTTTGCTATAAAAAGCCACAGACAAAACTTGTTTAATCCCTTGAGGGCAAGTTCCTCACAAAACTTGAAATCCAGTTATTAGTGATTAGTTGTTCAACAGTGCTTATTGAAGCAGCCCAATATATAATTTCTAATCAGACTGGTATACTAAACTGTGCACACAGACTCCTGGAAATTGTGTATCAACCAGGTAATTAGATTGGAACTGTGTGTAGTAACCTATACATCAGAAGGTCCCTAAACAGACCTACAGTGTAAGGGCTCACTAGTGCTTACAATAACTTGCACATCTCACAGAACAGATTATCTCTGTACCACTATAACAAAACTGTTAGCATTGTGCTGAATTATTCTGGAGACAGTGACACAAGCATACAGTAACACAGTTACTGTATTTATGGATTAGACGTTCAAGCCCACAAGATTAAGTTTTTCCCAACACCCTTTCCTGCACATTTATGGCAGTAATCATAAACCCAGAGTTCCATTCCGGTGTCTTGCTGAAACACTGAATTATAAACACAGCCCCTGGTAGCTATTTATATAAGCATCTAGGAATTTTGCTTACGTCAAAAATACAGCAATAAAATGCTGTCCTAAAGGTATACTCAGTAAATTTTACCTTATTAAAAAATGAAACCCTCAAGATACTGATAGCACATTCACATTGGCATCAACTCATATCAGTCATCTTAAAGCAGATTTTTGCATTAAGCTGCACTGCCCAAAACGTACTGCTGCAGGTCTCAAAGGTGATTTCTGTGAGTAGCCTGAATTTACTCATTTTTATTTTGTCAGTTCAGCTAGTCAGGTCAGTCAAAATGAACCTGTTGTTTAGCGAAACACTGTCCAACACAATTCTGTGAATCAACATTTTTACAATACTTGGGGGAACGAGAGAATTCTGCGCCTCCGGTAATGAGCGGTGACTGACTTATGTGATTATATTGAGATAACGGGGTGCATGAGCGTTTTCGCTCCGTGAAGCGATAAATTAAATGCTTCATATGGAAAAGCAGTGGAATAAACACAGATTGCAGATGACAGGAGATATTCCATAACTATGGAGGGCTCTTTAAATACAGAATATAAAAATACACGTGATTTAATTTTGATAAAAAGATGATGTGACTAGCAATATGTACTCAATATGAGCAACGAGTGTACAATGAAGCGGAACTATAATAGATCGCGCAGCTGCTAATCTAGGATTTGTTTCCCCTCCCATTGCTTTCCTTCTGCAGTATCTCTCTGGCTCTCAGGAAAACTCATTAAGCATTTTTTTAAACCTGCAGAATGCCTGAGCATTGTTACTGTCGTTCTTTACAGCACAAACATGCCTCCATTCTATGCTAAATAAGCTTATATACCTCACAAACTCAACGCAATGTTAAATGTGTTAGGCAAATTGTGCTAATACTGTCAACAGAACGCAGGAGGTACAACAAAATTATTTAATGTTTGTGAACATTTTCTATTGATCATGGCAGCAGTTATTCATGATCAAATGATGGATAGCGCATTACACTTGTGCATGTATCTGCAGGCATGCTTTATCCTACGCAGCTCACATTGACAACCAGCCTTTATGATTGGGACTTGCAGCACACTAATTACGTTCATCAGTAATTTTCTGTTCACATATTTCCATTAGTACATCAGTAAACCCAGGCATGTGGTCAGAAAAGTAGGAAGAATACATTAAATACCTTTATTAAATAAATTAATTAAATACTATTAAATATTGACCTTTGCTGAATTATAATTAGGTGATGTGACTCACCCAGTTGTCAACAGATTTGCCAAAAAGCAGGTATGTTGGAGTAGAATTAGCATAGAATTTTCTAAAATTAGGTGACATATTCCTCTGGTTATACGCTTGCATCAGAACAATTTGTTTTAGCGAATTTCCCCCTCTACATGTGTGCTAAACGTGAACTGCAGCCAGATTGGTCATAATGGTCTCTTTCCTCCATTGCAGGTTTTCTTGCAACAGAAAGAATGGTAGCGGCTCTCTTGTGGTTTGGAGATGGCAGACGGTGAGTGAGACAGGCCTCCACAATGTGGAGAACAGAGGAATGGAGGTCAGGTATGGGTTATTGGTTCTTTGTGCAGGTGGTGAGTGTAAGAGGTCCCTGCTCTAAACCAGAACCTGCTGAAGGTATTACCAGATTTTTAAAAGAATCTTTGAAATTGAGGCATGTTAGGTATAATCAACAGCGTTTGTTGTGAAACGTTGATTAACACAGAAAATAATTTTGTTCAAATAAAAATGTGCTTACTGTAATGTACTTTGTACTTACTACTTCCACTGTTAACCAGGCCAGTCCCCTGGGGGGTTTAAAGTAGAAATGTGAAGCTCATCTTTTGTTAAAGCACTTACATAAATTATTCAGTAAAAACCTGTTTATTGTTGTAAACTTGTCTAAATCATCTTTTTGAGGTTGATCAGATGAACGTCTGTTTGTATATTACTGATGTAATTTTTTTGGATTTGCTTTTGGAGTAAAGTTTGCTTTGTGGAAGTTTGCTCTGTGGAGTGAAGTTTGCTCTGTGGATTGGAGTTTGCTCTGTGGATGATTGGGTTTGCTCTGTGGTGGGAGTTTGCTCTGTGGAGTGGAGTTTGCTCTGTGGAGTGAAGTTTGCTCTGTGGAGTGGAGTTTGCTCTGTGGTGGGAGTTTGCTCTGTGGAGTGGAGTTTGCTCTGTGGTGGGAGTTTGCTCTGTGAAGTGGAGTTTGCTCTGTGGAGTGAAGTTTGCTCTGTGGAGTGGAGTTTGCTCTGTGGAGTGGAGTTTGCTCTGTGGAGTGGAGTTTGCTCTGTGGAGTGGAGTTTGCTCTGTGGTGGGAGTTTGCTCTGTGGAGTGAAGTTTGCTCTGTGGTGGGAGTTTGCTCTGTGAAGTGAAGTTTGCTCTGTGGAGTGGAGTTTGCTCTGTGGAGTGGAGTTTGCTCTGTGGAGTGGAGTTTGCTCTGTGGAGTGGAGTTTGCTCTGTGGATTGGAGTTTGCTCTTTGGAGTGGAGTTTGCTCTGTGGAGTGAAGTTTGCTCTGTGGATTGGAGTTTGCTCTTTGGAGTGAAGTTTGCTCTGTGGAGTGAAGTTTGCTCTGTGGAGTGAAGTTTGCTCTGTGGAGTAGGGTTTGCTCTGTGGAGTGAAGTTTGCTCTGTGGAGTGAAGTTTGTTCTGTAGGACAGCAGGAAGTGTCTGAGGACATCAAACAATTCTTTGTTTTGTAATTTCCTTTACTGTAATTTCCTGTAATTTCCTTTACCACTAGTGGTGAAAAAAATAACACACTTTAACTTGTATTTTAATTGTAGGTAATTGCTATGGTTACTGTTACTGTGGTTCCCCAAATTTGATAACTACATTGTACTTCCAGGGAAGCAGATGTCTTTTAATTTTTGTCCTAACCATCAATGACCACAACACACAATCACATCACATCATTTGCTTAGTTTCTGTTGTTACAACATTGTGCCAGGTAGCCCTCGCAGAAACCTAATTTCCTTCTGTTTGCGGAACAGATATTATATGACATTTTCCTCAAGTTTCGCAAAGATTAACAAAAAAATGTATAGTAAGGAATTATGGGCATCTGACAGTCTTTGGCTGCGGAGTGCATTGCAAGAAAGTGCAAACAAAGAACTTTTCCACCTACTCTTCTGATTGGTTGTAATCTGTAATTGATTGTGTTGCATGACATCCTATTGTTGCATTTATTGTTGACAGAAAAATCACTTGTCACTGAAACCTTGTTGCATTACCGGTCCCCCATAAACCAAACCTAAACAACATTCATTTAAAACGACCATATTGTTCCCTCAGACTAGCAACTATTTCTATTTAAGTATCAATTCTGATACACTTCAGTAGACTTCCTCATAATCGTAAAATTATATAGCTTGCTTCAATGTATTGAAAAGACTACATCAGCAATACAAATCAAACTGTTGCCTTTTTATTGCCAAATATTTTTCAGTCTTTTGTTTCTCACAGTCCACCTATCCCCGAACTCATTCTGCTCGCGGCATTGCAGTGATGTAGGGTGGTGTGGCAGCTGCCACCCCCAGCCCCCCCTCAGCTGATTGCAAGCAACTCATGCATTCACAGTTTCACAGCGTCCCAGTCATAGCCTATGGGCCTCTCGCCATCTGGGGCCGCGCAAGAGCCGCACCAAGGCAGCCATGATTTAACACGCAGGATAAACAGATATTTCATAATTCACACAGTGAGATGAGATTTCACAGGGGTGATGGAGGTTACAGAACAGTACGAATGGAACAATGGTACATGCTTTTTTAAGTCATATTTTTTTGCATACAAAGGGAGGTCACAACAATAAAACAACATTATAATAAACACTTGAAAGCAGCTAAATCAAAGTTCGAAACTAGTCACATTGGTTATCAGGAATTAAAAGAATCACTCCAATATCTGTGGTTTGATATGTTCAAACAAGATCATTTATGGTAACTCCTACATTCAGGCAAATTTGACTGTAAGAATTAAGTTAGCCTAATTGATGTCTCATAGCAGATGTTAAGCATGATGATGCCTGTAGTGGTCTGTCATTCCCTATTTAGAGGAGAACTGTAATTATTTTGATGTTATGATGCCTTAAAAGATTGATGTCCCCTTTGAAGGCATCATAGAATCACATTTCCCTGCAGTTCAATTAGGCTCCACAGTGTCACAGAAACAACACTCCACCTTAATCTGAATCTTGCATTTAATGTTAGCTGTTTTATGCGATAATCTGTAATGCAAATATTCTTATGATGTGCTCATATTTCAGGATGATAAGGTTAAACTACATGCTGTTAAATGAATTCCGAAGTCTCATAAACACAAGGACGGTGTTAAATGCTTTCAAAGGCCTCATTAATCAGTAGATCTAAATGGTTTTAATCCTTTATGGGAAAATCTAAAGTGCAGAATATGGATTTTCACAAATGTTGCTATATCAAGCTACAGAGTTTATATTTTGTATTGCAGTACTCCAAGAGGGGCTCAACTTGTTCTACAGGCAATGATACCTGATCTCCTTGATAAGCCCTTGATATTAATCTATTGTAACGGTATGTGTCTTCCATTTATTTGGTGCTTATTTATTCCCTACATATTTATGTGATTGATACACATGCACTGTCAAGGACAAAAGCTACTTGGCCAAAATGATATTTGATTAATGTTTCATGTTATCTGTTCATGGTCAGGGCCATGAGATAAACTATCAACATAACACTACCAGTCAAAAGTTTAGGACCACTTGACTTAAATGTTTCTCATAATCTAAATAACCTTTTTTATCTGAAGGCATATGCTTAAATGTTTCACATTAGTTTTGTAGACAAAAGTGTAATTGTGCCAACATATTTCCTTTATAAAAACATTTTATTAAAAAATATTTTTTAAACATATGACTTGGACAGAATAAATAAAAGAAGCAGACAATAAGAGCTGAGAATAGATGAGAACACCTTCAGTAGTGTTTAAAAAGCATACCAGGGTGAAACCTCAAGAAGCTGATTGATAAAATGCCAAGTACATAGTACATATCTGCTAATTCTAAGCAAAGGTTAGTATAGGTTACAAGTATAAGTATGGGAAATATTAATAAACAATAGGTAAATGATCCTAAACTTTTGACCAGTAGTGTACAGTATGTATTTGTCTGGCATACAAAAAAGGTAACAAAATTTAGTGTTATGTGTTTTTTTAAATGCATTGTTTCAATGCCAAAACCTGTGTCAGCACCTTATTTAACCAGGCACTTATTAACCAGTCATTCTCATTCTTTTTAGCATAAATTCTTTCATTATGTCAATTAGGCAGGTTATAAATTGTGCCTCATTCATAAAAGTCAGCAATGTTTGCCTGGAGCAATTAGCGATTTTAAGCAAAAAAAAGACATTTTCTATTGGCAGTAGTAATTAATCATATGGTGATCAAATGATGGAGAAGAGGAATATAACCGGGCATATATCCAAGTATGTAGTCAAGCACACTTCTGGCATTTTAAAGAGCTGATTCAAGTACTTGAATCACAGTGGTGGAGTGATGCTGTACATCCTCCAGTGTCCTTCACAACCTTGCACTCAGAACTGGCCTGCAAGATTCAGCACAAATTTTATAGGCATGTTTACACTGGCACCTGATTTGCATAATTGCTTCAGTGAATTTGGTGCTGAAACAATATGCTGAGTGTAAAAAGATGATATAAGTGGGGACAATTAATTTTTAGCCAATTCCTCTCACAGTGTTTTCAATAACAGTTTCTAGATGAACTTTTGGAGGTTCATATTCATCTTCTTGTCTCTTTTCCTGTCTTCTTGTGTCTTATGTAGCACATTCTATGAGCATTTTTATGGTGTTGAGTTTGAAGATGGCTTAAAATGTTTTTATTTACTATTTATTCATATGAAAAAAATACAATAAAATTAACTCAAAGGGGAAAACTGTTTTTTGCGTAAACCTCACAAACTTTTATTAAATGCCTTTGACCACAAGACTTAATGTCTTATGTCGCTTTGTTTATTAAATAAATCTATCCAGTTTTACATTGTTTAAATACTGAAAAACAAGACAAAAATCCTGTGTAAAAATAATAGTGAGAGAGAGATCCACACTACCTTTTCCCAAAATTGTAGAGGCAGTCAAACTGAATCTGAAGAGCTAAGAAGACGTGATATAAATCAAATCTAATTACAATGCTTATCAGACACTCTTATAGCAGTTTGTGATTTTACACTTGGTAACACCATCTGTAGCAAGTGTGGTATTTTGACAGAAATGTTTTTTGGAAATTAGATTAATTTAAGTTTAAATTAACAATTCTTTTAGAGGAACTGTAGTACTTAGTTTTGTGGTAGTAAAATGTGTTCAACCTACCATTTTATATAAATAATACAAAACTTTTTGTTAGCTAATCTGAGCTAGCCACAGTATGTTTTTTCCTTATCTTATTATTTCAAATGCCACAGTTAAACAATCAAAGAATTATGGTAACTATTCATAAAATCAGGTAAAAAATTAAAATTAAGGGCTTAAAAACATGTCTTCCCATCAATTATAGCTACAGTAGTGAAGAAAAGTAGACGATTCCCCTCTCTATAAAATTTGTTCTGTTATAATACTTTTTGATCTTAGTTTGCCTTCAGATATTCCAAGAAAAAAGGCCTATTGAGTAGCAAACACAATGTTTTCATTAGAAGCACAGTTTCAACTTAGTAAAGCTCTTGTGGGCACGGTCAGAACTGGCATTCAAAAGGCCCCTGATGTTTAGAAGACCAATAATTACATTATGTGATTACATCTAAACATAAACACAATTAGGTAGGTGTTAATAATTTTCAATAAAACTGAAATACATAAATGTAAATACATAAAAGCATTCTCATGGAAACACAGATAACTTCTGGAAGATGTATGGTCTCCTACATGGTGTGAAAAGCAGATACTCACCACATCTATGATCTGAAGCAGTGTGAGTCCCAGCTCCACCACAATGGGTGCAGAATCATTCAACACAGGCCTTTCCAATCTGTTGTAATTCTCCATTAACTCCTTATACAACTTCCTCTGATATTCACCCTGTAATGAGTCTGCAGGAAAAAAGATAAATCAGTGTTAACACCCACTGAATTGAAGACAGATGGTTTGCAGTTAAATTATTAATTCATAATTTCATCAGACTGATTTTATTGCCACAGGCTCTGATAGAAGATCAGTAATAAGACTCTGCTGTTGTCCTTCAGATAAAAACACAGACAGAGCGGATGGTCTGAGATAAGAAAGAAATATATTAATATTAAACTACTGACACAATTGTCTGTTTTTTGTGTCTTGTCATGGTCTTGTGGTTGAGCCATTATCCTGTTAATAGTAATAGTTGTCCTGTTAAGGTGCAAGTAAACTAGGGCTACGGAGGAGCTTATATATATAATATATATATATATATATATATATATATATATATATATATATAAATAAAATGAATATTTTACTTCATAAATCTAATGAACAAACATGCATTCAAACAGGGAGGCATCATTCACCCTGTCCTGATTAATATAATTCATGTGAAGAAATGATCACATTAAGAGAAGTGTATGTTTTTTGTATTTGTGTGGGTGTTTGTGTGTCTTGCTGTTACACATAGATGTATTAATTATATTTTATACAAGTGTGACTGAATAATTACACATTCGCCTGCTGCCTCACACCTGCATCTTGGAAAACATTTAAACAAGCAGCTCCCATAAAATTTGTCTTATAATTAAAAGAATCAATGTTTCAGATGAATGCACTGATGCAAAGTCTCTGCATTGTAATGCAAGATACTTTAAGCATCATGTTGGGGCTTTTACTTCTGACTTCTTATTGTTACTGTTATTGTTAGTGGTATTCATTTTCTGTATTTCAATATCCGGAAAAAAACTACATTTACATTATTTGCTCTGTAAAATCTGTGTTTTGCTCATAAGACAAAACATTTACACCTGGCTAGCTTTTTATACCAATAATCATAAATCACTGTATTGTGCCTAAATGCTTGGCTAAAATGCCTAAATTAAATTTTTTATTGTTGGATTTAAAATGCACTTCATAATTTTTGGTTACGATTTGCCAAATTAATGCATGAAGTTTTGTTTATTAACCACTGCTGCTTACACCAAAGCTGTTTGGGTTTTTGTTGTTCATTTTCGTCTGCTTTTCATAGTATTACTGCAATTTCTTCCTTTGCTGGGGTTGCGTTTTAATCAAAGGCATTTTGTTGTGTACTCGCTCTGGTCATTCCCAAGATCTCCTGCTGTTTCTCCTCTCTCAGTGGTATGAGAAGTGGCAGGTTGTCATGGTTTGTTTCATTGCTCCAGCAGGCACTGTTTGTTTGGACATGTTGTTTGTCCACTTGTACTCATTCTGTTTGGATGTTTGGATCATGCACATACTGATATGTACCATCATTTTGGGCTATGCTGTTTGCGCTGGCTCTGTTTTCATGTTGAGTCTATACTGTGTATATTACGTTTGTTGGTTTGCTTGTTTTGTTTAATGTACTTGTATGTTAATGCTTTTCATAGTGCAGTTTAGAAAGTAAAACATCAAGGTGTCTTACAAAGTAAAATATTGTTGTTATTATGATAACTGTTATAAGTCAATTGCATGACACATCTGTGACATATTCTATGTCACTGTGTGTCTTAACATGCTGCCACCCATGAGGTCACTGATATGGCTGGTTCATCTTATGTGAAGGTACATAATTTCAGAGATATTTCTGCAAAGTATTCTTACTTTGTTTATAACACTTTACAATAAGGTTAAATTTGTTAGCACAGGTGTTAGTGCATTAGGTGTTTGTTCATGTTAATACTTTAATTATTAAACTCTCCTGCAGAAGTCATAACCTCACCCTTCTAGCACACACCAGTGTTTATTGAAATGCTTTTAATGAAGAGAAGTGTCATGCCTTTCAATACATGGATGCTTGTTAAAGGATGGAACTACAATCTTCTGCTTTCTGATCTGAGTAAACTCACACATTTGCACAACAGCATACATCATATGTCAGGCTAAGCAGTACAAATGCTGAAGCTAATGATCCTGTTTGAAAATTGCTTTTAAATTTTACTTTCTAAAAGGTTGGTTTGGTAATTAAAAAGGTTGGTAATTGGTCTTTCTTTCTCTCTCTCTCTCACACACACACACGCACACACACACACATGCACGCACTTACACACCAATCACAGCATGAAGTATAACTATAGAGGAAGCAACATAGGGCTTTACACTTTGGCTCTACAGGATTAGAGCCATTACGAGAAAGACACTCTTGACGAGGATGACAGATTCTATCAAAGCAACAAGTTAATTTCTCTTTTGTTCTCTGACACAAGACACTGGTAAACCAGAGGAAAACAAAAGCTGCTTCAACAAGTGATAAAATTCAGGTGATTTTACTAATGATTTTGCTTTAGACACCATGGTGAGTATGTGTAGGGTGAACTGGAGTAATCTGGGACTGTTTCACCAAATAATCCAGATATTTTCTTACCAAAAGAAGATGAAGAAATTATTATATATTTTACGCTGCTGTGGACGTGACCACTTTTAGCCCTTTATACCAAAACAATTGGTATAAATTGTTTTGGATCAAACCTCTTTGGCCACCTGTGAGAGAAAGTGGGTGATTAAGTAGGCTGAGAGGGGAACAGATAAGAGGCAGATGGAGGAAGATTTTTCAAAGGGACGGTTCACCGAAAATTGAAAACTCTTACTTACAAAAATTCACTTGCCTTCATGCCATTCCAAACCCTGTATATATTTTTCTTTATTAGAGCACAAATTGTAGATTTTAAAGAGAATATCCTGGCCACTTTTATATAAAATAATAGTGAATGGGAACTGGGGCTGTCTAGCTCCGAACTGATACAAACGTACCATAAAAGCAGTCCATATCACATTTGTTATATTCCAAGTTTTTAGAAGCCATTTGATAACTTTTGTCTGATTTAATGGGCTTGGAACAATATGATGGCAAGTAAATTGCATAACTATTGCTTAACAATTAAAGATTCATTTCATGTTATTATTGCCAGTGGCAATTAACCACTGTGCCTAAACAAGTTTTAAAATCACTAATTATATACAGCTTTAAAATACATTAGCTGTCTGATCTGAAAATAAAACAAACTGCACCTTCACATAAACCAGGTTTTTCAGCATGATATCAACATAGTGAAACAGAATGATCATGTGAAACACCCCGATAAGAAGATTACTTAAAGATATTACCTAAATAATGTAGAATTCTTCATAAAACATTTGTGCTTAGATTAAAAATACAATTTCTTTCTTTTTCGACTTTCTATTTCGTTCTATTTTGTACTTTATAAACATCCAAATGCAAGCTGTCACAGGAGACATTTCAGATCCTCACCAGGTGTGAACAGTGATCTATCCGACCTGACCACCTGTGATTGGAACACCAAGGATGGCACCTTAACATCACGTGTAAACAGGCTTCAGTCTGAGAGCAGATGCAGGTGTGATTTAAATACACAGTTCAGGTATGAGGTGGAGATACTGAAGCTGCAGTGTTCAGACCAACTGATAACACATGAAACAGCCCTCGAGTAATGTTCGTTAAATTCTATTAATTATTTAAATGCTTTCTTCCACTACCCTGCACATTCTCATTACTTTGTATGTGCTGTGAGTGATTAATAACCTCACATTACAAGAATCATGAGTGTTTAAAACATAAACAAAATATTAATTGCATTTATGTGATCGTTAATTACATTTTCTGCCTGTATGTCAAAATAAAGCACAAATCACAAAGGCAGTGAATGAAAAAAACAGATGAAGTCTCCAAACAGAACAAACAGGAACTATGAAACACAATGTGGGGCAGAGAGGTTTTGCATATTTAAACAGACTAGAAAAGGTGTGTGAAACAAGTCCTCGCTGAAGTTTTCCTAACACTTCCCTCGAGAAGATGAGTGCCAGCATACAGCACTTGCAACTGTCCTGAGGGACTGTCCCTGATGAGGTCAGAGAGTTTGACCTGATGGTGATGTTTGATAGGTGATTTATTAAAGTTCATGCAAACACTGAAACATTACCGGTGCAAGGGTGGTCAGAAAGTGGAAAGATGAGGAGCAAGATTTTACAGCAGTGGTTTTCTAACCCCTTGTTTAAGCATTGATCTAACTAAATAATAGCACTTTACATAAGGTCCAATTCATCATTTTCATCATCATTATTATTATTAGTTGTGGGCAGTTGTGGCCTACTGGTAAATGAGTCAGGCTTGTAATCAGAAGGTTGCTGGTTTCATTTCAGCAACTAAAGTGCCCTTGAGCAAGGCACCTAACCCCCAATTGCTCCCTGGCCGCAGTAGTGTGCTGCCCACTGCTCTGTGTGTGTGTTCACTCCTCACCAGTGATGGGTTAAATGCAGAGGTCACATTTCGGGTATGGGTTACCATATCTGACAAGTATGTTACTTTCACTTCATTATTATTATTATAACAGTGAATAATACAATTTACAAGATTTATTCATTTTAATTCATGTTGTATACTTGATACATATTGTACATATAATATATATTGTATACTTGAACTTGTTTTTAGGATATTTCTTTTGGAAAACATGACAAAAATTGTCATTTAATATTTTTTGTAGCAAGTTAAGAAAAGAGAGATCCATGGTTCAAATTGGAAATATAGAAATAGAAACTGAGATGGATAGTTTAAGGGGGGAAAAAGAATTATGAGAATTCCTCTATTTTGCAGATAACATCTTCTGGAAAGCATCATAGGCAGATGTTCTTTGTTTGTGTGTGTGTTTGTGTTTGCTCATAGTGTGGCCCTTTTATGGGGATTTATGTCCATCTAAGTATGATTATGGCAGCACAAGTTAGGGCTCAAAGCTCAAATTGAAATCAGAATCGCTGTAAATTCACTGTAATCTGGCAAACTTGTGAAGTAAATAATGACCCATTTTACCCTCCTTCTCTGCCGTGGTTAAAGAGCAAATCGTTTTATATGGAAGCTTGATCATTAACAAAATATTTTGTTACTTTGACTCAAATATCAAATCATCCGCTCTAATAGTACATCAAGTTTTGCCTTGTGTGTGCAAAACAGAGGGAGAAAATCCCTTTGGAATAAATGGGTCACCCTCTTTGTAGGATTGTGTTATAGTCCAGATTAGTGAGGAACGTCTGGCTTTTCAAAGCTGAATGGCTATCGTGTCGCTCTATCCCTGATGAAAAGAATATATGGGGGGTGCAAAAAGGCTAAACACAGCACAATTTCCCAACTGATTCATTTAATAATGACATTTTTTCGTGGTGTTAACTAATCTTCTGTTTTCATGCTTTCTGTGTTCTGGTGACTAAATAAGGTCAAAAACTGTTAAGAGCATGAAATACTAACTACTACTAATTTACTAACTACTACTTGCTATAACAGAACATCTCTTTCAGATTTGTTAGCTCTGAGTTGTTCTGTCCAGTTAAGTTAATCAATGATAACACCATCCAGGTCAGCAAAGAGACTGGGAGTACTGACAGCCAACTTCCCAGACTACATTGTAAGACCAACTCCAGTCCAGGCTGTTGTTATCTCTAGACAAATCTCAGCATCAGTTTGCACACCCACTGACTGCCCACAGGCCATTAAACTCACTGTCTTATGTTATTAAATACAGAAACAAAAAAGGCTGGCTAAAATCACCAGCTGCAATCTGACTGGCTAGCTTTACGCAATTTCCAGGAGTAGGTGGCACATAGTCTGCCTTGAAACTCAAAAGTCAAATGCACGCCATTTCGGTTTTGCTATTGAGACAAATTTTGGGAAATGTAAAAGAGCTGTTGTTTTAGGGTGAAATCAGCAGATCTTAATATCTTAGTGTAAAATGTTTGCTTTATGCAGATTAATTGCCTTTGCAATGAATCTTAGCCGTTGATGATTATTTTGTTTTCTGAATTATGTCTGTGAAGTAGTGCAATGCTTTTTTAGCATGCATAAGTAATTCGCCGCAAATGATCCAGAATGTGGCACAGCGTTTGGTCGTCAACAATCTCAAGAGAGCATGTGCTACACCTTTCTTTATTTCACTCCACTGACTGCCACTTACTGCCCACATTAAGTGAAAGACACCCTCCTGCTCTATTCACTTCTGCAATCTGTGTTCCCTCCAGAAATCTACAGTCAGTGAGTCAGAGGTTCCTCATGGTACCTACACAAAGAGGCACAATTATTCTCCTGAACCATCACCATGATGCTAAAACAATCTGGGCAGTAGAGTTAAACCCCATTCTACCTTCGAAAAACTCTAAAGACACATCTACCCAACTGTTTGAACAAATTTTTTTTAGTTGTTTACAAAAATCACTAAGTACAATACTAGTACAAATTCCCTATAGTATATTGCTTTAGTAGTATTCCTTTGAAGGTAGTTTTGGATAAAAGCCTGTGTGTAGGTGATTGTATATTGTTTTGAATGTAGTATGTATGAGGGGTTTGTATCAAAGTTAAAGACAAGAGTACATGCTGTCACAAGGAGATAATGACAACTATTACACTGCAGTCTGAAGCTCTATGTAAGACACAATATTTTAAATAAGTATAAAGTAGATGATTTAATTTTTTTATTCAAACCTTTCAGAAATAATATGCAACACTGTCAAAGCAGTATATAGACTACAGGTGTGCTCAAGGATAGATAATGTACCGCTAACTGCCTGCTACAAAAGAATAGCCACCTTCATACAAGCAGCCCATTAAATTGCAGTAAACATTTCCAGAACAGGTTGTAAACGTGGCTGTTGTCTTTAATAGACTTGATCCAGCGACTATTACTTCCTCTTAAGTGCCTGTTGCAGCAATCTTATAATTTTTGTGTGCAATATGCAGGACAGGCATCTCTGCAACAGCTGTCTTTGTTTAGTCTAATTGTAAAACTTAGATTATAAAACACAATTATGACTTTAAATTCTGATTGGATGTGGCATGTTCAAAGCAGCTGCGAAATTGTCAATATACACACAAATTGTCTACATACACACACCTGTGACAACACATCAGGTATATTCTATACTAATGCAGCACATATTGTAATGCATGTTAATTGTAGGCATGTTAAAATCCTACAGTGTATACTCTACAGCTTACCTATAAACTTTAAATATTCAGTGAACATTGGGGTATTTTATCACTCAGGAGATTCTGAAAGAGTTTTCAGTTGTTTTAGTAACAAATTTGTCTTTCTCCTAAATTTGATGTTTCTCCTAAAATTGCTTAGGAGAAATGGATAAAAGTAAGACAATTGTTAAAATGCATTAAGGGTTTATACTAAAATGTTAACTTTTGTTTGCAGACTTGGCAAATCTGAGCTCGGTTTGTGACATTAGACATCTCTTCTACAACTCTAGTGGAGACATATGAATGATTTTTTGTGTTTGTTTCACAAGAGAAATATCTTTTATATCTAATATCTAAGACTCAGGAGTTGTCCAAAATGACATTTTTTCTGCATTTAATCTCATTTCTGTCTGGAATGCAATCTACATCTGTAATTTTCCTTTGTGGGGAAAAATTACAAAAACAGACTAAATCACCCCCACTATCAATATACAAATTACATGCAAAAATTTCTTTAGTTTTTGTGCGGACAATCTGTTACTTACATGCCTAATATAATGCCTAAAGAACAACAAGACCCATAAATCCAGCTTTTCTAGTGTAAATATCCTTAAAAATGTTGAAAAATAACAGCAAAAATGGCAACAGCAAAATCTGATCTAATCACTCCCTCTCTCAATATACAATCACATGCAAGAACTCCCTTATCACTCAATCTTGGCCACACTCAGTGGACTCAATGGTTTGGATGACAGGCTCTCCACATGTATGCTTAATGTCTTGAGCTCATCTTTTTCAACTACACGTTACAAATAATGTGGGGGTTTACTTAACAATATATTGGGGACAAATTTGTACCCAATTTGGTACAAAATGTGTAGCAAATTTGTGGGTTAGGTTATAGTGTTTATAACTAGCTGTAAACAAAAGCAACAGAAGTCTGTTTCCATTTAAATAGGTAAGCATGTGTGTGTGCGTGTGTGTGTGCGTGTAATCTGCATGTTGACCATCTTTTCTCAGCCAAATGGTGTAAACTCCTGGTCTATGGGATTTTAGGGCCACAGGTTAAATTCTAACCTCCAGAATAGCCGGGAGCATGGTGAAAAAGATTACATAAATATCTCTGGAAAAACAAATTAATCAGCGATCCAGTGGAAATAGTGGTTTAGCTTTAATATAGATATATATATATATATATATATATATATATATATATATATATATATATATATATATATATATATATATATATATATACTTATATATATATATATATTACCTTTAAGAGATCTCAGCCCTACAACAATACAACAGAGCTAACAAAAGCCATTAACGTCATTTAAAAGCCATTAAGAGCCATTAAAGTCAGTGTAGTAAAACAAAATTACGATCAGAACTGGCAAAGGGTGACGCTGACCTCTGTAAATAGTTTGGGGGAATCCCATACCTCTTATCTGTCAAAAGCATTGATTGTATGTGGAGATATTTCATTATGATCTGTCTGGAAAATAATAAAATAAAGAATGATTGTAGATCAAGACTACAAATGACTGTAGTCTTACTGTACAGATATCACAAAATATGAAACGTGTCTCAGGAGCAACCCAACCAAAGCGTCCCTCCGGATCTATCGGACCTGACACGTGATTATTCAATCAATTGAATATCACTCGCTAATAATTTGTGTGAGGCGTTAACTAAAAGTCTTAAAATAAAGTTAAAAGATTATATTATAGCGTAATAATGAGCAGATGTAAAGATGCTAGGTATTTTTATCAGCGTATGCCCATGCGTCGGCGCGACCATGCCAGATGTTTTAAGAGGTCGCGGTGCCGCAAGGGAAATGCCACCGAGATACCCTTAAGCCCCGTACACACATAAACCAAGGCGTCGCTCTTCTCTTGAATTAGGCTTGAATTTAATACGTCTAAGTCATTATTTATAATTATTAGTGCTCTAATTAAAATCTGCAAGAAAAGCAACACGGACAACTCAGAAGTTAAAGAGCAACTCAGCAGGTTATTGGTTCAGTTTTGCAATGACAAAATAAAGTAATTTGCACTAGAAAAGCAGACTCACATTTAATGCAGAACGATGCCCATACAAAAATCCCGAGGTATAGAATTCCAAACTGTTTTTGACTCCGCATCATTCCTAAGATCCTTATAGACGCAAGCCGAAACTTTAGTCTGTCAGCATCCGAGTCGTGCGCCTTGGTAAGAAACTCTCTCTCTCTCTCTCTCTCTCTCTCTCTCTCTCTCTCTCTCTCTCTCTCTCTGTCTCTCTCTCTCTCTCTCTCTCTCTCTTCTCTTCCCTTCACATCGCATTCTTGCCCCGTATCCCCTAACCCATGCTACATGAACATTATGCATATATTTGTTTGGTGTGGTCTTGTCGATTTCAACCAAGTATCTAATCACTATGCATTATAATACATACAGACGCCATCTGGACACTGACAATCAACTGGTGTGGATGACATGCTGCAAGCACAACATTATGATAAACACAATGCTCTTACATTTCACTCGTAAATGTATCTTAGTGGTTAAAGATTTATTGCTGTTTTAAACCCTGTAATGTTTTTGATTATTATTTCTGTTACCACTGTGCCCTTAAGCAAAGCACTTACGCCATGTTGCTATGTGGTCAGCATCCACTGTTGGATACAAACCATTTCATGACAGAAATAATGAAAAAGGTAATAGACAAAAACTCAAACGTTTTTTTCTGACTAGCATTCACATTCTAATGATGTGTATAACATGAAATGAAGGCATATGCAAACATTTAACAACGATAACCTGATATCAATGTGACAACTTTCCCCAGCCTAACATTTATAAAATATACTCTTGTGTTAAGAACACAGCTGAACTTTCAGGTAGAATCTGCTTTCATAATTCAGTTGAATAATGGCTAATTTTGTGCCAGTGTGGTTTTATTTAGCAAATAATTTGGTGACCTATAATAGACTTTTGGCCTGGAACATGGGTGCATCCTCAATATGAAGTCACCCAACTCAATAAATCAATTCCCGACCCATGTGTTAAATCTAAATGAGAATCTGTTTATTACAGTTCGAATTTTACAAAACAATTACCATTACAAGCCACTTCAAATACTTAATTAAGCTGTTTAATGTTAGGGCAAGTTTATAATATTGTATTGGTCCTCAGGGCATATGTTTTTACAGTGCACTAAACTTTAGGCCACATGAATTGCAAATTAATACATTGAATGGGGCCGCAGCAGACGCTTGTTCTAAGTCAGACATGTGAGTAAGAGTACAAGGCATTGAATCTGACAGTCCCCAAAGCCCTGTCCGTGGCAGACACCGGTATATAACCTCTTTCCCCCTCCTCTTTTCTCTGTCTCTAAGCATCTGGTGAGAGCAGTTGGGGAAAAAAGACAAGCCTTACATGCCATCAGCTTGACTCAGCATGCCCAGACTAACTTTACTGTATGAAAAAATGAAGTCCTACAAAATAATAAACACATTTTTCTCTCCTGTCTTTTGAACTTTCAAAGGACATTTTTTGGTTTCCTGGTATATAGCCTGTAGCCATGTAGAACTCACATTAAGCAGATTTTAAATATGGCTGGGGAGAACAGTGGCTTACAGAAAAAAGGCCCCTGGTTCAAATCCCAGCTGACCAGGATGCCTTTCTGTGCTGTGTTTGCATATTCCTCCCAAGAACTATTTGAAGTATTTGTTTAGTTCTCTGTGGTCTCCTGTTATAATCCAGAACCTTGTCTAGTATGGTCAAGTTTTTACAATACATGCCAACAAGTGTATCTTGTTATTCTGTGTTAAATCAAGTCTTTGAAATATTATTCTGTTATTCTTGGCCTATTATTGGTTTATGTATTTACTTTTCTAAATAAACCGAACAGAATGACATTTAGAAGGAAGATGGCAGGAAGTAGGAAGATTTATATTAAAGTGATGCTAATAACCCTTTAGAAGACCCTAGTGACCGAGCTGTCAAGCTTTCCATATCTTTCTGTTGTATCATATTTTATCAGACCAGAAAGAATATGAGAGTGTTCAGAAGATTGGAGTTTAAGCTCCAAAGATTGGAGGGCAGAAGGGCAGTGGAAAAAAGAGAAACAGAATTTAACCTTCAATCAAACCAAAGGGAAGTATAAAGAAGAAATAGAAAAAGAAGAGTAGATTTGCAAGTGTCTGACTTCACCTAAATGGAAAATATGTTTTTTTAAACTTGCATTTTATTTAATGTATTTTCATGTCATAGCCATATGAAAAACAGTATATTTTTTGTTCAAAAATGCTCTGAAGGAATTTATTGAGAGTTTAAAACCAAGACGAAGGCAGTACAATTTAGAGTTGGTTTTCCTCTTAGTTTGTATCTTAAACCATTTACCATTTATTACAGGGAGTCAACATGGGATAGACTGAGACCTAGCACAGTTATATCTCAACAAGACAGTATGTATATATATATATACATATACATACTGTCTTGTTGCGATATAACTGTGCTATATATATATATATAGTGTGTGTGTGTGTGTGTGTGTGTTAATACAGACTGACATAATGTCCCCTCTTATTAACTGAGCATGGCTGTTTTAGCAGGTAACTCTGGGTAGGGCCCTTTGCAGCTATCATGTTACCACGACAACTAACTGTAAGTGACACACTGGTTTCTGTGTGGAAACAGCTTGAAGTTCTCAACAAACTGTGCTGTAAATTACAGGGTCACTTGAATACAGAATTCAAAAAATGGAACTGAATGGAATTGGGTTGTATGTATCACCACACAGACATTAGTAACTGCACACATTAGTGTGCAAATATCAGTTCAGCAGTTTGCATTGTGATCTTTGAATAGGAGAAAGGTAAACAGATATGGCTTGCTGTCCACAAGGGAAGGCTGAAGTTTGACATTCGACAAGAGCTTCTGAGTATTTCCACCAGATATAGAATTTAAAAAGAATTGGGTATAAGGTGTAGTCTTATACCTAATGGGTATTAGGTGTATAATGAGAGAGGCTGGAAAGAGTCTTGCAGAACTGTGGACTGCAGATACAATTGCTTCAGCAATGTGATTGGTCAGATTAAACCTAAACAAAACTAGAAGAGATTAAGAACAGAAATCAAGACAGGACATTAGTTTTAACTCCTATGTGAGAGATCTGGGACCCCAAGATTAACTTTTTTATCTAGAATGTTCTAATCCCAAGATCAGTGAACTGAAAAATCTTTCTTTTTACCAGCTACATTTTTAATGCAAATAAACATTCTTCCAAAAGTCATACAGATGATAAAGATGAATGCCTATCCAATTTCAATTACTGCAGGATATGCTGCCATCTGTTGGTAATTTGAGAGCAGTGACTAAAAACCCTCTAGCTATCACCTCATCCTTTTAAATAAATCTATAAAACAAAAGTAGTCAAATACAGCTAATATTTACATTAGATATTGCAATCTTAAATTTGGGTTATAATACTGCTGTTGTTTTATAGCTTATAAATTGTACAGTCATAAAAATGGAAATACTACAGAAACTACCTGTTCTCTTTGGATAGCACAGTTATTGAGAGCAGTAATGAAATATGAATGCTGTTCTTGTAAAAGAAAAAAAACAGAATTTGTGAGTGTGGATTTTAAGTAGGTTATGGAAGCTTGTAAGGATGTTATGAGGTTTCTGATTTGAGACTGCTACAAGCAACATGGCTGTCACACCACATACCATCTCCTCCATGAATTATGTAGGAGATGATGAAGTCAGACTATTTAAGAGTTGAGGTCTCCTGAATTAGGATTGTTTTAATGTGCTAAATTGCTTTCATTGTTTGTTTGCTTTCAATTGTTTCATTGTCTTGTTAATAAATTATTCAAGACTTGTCTAGCATCTCACTATGAGACACGTATCTGCATGTATTGGCCGTCTGGACATTACATTACAGAAGCCCCACCTATTTTCTGTATAATCTAATGTAGAGGCCCTTTGAATCTTGAATCTTTTCACTCATGGCATCCCAATCAAAAGCCTTTTGTTTGATACCTGGATTTACATTAGCCAGTTGCCACTCAAAGTGCTGATCAAGCGTGTCTTTGAGATTTGAAGAAAGCTTTACAGAGCTGTTTTTCTGTTTGTTTGATTAGCTTTGTGCTGCCTCAAAAGCTGCATCTAGTTTTACGGATTCTGGAATGTAATATCACAAACATTTTAGCTTATCAGTTGAATAGCACTTTCCACAAGAAAAGCAACTCTGAGAAGAGCTGAGACAGACATTTGTGGTAACTGCTGCAAACTTTCACCAGGAGCGTCGTGCAGCAGGGCAGAGTTTGAGGAGGTCTGCAGGGATTTCTTACAAGGGAACAGGAGGCCTTCAGCTGCCGAAACATCCAAGCTAATCTTACTAGCTGATGACTCACTGTCCTGAAGCTTTAGGGGATACTTCTGACAAGTGGGGGAAAAAACTAGGGAGGAAAGGGAGGAAAAACTTTTAATTACACAGGTTGACCTTGCCAGGACATGGAAAGGAGACTTTCTTCCTCACCTGGCCTGTGGAATGTCTAAAGTAGACTGAAATAAAAATAACAGTGAGCCTAATGTTTGTGACAGAACCCGTGGCAAGGAACAATAAGCCCACTTCTTGGGTCAATTTCAGCCTCTGCACCCAAAGGGGTTGTTCTGATCTTATGTTACTGGCATGGCACAACGATTATTAATTTGGTACCTAGCAGTCTGCTTGGCAGCTGTATCAACATCAGTTTTGATTGTAAATCAGTGTGGACACACCCTATTGTGAATAAAATTATGAAGATTGTGTGCTGATTAAGGCCAGTCTTAAAACTTCTGAATCTCATGTTGATGTTATCTTCAGAGTAGCTCTGTGAAGCCCTATTTTAACCATTAAAAAGGGTGAATTTGAAGACTCTCATATCAGACAGTGCTGTTTCTATAAACACAGCATGCCTCAGATTCACACTGAATTTCTATGAGGTGATCTTGCTCAAATCTAGCCTCTGTGCCTACGATGAATAAACTAGGACTTGTTCAGTTAGAAGTATGACTTCCAATTTCTCCCTTCAGTTCCAGACATTAGACTGGCATTGTTAATGCCCGGAGAGCGCACTGACAGTGTATTTAGTTAAAACACAAAAAGCTTTAGAAAATCTGAATAGCTTTTTGTGTCTTGCCAGTCCGGCAAAGGGAGAAGAGCCACATGTTTTTCACTGTATAATAGATTCTGTTTAAAGCCAGTTATTGCCAGAAGACAAAGGACTTATTCTACTAGATGAATGGTTATAACTTGGTCTTTATTCAGAAGATTCTCTGTTGAGGGTGTTCATCTATGTTTAATAGTTTTATAGACTGAATTTCACCAAACCATCTGTTGGGAAATGAGTATTAACTAAGACCATTCCAGGTGTCCAGAAAATTGGCTTATTTCAAGTGATTGAGCAAGTGGACACTGTCTATAACCCATCGTAAGACATTAAGCAGATCAGCCGGAAGAGAACTTGTGGTTGTAAGCCCTGTTCTCTGAGGGAGATGAGAGAGACATCTCAACAGAAGGCCCATTGTTCATCCGCTCTGAATAGCCGATATTGGATAAAAGGCAATAATATATAGGTTTTCATGGATGACTACAACGATGCATATCCAATAGTGAGTTTTCTATTTATCAGCTATGGAAATACAATGTTATACTGGTTGAATGCAGGTATAGGAAAGTATGTTTGTGGCATATATTGGATTGACGGGTTTAACATGCATAAATAGCGAAAAATTTGTTTTGCTAAATGAACGTGATAGATTTATAACACAGAGAAAAGTTCTGTGATTGCCAGAAGCGTGTGGAGGGTGGCGCATAGGCATGAAATTCAATTTATACACATTATCTGTTGCTAAGTCAGTGATTACAGAGCCCAGATGTGGCTTAACAATATAGTTGAAGAATTCAAATTCTCTGGAAATGGAAATATTTCATGCTCTGTGCCTCTCTGAGAGGACAGACTATATCACTCCAAGACCAGGTGCTTTGAGATTAGAACCTGTCTATGAAAAAGGCAAACAACATTGTCAACACAGTGAAACTTGTGTAATTTCTCTTTGATGCAACACAAAAGGTGCAAAATAAGACACCTGTGAGACCTAGCTATACCTAGATATTAAATACACACTCTTAAAGTGAACATGAAGTGGTTTGCGACCCATTTTCTTCGTAATCTGATTTACGAGTAAACGAAACAGGAATTTCAACAATGTAACACACCAGTATATTCAGGGGAGACAGAAAGATGTTGCTAATAATTTTTCCCTAAAATATCAGTTTTTACTTTGTGTAAATGTAGGGTAAGCTGAGGTAAATTAATTCTGACATATAAGATCAGTGTGGCCAAAAAAGTGAACAGTTTAACAGAATTCACCCTACTGTGTTAACATTTTAATTAGAATAAGGGAAACAAATAACACAGATGTACATTTAGTCCCACAACAAAGCTTCCTCTACTAAATGCACAGCTATTCTGAACCATGGAGAAACATGATGTTACAGCAGAGCAGGACACATGCCCTATAAATAGATATAACTGACTGAAGGTAGGCCTCCATTTACAGAGAGGGACTTAGCGATTTTGTGTCCATACAATGAAAGTTAATGAGTGCCACTGTTGTTTGGTTACCAACGTACTTCAATATATCTTCTTTTGTGTTCCTTAGAAGGAAATGTCAGACAGGTTTGAAATGACATGAGGGTCATTTTTCACCAAAATTAACCATGTTTTTATTATAGTAAGAGTGCAGTAACCAGTTTTTCTGATGCATTGATTTCCATTTATATAACCACAGTTTTACTACAAATACCATGGTTTAACTATGATTGCTGTAACAAAACCATGGTTACCATAGTTTAACTATAGTAACCATGTTTTGTGTTACAGGTATAAACTGTAGTAAAACTATAGTTAATTTTCGGAATAGATTCTTTTAACATAACTGATTTTGTACAATTAAATATGCAATAAAACTACAATACAGTGACATATTCATTTACTTAGTGTAATATATTACATCAATTGGAGTTATAATGCTATCAGATTTGCTGGGTCTCAATTCATAATGAGAGGCCTGAGCAGTGCAGTTACAACTCTTACATCATAGCACCTCAATAAGTACAATTATTATTGAACTTTAAAACCATGATCCCCTCAGAGAGATTACACAGATCCAAACTCTGCCTACCATAAGCTACCTTAGTCGTGTGAAATGGGCAGAAAATTCCTGAACCTCAGTTTAGCTGAGTTCAGTTTTTACTACCAAGTATCGAGCATTGAGAAGGATTTAGAAGGAATATATAGAAGTTAAATTTGAAGAGGATTATGAATATGGCTGGGT
This sequence comes from Chromobotia macracanthus, assembly GCA_036877525.1. Taxonomy (NCBI): domain Eukaryota; kingdom Metazoa; phylum Chordata; class Actinopteri; order Cypriniformes; family Botiidae; genus Chromobotia; species Chromobotia macracanthus. The sequence continues at coordinate 344,241 of JAZGTH010000117.1, forward strand.
CAAAGGAGAGCTTTTGGGCAGATAACTGTAATTTTGTGGGAACTTATATTTTGAAGGGGTTGTAAGAATGTTGTAGTAGGTAGAAATCTTTTTAAGGTGTGCTGAGGTACATCTGCAGAGCTGGAGTGAAGATGAGGATGGTCCCAAGCACAGAAACAGTGAGAAAGACCCATAAGAAGATCCGGTCCAACACCTGAGCCACAAATTTCCAGTCCTGAACGACCTGGAAAGGACAAACAGAGACAAATATACAGATAAAACACATGAAGCAAGCATATAACATTGTCAATAAAGAGCTATTTTACTTGCATTTTGTATGTGGTTTTTGTATGTGCTAAACATCTACAGTAAAACTACAGTAAATGTTGTTAAAACATCTCAACACCTCTCTGATAAAGTGTTCCTTCCTGATGTGTCTGGAAATGTAGTGTACTGAATGAATGGCTTTCTCCAACAGGGCAATCCAGGCCTGATTCTCGTCTTCCTTTAACCCTCCTCTTCCTCCTCCAGCAGTCTTCTGTTGGCCTTTTTTAATCCCTCGTTTCAACTCTGGGCTCCGTAGTTCGATGTCTGGGTACCGATAGCGATCTGTGTGTCCCCTCATGCAAAGCAATCTGGGTAATCTCTGCAGGAAAAGGCTCTTAACCCATGGTGCCATAGGGTGGTATGTGGCAGAAGATCGATGATGGACGTTGATGACAAAGACAGTTACGATGATGGAGAACGTGACAAAGATCATGATGAAAAGCAGATACTCTCCTATCAGAGGAATGACTTTCGAAGAAGATGGAATGATCTCTTCAATAACAAGAAGAAACACGGTGAGGGACACAAGCACAGAGGTGGAGAGGGAAAGCTTTTCTCCTTCATCCGAGGGGAGGTAGAAGACCAGCACGGTAAGAAATGACAGGCCAAGACATGGGATAATAAGAAAGAGCGTGTAGAAGAGAGGAAGACGTTTCAAAATGAACGAATATGTGACGTAAGGATAGGAATAAATGCCGTCACGCCGACTGCCCCTCTGCCCGGTGGCGTTAAGTATTTCCCATTCACCATTGTCAAAGAAGTCTTTACGGTCAACATGTTCATCTAACAGCGTCAGGTCCACCATTGTTCCATCGTATGTCCAGGAGCCAAACTTCATAGAACAGTTCTGTCTATCAAAGGGGAAGAAGGTGACATCCATGGTGCAGGAAGATTTATAGCTGGCAGGAGGAGTCCACATGATGGTGCCATTAAATCTCACAATGGCTTTGGTCATTAGAGAGCCTTCAAAACGGCCATCAGCACTGATGATAAAGAGAGACAAAAAAAGAAGACAGTTTATTTTAGCAACTAGATTTCTATATTCTCATTTCATCAGAAAGTCAGAGCCAACCATGCTTGGATGCTCTGGGTGGTTGGTGGGCCATTGTTATGAGGTCAAGTTGAGTGCAGTTGGGTCCATAAAGGGACTTACTTCTCATAGAGGACAATGTCTGGTAGCCAGATGGTTTCTGAAGGAACTCTGATTGATGTGATTCCACCATAATCTTCTGGGTTCCACCGAAGCTTGTAGTCTGTCCACTCCTACAAGTAAGACAGCAATAAATCACCAATCAGATGGAAACTGAGGTATTTTTAGGCACACTTTCACATTAAAGCATAATGATTTTGAGTTACCTGCCACAACCAGACATTAGTGGTCATTAGCTGATTCTTTTCATCCTAAAGAGAAGCAGAAAGAATGAAGAACCATAATAGTGTGATTCATATCCATAACCGTTAAAATGTTGAATACACTGTGTATGATCTTACACTATATAATGTAAAACATCCGTATTTTTATATTAAAACAAATGGAATATTTCTCTCGAAGCAAGTCTCTCCACTGACCTACTTGTGTCATGCAAATCTTTGAGGTAATTTTTCTATTTATATATGCAGCTCAAAAAATGTCTTATGTCTTTTGCTCCCAATAAATTCAAGTTTAGACCTTTAATAGGAAGTGATATACTGAGACACATCTGTTAAAACAGAATGGTGTGAAATTGTTCAATCAATTGTTCCCACAGTGTTCAGTGTCACCAGCCAGACAAATTCACAGTCATATTGTGACAAAAAGATGAGCACTAAATAACATATAGTGCAACATAGGATTTGACCAGAAGGTGGCTCTACATGACATTGGACAACATTTAGGATGTGTCTGAAAATCACAGCTTAACCTCTACCTTATTGTCATAGTCAATGAATCAACAGCATTTTTTTACATTTATTACCTCCTAGGAAAACACAATGCACAGAATTGTGGGATATCATAGACAAATGCTGTCTTCAACATCAGATGGCAGATGGAGACATCTTGTTCTGACAGGGATGTTACACAGACAATAGATTTGGATGTGCCTTGTTACCTTCCTATCTCCATATACTGCATTATTCAACTTTGAACACAGCCTAAAATTCATAATCTTTGTATTTTGTTTGAGTGAAATCTGTTCACTTAAAAATAACAACTCTTTGTTTAAGTGTCTTTTTCCATATAAAACATTTTAAGCTGTATTAGAGTGAGTCAAGGATGATAGAGTTTTCACTGTTTGGATAAACTATTCATTTAAAGGAGTTACTGTTGATTTAAGAGTACTTTCTTATAACAGGATTGCTTTATATAGCGATTTGTTACATATACATGACATACAGTATACATGACAATAAACTGTATTTATACTGTACACTTAGAGATTATTTATATGTTCATTTAAAATAAAGTGTCTAACCAATGAAGTAACTGAAGGAGGCACCCAGTGCTAATATGTTCATAGGGTAAGACAGTAATTACTTACATGCTTCCTGTACAGTTCATTATTATATTATTTTTGGATTGCTGCAGGTCTGACTCAGACTCTAATTTGATTTGACCTGGTCGACCTCTGCTTGCTTCCACTTTGGTCTTTATAAAGTCATTGCAAGGAGATTTTTTTAGAATGCAAAACATAATTCTACAAAGAACAGGACACATCTATGAGAATAGTGTGTGTGTGTGTGTGTGTGTATATATGGATGAATAATTTAACACAAACAATTACCTAAATTTGACAAAATCTTCTAGGTTAGGGTTAGTCTACAGTAGTAATGTAGTTACAATTAGTAATTACAATGAGCTATATACGAAAATGTTAGAAGTCTATGGTTTGTGTCAATTTAGCTATGCAACCTGTGTGAGTGAGGCACACAGAACATGAACAGAAAAGTCTGTTCCAAATCAATATGCCATATTATGCCACTCAGTATGACATATGGCTGTTTTGTAGTCTAGCTGCTTTTAGTCTAGCTGATTTTATGAAAGCTTTTAAGAAAACCTGAAATATAACTCTAAAACATATAAGTAATATTATGAGTCAAGGTGAAATGTGCATGAAATTGGGAGCTCAGTCCTTGCTTTAAGTGTGATAGGGCACACATTCAAAACTCAGTCATTAAAAATAATAATTATTAACTAATAGTAATAATTATTTAAAACAATTTTGTACAATTCTAACTGATCATCAGTAGATTTCATCAGTGTTTCAGTGCAGTGACATTTGGTTGCGATTTGTGATTTCACTGGACCGGACAGCACGCCATGGATGAGCAATTATCAACCAGAGCAAAAAGAATTTTAAAGGATATTCTCAAATAAACTATCTTTATTGGTGCTGTTTTGGCATGTAACTTAGTAAATATAGTTATAATATACTATATTATTAGCATATATTCTGCATATGCATATGTATTGTTACTACGACTATAATTTCTGATTTAAAGTCAGCTTGGATGTTTGGATGTGTTTGCATACAACACAAACTTTGGCTTTTTTAAACACCCAGTGAAGTCATAATTAGTCAAAAGTTTTGTGGCCTTTAGCCCAAGTCTGTTAGCTTTGAAAGCATTTAGGTATAGTGCACTCCAATTTCCTTTTTAGCAGGTCAAAGCGTTTAAAGTCTTCCACAAATATGGAAAATATTTGTGACTCATACCGCACTTACTAATTTTATCCAATCAAATGCTCTCTAAAACCGAAATGTCCCTCCTCTCAATACCACTAGCAAAGCAAAGAAACAAATCACATTCATGGTTGTATGACACCATCTAACAGCTATTGGCTAATTAAAAGAAAGTATATGCCTTTTAATATGTTCCATCTCAACTTCTCCATCTCAATCAGATGTTGTAGATGTTTAAACCAGGATCATGTTTAAATTGGTCTAAAGTGTTGCTGTATGACATGATAAAAGTACATCTACTACAGTACTTCTAAATAGCACATGCACAATCAAACCCATCCTCAGTCCAAACCCATATCTTATGAGTGCTCAGCATCAGCAAGATCAATACAATGGGTCACAAGACAAGAACAGAAACGAGAGTGAAAGAATAAATTAGAGAAAGAGAGAGAGTATAGGAAGGGCAAAGGGTGATACAGTAGGCTATGCATGATGCGCTGAGCAAATAAAGCCTATAAACTATAATCTCATTGTCATTCTCATATCCTTCCAAAACAAATCAGCTCTGTTCAGGCTGGTCCATTAAGATTGTTTATGTGCAAGGGTTTCTGAGAATGTGCCTGTTTGGGAAATGCATCTGTTTATTTTTACATTACTGATGTTACAATGCATGTGTGTGTGTCTTACCACATCCACCAGCTGTGATATCTTTAGACCGAAGCGAACGGTAATCGTATCGTTGGCGTGAAGGACAGGCCTCACCCACTTCTGATACCCCTGGAAAAGATTCCTCAGCAAAGTGTCCTCCATCTCAGCCAATGACACAAACTCCTCAGGAGCTGGAGAGAGAGTGAATGTAGAGTAGAATTTCAACAAAAACTATAAAAATATTTCAGGGGCATTTGGGAATCAGGTATAGAATAATCTGAACAAAACATAATGATGCCAAAACCACCATAGTGACATGTTGTACATGTATAAACATATCTAGCTGGTTAAGTAGGATGCATGTCAATTTGATTGGTCATCTTGAGAAAACACTAATTAAATTTAGACACTCTCTCAGGAATGTGAAATGAACAACAGTCATGGAGTGACAGCTGGCCCAGGCTTCTCAGAGCTCCTTCAACTGATGCAGACATTGCCATGACATGATAACCTCAGACAAGAGCACTCCAGAGAGCGTCAAGAAAATGAGACGAGCTCAGAATCACAAACACACACACACACATACTGAGCTCACCTTTATGGAAACAGTAATATGATTGAAAATTGAGTGTTTGCATGTGTGTGGAAGGGGTTCTTTATAAATGCCTTTATAAACGTCACCATTACTGGCATAGCATTTGGTTCTTAACCACCCTATTACATTTTTAAAAGAAGTAACGCCCATTGTTGTTAAAAGACCAACGTTCCTCAACCCTGTCTGTCATATCCAGGCAAGACTTCTCTGCCTTTGTCTTTGGAAGCTCTTCTTTCCATTTTCTTGTGTTATATATATGTACAGTAAGTATGAAAAACCATAACCGATTGCTTGTGTGTGTTAACATAATAATTAATTCTCATTTTAATACTAATTCTGAACTTGTTCTTTCTGTTCAGCTTGGTTGTGGGTCTTTCAACAGCAAGTATATAAAATGATATCATAAATCAACACTGTGTGCAGGCCATCTCCCTGGGTTTATGATCCTACCAATTGGAGGAGGGGATGTGTAAATCAAAATAAAAGGGAGGAGGGCGAGCCAGAGAGAAAAGAGAGAGAGCATTTGTATATGCATATGTGTGTGCATTAAAAGTGGCATCTGTTATTTTTGCCAGCTTAGCCTTAAATAACATACATTTTTTGAAATATTTAAATTTTAAAATAACAAATATATTTTAAAATGGGATTAATGGTAAGATTAAGGAAAGATGTTGTGGATTCCTGCAAAGAAAGGGATTGCTTGTTAGGCTTACTCAAGTTAACAAGTCCCTCAAAAGTAGTAAAATTACTGTCAATTGCATCAGGGCGTTCAAAGCTTCTTTAACGTTCTTAAGTATGCTGTAATTGTAGGACACGCTCACACAGGCCTACACACATACACATACTCAGAAACCCACACTCACGATGAATAACCTTCTCAATCAATGGACATTTTCAATTTCATATAAATCAGTTGCTACAGTGTAGTATATAGAAACTTGAGGTACTTGAGGACTTGAGGAAATATAATGTTTATTTGCTTATTTGAAAGCCATGGAGTTGTAGGCATTTACAAAGTTCACAGAGATGCAATGACCTCATTAGTCATTGGGTACAAATGGGAACAGACAACCCCTTACATGTCCTCCCCTACAGCAAAGCCATCTGGTCAAAACAAGCTTTCAAGAGAAAAAGGTACAGTAGTTTGTAGTCAATTTTAGGATTATATCAGAATAAAATTAGACTTTTACCAAACTGTCTTGCTCTTGTTTGAAATTATGGATGTGCAAATTTAGCACACTATCCAGAAAACATAGTTTTCACTGTTGATGTGTTTGTTGTGTAAAACATCTAATTTGGCTGATCTACACAGATATGAAGACAGGGCTTGAATTAAATGAGCCTGTTTATTGCGGAAAAAAGAGAGAGAAAGAACGAGAGACTGTCAGACACCCCAGAAGTATTCTGCTCTAGAGTGCTGACAGATGAGATAAACGAATATCCCATCCAGTAGCTCCATTTTCAGATTAGCTTTAACATTGATAAGACTCTCCATCTTCTTACTTTCACACTGTGCCAAACCCAGACAAAACATATATTTTCTTCCACTAATGCTTCATTTTTTATGGTATCAACAAACAACAATCTGTGTTGGGAATTTGCTTATTTGTTTCCAGCTTCAAACATAGCAATACTAGTCAGAAACATCATATAAAAAGGCGCAGAGACAGTAACGTATAGGTAAATGGTCCAATGGCTTTGAAATAGATGGACGAACAGGTCACACAACATACAAAGACCCAGTTGAGGGCGCTATAAGTCAAGCAATACGCATAAATAAAAAGCTACAAACGTCTTTTGTATCATTTTCTGGGTGAAACGACACAAGATTGAAGCTTGAATGCGTTCTCTCATTTATGAACGTGTATAAATAAACGTTTAAAGACACACAGTGATGGAGGTAGCAGAATTTGGGTATCATTTACTGCGTGGTTGATTAATGAAACAAGTTAAACTGAGCAAACGCATAGACAACAGCGCATACAGAGACGCAGGGGAAAGTCTTCAGAATCGCGTCAGCTCGGGGCGCAAGTGCGGTACTCACCCTCTATCGTTGCATAGGCTACTGCAGTTAAGAGCAACAGACCGGAGATTTGTAACTTCATGCTGTCTTTCCAGACTCCACTGTAATGAAATTATTTCATGCTGTTTGAATGGTGTGTCCCTGTCATTGACCAAAGAATGGGGTGTAAATATCCTGTATTAAAAGGCTACGTCGGGACACCGGCCGGTTTGCCCCCCAAAAAAGACGCACTCTAAAACTGATGCTATGTGCGACATAGCTATAAATTAATAATCAACAAAATGGGTTTTTATCCTTCCGAGGCGAACACAAATACAAGATGCTGTCGCTCCCCCTCCGATGACTCCCTCTCAGCGTTTACGTGATGTTGTCGAGAAAGATGCCATTCAATCGCGGAGAAAATAGCGACTGAGAGCGTAAGGGGAGGGGATAAACAAGACACCAGCGTCTTCATAACGGGAAGTGTGCCTTACATGCATGTTACAAATGTAAACTGTTTAAATACCTTCTTATTTTCCTGCATTTTACAGAAAGGGGTAATGTGACTGTGGCTAAAGGACGTGATAAGTACAACAGTTAGAACAGCCCTTACAATATGTCTGAAAATTAAACGTATGCCATTGTGTTGTGCACAAAACGACATGAATTCTGTTCATACTGTGTACATTATTACCCTTATTTCGATTTCTGATGTACAACATGCTTTGAAAATAACTTGACAACAAAAAATGCTGAAAAGTAAGAAAATTATGAAATGTATAGAATGCATGGTAGCCTGTTACAGAATACAGAATTAAAACTATGGGTTTATCTATCCAAGTTATCTTTTGACGATTATAGATAAACCACTTCTGCAATAATTTAAGGCAGCTGGACAACAGCTAAGCACTGTTGCATCCATCAGTGTTCCTCAGCAAAATTAATGCGACCATCAATTTCTCTTTCCAATTCCCCTTCAATAACCAACAATGACATCTTCACAGCTGACAGTTCACCGTCAACGCCCAAGCAGGCTTATAGAAAACCAGGCATTTCGCTTCACTAAATGCTTTCTTTGGAAGCGCTTGAAAAACCATGCTGGGGACATCTGCTGTTCCTTAGTGTCTGAATACAATAGAAAGATGAGAAAATGAGATTCTATAGTCAGTCTCTGACAGACTACTAAGAATGTATGATTTTTTGGTTTGCTTGTTTACATTGTTTAGGACATTTGCTGCAAGAACATTTAGAGACAGAACCTCTTGGAATGTTAATGACTTGGCATTATACAACCATTGATTTGTTGCAGGTCTCAATCAAATACTATTTTCTCCATATAAATGAATTTACAGTTATAGAGTTACATAACCTATCATTCAGCCATGTAACATACTTTGATGTTCTGTCCTTAAGATTTCTACTTTCCTCTCAGGCCACCCCATTAGAAATATTCTGGGAGTGCGACTGTAAACGGCCAAACCCATGCCCCTTCTTAATAGATGTAACAGTGACATTGGAAAGATCCATGCCAACACGTCAACAAAGATTTACAACAAAGTTTTATACTCAGACCATTACATTTTCATTTGTACACGAGAGTTCTTGGTTTCAAGTCCTTGTTTTCTTCCATTCCTCTCACATGCTTTAAATTACTCTTGTCTGCAATTCTATAAAGATATCAGTTTTGGATGGCTATTCATCTCATGTTCAATCTTAGCAAGACTGAGTCCACTTTCTCCTAGCCAAGATGTTGGGCACTCAATGTTCCCATTTATGTTGAACGTTATCGCCCAGAGTGTATAAAGTTTGAGAATTTTCTTTACCAACTGATTTTTTTTTAGATTTAAGTGAAATTCTGGACCCTCCTACAACCACATTCTCCTCTGTCAGGCTTTATCTATAGATGAATGCTACCCTCTTCCTGTTGGTCAGCTGGCCTTTATGATTTGATCTGTATATTACATTAAAAATGCCACTGTCTGACTACCCCTAGGAAAGAAAAATCACAAATGAGATCTCTGTAATCTCAATTATTTCTCCTAGACAGCGATAAGGAGCAAAAATAAAATAAAGAGCAAATGCAAACGTTTAAGTCTCTTGTGTCTGTGATATTTCACCTGCGAAGCAGACCCAGAAATCTCACAAATGTCTCCATTAGAGTTTCAGAAGCAATCTCAACAATGTCACAAACGGAGCTCAGATTTGTCAAGTCCACAATCAAAAGTCAAAAATATTAAAGATTTCAATGAAATTTACCCAAATCCAGATTATTTTAACCACAATCTACATTACTTTTACAGCTCCATACTTTCCATATTTTCCATATTTTAACAATTATCTCATTTGCTTTTATTTTAATTTCTGCTAAACAATTTTAGGAGAAACATCTGAGACAAAGTTGATACCTAAATGAAACACAACTGAGATCTCCATCAAATCTCTTGAGCTATGAAAGAGCAACCTCTGAGGAATGAAATTTTCCCTTGGGTAATCTTTGGTTCTCACATTAGGCATTTTCCCATGTTCCCTATTGGCTGTCTATAACAGTAATATCTTGACCCCATGCTCTCATCTACTATGTTGCCAGCCTAGAGCCTCCAAAGTGACCATGACTCTCATTAAATTTGATGTAATACCACTTTTAGGTATAATGTTTCATATGATGTTATGTTTATGTTTTACATCTGATGATTTGATTTTGTTACCATCATTGTCTGCCTGTTAACTGAATGAATTAATAACACCCACTACAAGCCAGCCAGCTTGCAAAACACATGAAAGCAAGAAATCATGCTAATACTAGAGGAATTTGTATAATTTTGAACCATTTTTGTAATCAGACTTTACACAACGTGTAAAAAGTAACTACTGCATTGGTATTGTACTGAATGGGCTTCTTATGAAATGACAATAAGATCTAAAAAGATGTGAGGTAGAGGAAGCAGGCTGTTTAAATCATCTGTAACTAATTGACTTTCTATTGAAAAGCTCAATACAGACCAGCAGGGGTTCTGTTACACGCTTACACCATTATACATCATGCATGCATGTGTTTGTGCAAGAGTGAACAGGTTTGCATGTTTTTCCCTGCCGGGCCATGAGGGAGCCCCATGCTGACGGGCACTGGCAAACCAAAACACACACAGACATGTCATGATCAAGCTCACTAAGAACAGGAGGTCCTGATGCTGATATGTGAAATGTGTGTCTAATTAAGCATGAAAAGCTCATCAAACAGCACGAGGATACAGCACCTGATCTTTTCAATACACACTGCCAAGCTCATCTTTATGCACAGCTCATCTTCATGCACAGACAGAATCATACAAACAGCAGTTTAGATACCTCAAGACATTTACTTATTTCATTTATTTACTTATTTAGTTTTATCACAACTGGCATAATTGGTTCTGTCAAAACCCACTGAAGTGAACTGAAAATAAAGAAGACAGAGTGTGAGAGAGCTGTGTCTGATCCAGTCAGGGCCACTGCTAGGGTGGGTCCCAGCCTTCCTACACCCAGTGTAAAGGCATGATTAATGGGCTCCCCCTGTCACAGTGGACTGGACAACATTCCTGGCTCCTGTGCACATTTTTAATCAGTTGAAAATATTTATAGTGTGGTGGACAGCACCTCAAACTGTTGCTTACAGACAGATTGACCAGCATTCTAGCTGAGACAGCAAAATAGCGGGATAATGAATGGAGACATACAAATGTGTAAGCTGCTGTTACTCTCACTGCAAATCTGTAATTGCAGGTGTATGTGCACAACATATGCAAAACATTGAGTCAATAGTAGGACAGTGATATGTTTATCACTTCTCAGGCTTATTCAATTTGCAAGGCCTGGGCGCAGGAAAAATTAGCATTGTAATTAGAATTGCCTCTGGAATTTTAAATGGGTTTTTAGAATTGTGCTTTTTGGTTTACTAAGTAAAATATGGTCAGTGGTCAACATTCCTGTCCTTCTGCAATATAACACATTGACATATTTTAAACTTTTATTTCGAAACCACCATGTGTTTCTAATACAAAAACTGCAATGGTTGTCAGATTAGTCAAACACGTGATGTTACATCCTTGTGGTAGTTTAAGATAAGTCCCTATGTAGCAACTTGTTAGCAAAATGCATTTTCAAAGCACACAGCAGTTTCAACATTTAACCTTTAAGGCGCAAGATTTTAAGGTATAAATTGTAAGTAATGCTAAATACAAACCTTATTTTAAGCATTTCATAATTTAAAATAGCTGTTTTAGAAACCCATTAGAAATTAATAAACCCCTTTACAAGCTTTTAACAATGGAAACTATTATGTACAATGTTAACGAAATTCATGACAGGGAACCCAAAAATTCACAGGTTGTCCGACAAATTTACCTCATAATTAAAGGCTCAGTTAATACATAATTACAAGTTTCTTGCCTGTGTTTTAAGCCTAACAATGCTTTCCAAAAAAAAATGCAGTTAAAGCACAACTCAGCTAGTTGTCAGGGAGGTGCTTTAGCTAATTTGTGCACAGTCAATTAAGCATTTAATTATCAAGGCTGGCGTTGCTTCTCATAAACTCGGCCTGCAGGGCAGCAGACAGTCAGCAGTCCAGCCTCACATGACAAGATCAGAAGTGAGTGGAGAGACTGAAAATAAGAGTAGCAAGCAAGGCATATATGTTCCTACCCACACATACATTATAAAGATGAAATGAGTGATTATATATACATGCGTTTCGATGAAAACGCAACTGGCTAATGATGGAAGTCGGTAGATGAAAAACAGAGGTCATGAGAGCTGATACGAGAATGCCTGTCACAATGCATTAGATTTTGCAGAGTAAGCGTGTGCACGTGCATGTGCTGCAACGGCATGATGTGGCAAGTGGGCATGGAGAGAGCGACACACATGGGTTTGTGTTATACATGAGTGTGCATGGGTGTGTTATACAGAGTGAACAGTAAACATCACTGCAGTGGGTCTTGATGGATTGTTACTGCAGAAATGTATATCACAGAGACAAGCACCATTTTTAGATGTAAACTTCTGAGGAATATTTTCTTTGCCCTGAAGGAGAGACCTGCAGCTTTTAGCAGAATGAGTGTGTGTTTATGTGCAGCAGGTGTTTGTCTGTTTAGCCAACTATGAGTTTGTGTGTGTGTTTTTATAGAAAGGACCAGGTGGGATGGAGGAATATCAGTGTGTGTGTGTGTGCTTTTGAGAATAAAGGGATGTGTATTTTGGCAGGGGATGCATGAACTCTGGTTGGTATCATACTGGTGTCTCAATACGCCCGATTGCTCTCTGAAGTTGATGTTTTACTGTCTTTGATGGAAACCTTAGTCATGTTCTCTGTCGTAACACCCCATACCAATTGTAGATGATTCATAAACATCAATTTGAAACAAAAAAGTCACCTCTTTTATCAAAATGTATCTTTGATATGGGTTTATGTAAGTATTTTATATAAAACCTTTATATAAGAGTTTGTAACTGCTTTTCGCTCTCCATTATAGAGATGGTGAGAAAACAAGAGTCCTAACCAAGCACACTCGTACCTTGAATATTCAGTATATATACTAGCATATATACCCTGAAGTATCAAAGAGGAGTACTGTGTGTATGTGCACATGTTTGGGCGGGACTAAGGAAAGGATCTCACTGATGCAGTATGAGAATGCAGTTTAGATGTAGAAACTAACTGCTAATGTGAAAAATATTATTATTGGCAGTACTGAACATACTGTATGAAATATGATTAATCGGGTACGAAAAAATCGACATATCAGAAAATAAATAATCTAAATATTTATAGTACTTTATAGTAATCTAAATATTTATTTCAATCATTTCTTTAAACCCATATGCAGTATTTCACACAAAACTAGTCATTTATTAGACTGTAAATTATGTTGTAACTCAACAAAGTGTGACTGGTGAAATCTTGTAGCATAGACAAAGTAGCATAAAAGCTGGTAGCATAAAAGTTGTGCAGTTTTTATTTTATAAAACCTTTTTATTAGCATACCCATTATTATACAATCAGCAAGATTCTACAGTTTGTACTATAAGTTGCTTTTGAGCATCTGTGGGGTGATAAGAAAGAACAACATGAACTGTACAAATGGTAAAAAAACAAAAACAAATATAAACAGGAAATGTGCGCATACCACGTACAATCACAGCCTGTGGAAAGTTGTTTAGTCAGTACTGTGTGATGAAGATGATTTTCTGCTCCAGTTGCTGGAAAGGCACAGGATGCAGTGGTGTGGCGCATTAATGAGACGCGCTCTGCACCGCAACACCATGCCTAGTGTCCTGTACAGTGGACAGTCTAGTATAGCCCCCACCAGGGCACACTGCAAGGTGCTCACACTCAACTGAAATCACTTTAGTAGAAGAACATGCAAGTATTTACTTTATGCAAGAGTTTAAGACAACAGCTGTAGCCTCACAGTACATATATAATGTACATCTTAATCCTACTTATAACTACAGAATTATGTAAGTGATAGTTAAAGATCATTAAATAAATTGGATTTACTTATTTTTATTGATAATGTTTATTGATAGTGTTTTGAACTTTTAAATTAAAGTCTAAAACTATTAACAACTGAGTAACTTGAACCTTCATAGAATTTATTTCACTTTACTAAATTACATATTTACATTTAAACTTAGTTTTTAATTTTTATACAGAAGTGAAACTTAGTGAACTTATGGTTGATTCAATATGCTGAAATAAAGACACAGTGCTTGCATAAGTATTCACTATTCAGTCCACTGCGTTCCAAAGAGACAGGTTTTAGAGATAACAAAGTACAAAAGCAGAAAAGTACAACCAATGTATAAACTTTCAAGTTTTGGAAGTCCCAGTGAGCCCTGTTGATGCAATTGTCAGAAATGATACACGAAACCAAACAAACCGTGTGTGAACAGGTCATCCCTCAAAACTATTACATAAAAAACGAGACGTCAGTTCAGTAGCAAGAGATCAGAGTAAAGCTGCACCTGTAAATCATATAAAATACGTTAATTTTGAGTCCCAAACTTATATGACTTTCTTTCTTATGCAGAACACAAAAGAAGATATTTTGAAGAATGCCTTATCTGTTTTTTTTTCTATACAATGAAACTAAACAGGGATCAAAACTTGTATATCGGTGTATGTGCACACACATTTGATCTGTAGGGCAATGTGAGAGGTGTAGGGTTAAGAAGACAGGGTGTTGGAGAGAGTTTTCATTACATGTGGGCAGAGGAAATCTGCATAACATCTCAAAGGAGTTTTGTGTGTGTTTGTGTGTTCGAGTGTGTGAGGGGGAAGCAGACCTGAACTTCAGTACGTCAATAATTCTTTGATTTAACTAGCAACAGCAGTGGGACTTGGTTAAAATAGACATGGAAAGCGGTATTATTTACCAAAGAAAAAACAGATTGCAGGGATTGTTCAGCTCAGTTTAGCTCAGAAATCATTTTAGCTTAAAAATCTGTCTTTATGTATATCGCATATCTTTATGTATATTATATCCTCATATTTAGTTTGCACCCATAAAGCCAGACTACACAACTGTTCTTTCACAACACTGCAGTAGCATCTAGCAGCCATAGCTAACCCAGTCTTGTTTATGTTTGACTGTTTGAGAGCACTGGTGAGACAGAGATAAATATGCTTAACCTAAATAATTTTTGCAAAGATTTGTAAAGATTGTGTAAAGATTATTTGTTCTATTCATCCTGTAAACCATTTTGCAGGGAAACTGTATTTTTAAATAAAAGTAATTTCAATTAATGGATTTAACAGCCTATTTATTACACAATATTACACATTCACTGTATAGAGACACAAGACAAACACATATATATATTCTTTAATTTGTCTGTTTATAAGTCTTTTTTATGTCCATCTGTTCTTCTTTCTAAATGCATATACTGTAAAAAAAAAAAAGTCTCAAATTTCTCTTCACAGGGTCACCCATGGGGGAAAGGGGGAAGATTTCAAGATCCCAACCATTCGGGGACCCCAGGAAATATCTGCCTACCCAACGTATTTCACAGAGAGGTCCCAGTCGTATGTTTGGACGGCCCTTTCTTATCATCTGAATATGTGTGACAGTTTTTACTAGCTCCTTTCTGTTGTCTGAAAGGATATTCACACTGTCAAGTTATTTCAAACTCCTGCACTTTGATGACTGCAGCATTGACTGCTGCATTGACAGAACAAAATTACAGCCCTTTTACACAGGCTTTTAGAAAGCCAATTGTATGTTTAATAATCTGGTTAAAAAGATAGACCTGCAGTCATATAATAAATCACTAGCGATGCTCTTACTCCAATCACAGGTAATTCAAACACACACACACACAGTAAACAGGAACTTATAGGCCCTATAATCATTAAAGTCCACCACACCGAGCCTCTGTAACTGCATATGTGGCATTTAAAAGGCTGTTCGTTTTTTTGAGGGTTTACAAGGTCAATGTGACTCATCGTTAACATGCCGTTAATGAACAAAACACTCGATGGCAAGATAAAAGCTTTCTGACTGTGGGGGAGCATCACATAGCTTATTGTCAGAGCAGGACTAAACTGATTTGGGAGCATCGGTTTTGGGAGGATCAGGTACAGACAGACAGGGCAAATTAAATTCATTTTGCATTTTCAGTTTTTTATTTTAATACTATTTGCACATTTATTTTGTATATATTGTAAACTGAGATACAGCAGTTTCTTTTGAGTTCTATGTTTTAGTTCCACTTTTATAGTAGTTACGATGAAGCAATCAGTTAGGGAACAAACGTAACAGTGAAAAAGACCTTTGACGTACATGTATTTACACAGGAATTACCACTGCAGTTAACAAAACATCAGCTCAGTGTATATGCAGCTTTATACAGAATTAATCAAGGTCAAAACTGTTAAAATCACAAAAGCAAGAGTCAAAAATTATTCAATACATTCCATACACACACATGGTCAATATGTGATGCTTTAAATGTGTAGAAAAACTACTATTATTTGTAATTAATAATTATTATTACATTTTTCAAACACAGTTAATAATTTGTATGCTTATTGCACTTAATTTAGTATACAATAGTTTTCCTTTAAATTGATATACTGCAAACCAGCTCACTAGTGAAGCACATGACTGTCATTTAGGAGCCTGTAAAATCAATTGTTTGCAGAATCTTTTAGAGCAGTGAGGTCCACAGACCTGCAGAGTTTAGCTCCAAACCCTAATTAAACACACCTGACAGATATAATCAAGGTCTCTGGAACTGCTAGAAACATCCAGTCAGGTGTGTTGGAGTACGGTGGAGCTAAACCCGGCAGGTCTGTGGACCTCCAGGAACATGGACTGTAGACTGCACAAGCTGATAAAAATTGAAGACTGCAATGCAAGCTGTTTTGGATAAAAGTGTCTGTCAAATGCGTAAGCATACAGTAATTCATTGTTTTTACAAAAAAGCTGTTAAATTGTTCTCTAAGTTTGGTTTAAAACATTGTGAAATGTAACAACATTAACACTACAATTATCATAACATTATAACAGAGCAGTTTTCTTGTTTATGAGGAGTATTTCTGTAAGTAAAATAAAAACTTGTGTGTGGCTCTGACAAGCATAATCTAACAGAGGCTCGGCACACTAACATGAATTATTGAGTGAAAGCCTCTTCTTTTTACTTCTAGTCGACTTGACAGAGACTCACGTGTCTGCGTTTCCATCCTCGTTCTTTCCCACTACGACAGTTGATTTAAATAAGATACCATACATTTAATAAGATAAGACAACATACATAAGATAACATACATTTAATACAAATAATTTTTTTTAAATAATCTGACAAAAAATAATCAGATAAAACATTTTAAAATACACATGTATACAGACAAACAAGAAAAACAGTGCAGACATAATGCAAGAATGTGTTCTGTGTAAACAGCCCCTAATTTTACCTTAACAGATTGACAATCAACTACATACACTTAAACATATATGTAAAGTATACATTAACTGTTTCTCAAATTGTTTTGTAATGTCTGTTCAATAATTTACTTTAATTTGAGGTGTTTTTGAGGCAAATATAAGACAGAATTCCTGGTAATCCTGGCCAACCCATCATTAGAACACAACGTGCTCCACAACATCAGGAAGATCAGATCTTTCCTGTCTGAGCATGCACCCCCTGCACATGATCCAGAATGCAGCAGCATGTCTGGTCTTCAATCAATTAAAAAAAGCCCCCTCCTGATTTTAATCCACTGCCTACCTGTAGCCACCCACATAATATTTAAATCTTATATAGAGCCCGGCCTTCAGGACAGTCACTGTAACTTCATCCTCCTACCTCAACTCACTCCTTCAGATATATACGGCCCCCTGCCACACTGTAAAAAAACATTGCTGCCTTAAATTTTAAGTTTAATCAACTTGGCTATACAAGTTACATACATAAAATATTAAATCCTGACTGGTATAATTTTAAAAAATAGGTAATTTTTCAACCATTTCTTAAAAGTTACAGCAACTCAAGACCAGTCAAGGTTACAAAGAGTAAGTTGAAATGACCCGTGCAGCCAAATTGATTAAATTAAAAAATTTAAGGCAGCAAAGTTTTTTTTTTTACAGTGCACCAACTACGTTCTGTGCAACACCCTCACAAGAAGTCCCAGATCACCCTCTGACACTCTCAGACACCATCTGACATTCTCAAAGCATTCACCTATTCTGTTCTTTCCTAGTGGAATGAGCTTCCAGCCTCCATTCAATCTGTCAAGACCATCACAACAAGACCTAATGACCTGATTTAACCTTGTTTAACATTGTTTTAAAAAAAACTGCCTTGTAAATGTAGCTGTGCAGACTAGGCTTGTTGGTTCTCAGAGCAAAATGTTAAATGCTCTCTCTCTTTCTAAGTCACTTTGGATAAAAGTGTCAAATGAATATGCTAAATGAATAAATGTAAATGAATATTCATATATTTTTCAGTGTAAACATCGTTTTTTTAAATGCACAATTCTGTGGTACCTTCCTAGCCCAAACAGAGGGAGGAGTAGCTTATTCACTGGCATTCTGTAAGACAGCTGTATGTGACTGTGCATCTGTTTGTATGTAAAATCACACCTGTTTGTAAAATCACACCTGGGTCCTTGTATATTTTATGTGCAAATAGCTAATATTCTTCTATGTATTTTTGAAATACTACTTCAGCAATATATACACTGCTTTTAGGAAGAGCATTTACATTGATTTATCTGTAAACTATTACCTTGTTTTAGCCTTCTGAGAGATCCATTAGGCATTTAAAAGCTCTCTATCACTTCTTCATACTCTAACAGCCTCTATGTGTGTGTGGAAAGAAACAAACATTCTTTAGCTTTTTGTAATATTACTGGCAGAGAAAGAAAAAGAAACAACAGCATACAAACAAGAGACAGAGGGAGCGTAAGGAGCACCCGGTGAATAGGTGACATTCAAAAATAAGAATTTTCTCTGTTATTTATAATGCATGTGTACTGTTTGAGTACAGTTCTACACACACACTCTTAAATACACAGATCTTTGCAACATTTCTGCAAGTTTATTTTGTGGGTTTGGAATGCAGTCATGTGCTTGAAAGTCCAGCAGTGACGAGATAAAAATGAAGCCAGTCAGTCAAGCTTAGACAACTGCATGCCCGATCAAAACAGGAAAGAGATTTTTCATTATTCTGTTTGGAAAAAGAGAAACAGAATGAGATAAATGGAGGATGAAAGGACAGGCTGTCCTTAGAGATACTCAAAACTCCACTTCTGACTTCTGATCACGTGCTGCTCATTGACAGTATCACAAATATACGCGCACACACATGCACACGTTCTTATAAAATGGGGATTAAAGAAATGTAAGTTCCTATTTAGCAAATAAAAGTGCTTCACTTTTAAACATCTCCTTTATACACTGGTTGTAAAAATATTTTATTATTCATAAACTTTTAGAGGCAAATTGATTCAAATAGATAGAGCTACTGTACTTGACTGCCTACCTCACTTTGGCTCAACCAATGTTTTTTTGTGTTTGTTAGACGGTTCATAAACCATTTCTGTATTGGGAACAGAGAGATACAGCTGTGTTCTCTGTGGTGTGAACAGATGTGAACCCATTTTTAGTGAAGTATCTGTTTTCACAAATGGAGAAACAGTTCTGCATTTCAAGTTCATCACGTAAAATTTGTCTGATAGAACAATTTGAGCTACCCTAAATGTAAAGTTGGGACACACCAGACAGATATGTTTATCCTGCTGCTGTATCTATAGCTATCCAAATTAGGACATACCACTCGACTTTTTAAAAAAGAGAAATCTATTAATAATTACTTGTTAACCTATAAATAAGGTTAGAACTTGTTTAGTAGAAAATTTTTTATTAATAATTGTAACTTTTAGGACTTTCCCTGATGTCTCTGTAAAGAGCGTTTTGCAAAATGTAGCTTTCTTCTGGGAACAGTTTTGTCTTAATAGTATGGGTAAGTAAAACACACACATTTTCTCACACACATATATTACAACCCCCAGGCAGCTGCATAATATGAAGTTAAGTTATATCTGTTAGACTCTTATCACTAGTCTTGAGCTTAATATTAATATGAGTTAAAATGAATATCCGGGTCTACTTCTCTTTTAAGTGTATGGTTTAAGTAGCTGCTGTCCTTGGTCCTGAAAGACTGTCTTGACTCACATGACTCTTATTCAAGCGTCATTGTCGACGCAAACAAAGCGAATAGTTCCTCAAAACATCACCCTCAGAGACACTGAAACCACAGTTTAATACAGGTTAAATGTCTTGGTTGAAACAGCTCAGAAAGATCTCTGCAGCTTGTCTAAACAAAGAGCTGATGGCTGGTTCAGCTGTTAAAGCTAAGGTCTCAGACAACAACACAAACTACAGGAACCTTAGTTCCCGCTGGCTCAGCTCAGTTTAACCAGCGGGTATGTTTTTGAGAACACCAGATAACACACACAGAATATACTCTGGAGAAGGAGGCTTTGCCATTGGATTATGGGTCGCGCTTGCTGCGACAAAAGCTTCAGATCCCTATATGGTGACAGAGAGGGTATAGCATGGCCTGTGGAGACCACAGCACACACAACAACAAAGAACTCATAAACAATCACTACAATAACTTGGGTGACAACAATATGACAACAGTGAAATGTTGCTCAACCAATCAAGAAAATTTAAAGATTCAGTGCTCCGGGTAAGCATGGTCAGTCGTAAAATTTAGAATTTAAGCACTTCATAATAGGCAAACAACAGAAAAAAGCATCTTATGAGAGAGAGGATTGTAGAAAGGTAAATGTGTGCATTTACTTTGGGAAAGCATTTTTATGCACAAAACACACAGCTCCACACATTTCCCACACGTTTCGTAAACAAACAAATGAGAGAAATAACAAAGGGGAGTGATACAAATGCAAAAACATGCAAATGCAGAAACAAATGTTAATTATGTACACAGAACCACATCCACAGTAATCAGATGGATATAAAGGATAAGAAAGAATTTTTCCACTGAGAGTCAAGAGAATAAGCCTCTTGTTCAACCACTTGACTAAACATACACAAACAGAACTTCTGAGATTCAGAAGTAAAAATTTTGTCACCTTTTTATTGATGAAGTTACATAAGTAAACAAATAAAAATAAAAAATTCTGATCTTGGTCTTTTCAACCCTACTTGGTGCTCAAAATGTAAAACAACAGTCTGATCATTTATTAATAAAGGCAGGTTCTTGTCATATGGGTGTCTGTGAAGTGTATTTCACCTTTTAGTGATATGCTTGCAAGTGCCAGCCATTCACTAAATATGCCAGTCCGGAGTACCATTCCTTTGGCATGGAATATAGGCAGTCTACTTTAAAGTATGTACACATGGAAACACTCCACTCCAAGTGTTTGGAGCATACACAAGAGCAGAATATATTTTCCACTTGTTGGCAATCTACTCTGCTTTCTTACAAACACTTTCTAAGTCATTTCCTGTATTATTTTGTGATTTAAAGTACACTCTTTTTAGTGTTTTTTTTTATACAAATAAGCGCTATTATCTGTTGCCTGAGCTAGAATTTTAGTAATAAACCAAAATGTATGCAAAATTGCAGATTAAAAGAAAAGGCCTAGCTAATCCCAGTCAAATGTAGGTAATTTGTTTTTCCCATTTAAACGTGTATGGGGATTTTTGCCATGTTTAATGCATTACATGGAGCTTTAGACCCACAGCCAAACAGCACAAATCAATGTTATAACAATCTGTATGCTATAATAATCTGTATGAGTCCAATTATGGTTTCTAATAATAATGGCTGTTTATTGCAAAGCATACCTCCAGAAATACTTAGTTTACTGTTTTCATACTGACTCATTTTGCTCCTAAAGAAAACAGAAAAATAAAAGTTTATAAACATAAATCATTGTGACATAGCACCAAAAGTCCTTCCTCCATGTTTATGTCCCAGATTTGTGTTCTGCAAGAATGACACTGTGAAAAACTGTGAAGACAGTCAGACATAAGGTTATGAGTTAATGCATTCATATATATATATATATATATATATATATATATATATATATATATATATATACACACACACATGTACCTTATACATTATATATATCATGCATTATATATAAATTCAAATACATTAACATATTTGTTTTTTTTAAATATATTCATGTAGTAATTCAACTAATTAATTATTTTTAATGAAATTAAGGATGTACTTTATATGCTCTGATGATAAACTCAATCTTTCAATAGCTTCGAGCTTATTAGCTGCTTTATAGTTGTACTGGAGAGTTTCAGTGTATTAATGTATTGTATACGCATAATTCCTTTCTTCACACTGACCTGCTACATTACTGCAGCATGTGCCATTTACTGTAATTTGCAAGCAGTCTCATTTTCACCCACCATAAACAGCGGCCTGTGATTACGACTCTGGAATTAAGTCGAATAGTCAAGAAACTGCTTTTACACTTACGAAATGAATATCAAAGGCTGTAACTAATACCAGTAAAACCAACCATAAACCACTTTCAAGCCCTGCTAGTGCAGCCAAGCCAACATAAGCACATGTGTATCTCAGACACATCACATACACATCCAGTCAAGACATGCTGAGATGAACACGCAGGCAGTAAGACAGAGAGATCAACAACATAAATGTATTTTTATTTGAAAGACATCTGTTAAAAAAAAATGTGTTACAAAAAGTGTCAGAAGCTGACAAGTGGAAGTGGGAAAAAATGAAATGGTGATATTAAAAATAGGATTATGTCTCTGATGGAGTAAGAGAGAGAGGGAGAGAGAAAAGAGAGTGACTCATTTTAAAAGCCTGCACAACACCACAGACTCAAATGAAGTAGTCAGTACATCTGCATCAAAAGAAACACATCATCAAATCTTCACTATGCGGTATCAGAGGAATGAGACGGAGTGGAAAAACAGGTTAATTAAACTTATTTTAAACACTAATTATTTGGCATAAATGGGACCTGGTTAGTCATTTTTATTCTAAGACTGTAGCCATGCTACAACTCAAAGTTATTTATAGATCACCAGCATTCTAGACTATTTTATTCCCAACATTCACTAATGGCTGAGTTTGGTAAACCGATCCACACAACACATTTATCACATGGATTTTCTTTATTCTCACTGGTAAGGAAACACTACCACTGTCTGTCACAGATTTTTCTGAGTGTTGGTTGAGAGAAGGTCTTGTTTGATATGAATAGGCAAGTATTGTGTGAGTCTAATCAAATGTCATTTGTAAGTTGTGGTAATGGAACACAAATCAGTCTGATTTGTTTTCTTAAGTAGTCAGTGTAATTGTGCTCTACACTGTAAGGTGATTAGAAAGTGCAGCTATGGTCAAGTTTCAGACTCACTGATTGTAAAAAGGCAAAGAGCAATATTTAATCTCCAATTAATTACTGGGAAGAGAAACAGAACATCTGATTGGCTGTTTGCACAAGGACACTGGTGTATATAGTTGTAGAGTGTTGTGGTGGTGACAGAACACACATGATGCTAAATAAATACGACAGTATGTCAGTGACAGATGTTGAAACAAATATTCAGTGTTCCTTTGAATTTGTTAGAACAGGTAAGCTTGTATCTGAGTCAATTAAGAGAGGAAGCCAATGAGAGGCTGCAGGAAGAGGCCAACGGTTCCCAACACACACACCAGCACAAAAACCCAAAGGAAGATGCGGTCAATCACCATGGCAACATATTTCCAATCATCTTCCACCTAAGAGAGAAAGGGCACACAATAAACAGAGAGAAAAGAGGAGATATTGAAGGTTAATAAATAAAGAAAAGAGAGGTTAGAGGTAACAAGGAGAGAAAATGAGACGTAGAAGGACAATGAGACCACACGATTCAAGGTAAATGGAGTAGAAAATGACAAAGATGGAAAGACAATAAGCAATGTGAAAGGCAAACCTACTCCAGAATGCTTTGCTTACGCTACACTCAGAGAATCTAAATTAGATTGTGCTACTAAAAGTGGAGCTACACAAAACATTCTCCCTCCCCATATTTGGGTGTATTACAATTCTAATGCGATTCAGTAGCGAGGCTCTGAGCCATGGAGTGAAGATGAAAGATGGAATGATGAGACTTACCATATCAAAGTATGATGTCTCCACTGAGGGATCTAAAGCACTTATTGTCAGTGAAGCACTCAGTAAACACTTCCACCGAGTGATGCTGAGTTCTTCCTGTAAGCCACACAATGCATGACCTGTGATGCATGACCTTTGCTTGTGAGGACAACCAGAGCAATGCATAATGGTGGAATCTAAGCAGGGGTTTTGAGGTTTTCAGCATTTCCATTAAAACTGTCCAATAATATATAAGCATATCAGAGAAAGGTGTCTGAAACCCTTTTAAACAGTGCCCACAAATTAGCCATGCCATCAGTCTTTCTGCTCTTTAAGGCCATTTCACACCCTTGCTGTTACATCCCTAGGATCCTGTATACAATACCCTGGGTCTTATTTGCCTCTGCTTGCTCCACTATTATCAGAAGCAATTGTGACACTCATAGTACCGCCAACCTCCCCATCCCCCTTCCCTTTAAAGTGCCTGGCAGGCAGTTCCACTTTACAGACTTCTATGTAGGTGCACGGCTCAAGAGATACATCTATGGTCCCTTCAGCCATTCAGGCACCAAGTGGGCACTGCCCTCCAATGGGCAATGAGGTTATGATGGCAGATCAAACTATGGAATACTGACATTATGTTGATAATATTGTATACATCTGATTATAAGTAAGTGTATACAATATAGCACATATGTAGAGCCAAACGATGTTACGCAAGTAAATGGAACAACAGCAAATTGAGGGAGTGAATGTGTGTCCATGAGAGTGAACATACAATTATGCATATAAAAAGTGTTACAAAAGGATTTAAACATTTAAACTTATTGACTATTGGAAATGCATAAATATTTACATTGTACATTGTACAGTCATTTTGTGCACTTCTTAGCAGACACTTCATCAAAAGCGACTTAAAGTGTAATTTAAGCTATAAATTATATCAGCATGTGTGTTCCCTGGGAATTTAACCCATTACCCTTACTGCTAATACAATGCTCTAACGGTTGAGCTACAGGAAGGCTCTGTGCTACTGCTACAGTAGATTGAGCATGTGATGTGTTGTACCTTGTTTTCCTTCTGGAACATCAGTTATACAGTCAGTTATATTTAGGTGGCTCACTTTGTACAACACATGATGTGGCCTATATCTACACCCCATGAACCACTGAACATAGAAAGAAAATTAACAAGACATATATTGTCATACCGGGTGAATATTACCACAGGGACAAATAAGTAGCTGTCTGCTGATATCAGTTCCCATTTGAAAGGACAGAATAAAACATTGAAGCTACAGTAATGTTTGACTGCTTAAAAAGCACAAAAGCCCACAGAAAGCCCTTTAAACAATGTCCACAGAGTTAAATTTGTGTGCACCCCTTCAGGCAGTTGGTGCTGTTCTTATGCCTGGGAGATGTCCTCTACAATCTGAGAGACAGATGCTGCTTAGATGCCACTGTAACACAAACTGGATTGTCAAAACTGACAAAGAGCTGATCAAACAAGCCAGAGCAAGAACAGCAGACAGCAGACAAATTCTAAATGCTTAAATGTTGGCTCTCAAAAGGGATCCAAACCAAAGACGTAAGAAATGTTGATTCCCAGGGAAACACATACTGATTAAATGTCTACCTTGAATGCTTCGTAAGTTGCTTTAGACAAAAGCATCTGACAAATGCATAAATATAGTCAGTCAGATGAGCACTGCACACCTCTCTAAGGAACTCACCATTGATTCCTTCATGACACGTTGAAGTCAACAGTGAAAAAGTGGCCTTGATCAAACAGTTCTTGTTAATATGTTAGAATACAGACAGGGCCACACTGACAGAGAATAATGTTGCCCTGACAACAGGATTCACAAACATTTAATATAATAAAGGGCTTTACAACACTAAGTTGCAGAAAAAACTTGATGTGGAATCTTCATGCACTTGAATGACCCCTTTCAATTTAAAGTAGATTCTGCCATTGCATATAAAAAATCTTGTCAATAAAGCCCTCAGAATGACAGCACAGAACTTCAGACCCTCTGAGAACTTGAGAGGCATTGATAGAGCATAGAGGCTGGGCATGTTGCTCATGGCAGATATATTGGCTTTCTACCAGCAATTCATACATAAGATTATTGTTACTTTTATAGGTTGTTTTATAGAATGTAAGACACTGTGCTTTTTACTGGGACTTGGATAATTCAGTCTTGAAAGTCCAGAACAATTATTGGATCGATAAACCTAGTTCTGTTCAAACAGAGCACAAGACACAATCATTGTGTTGTCTGTCCTGATCAGAGCAAGATAGCCTCATAGTATGAAGTGGACAAAAAAGACCACTAGCAATTCTAGGAAACTGATGTAAATTGTAGCCTGTGCCCCCTTACAGAAATTTAATAGCACAGGGCTCCCCATCCCAGTAATGACATGTCTGTCATTACCTTCTGGCAGGAGAGAATCCTGTCCATTGGGACTCCCCATGAGAAGGGAAAGATGCCTCCATCATCCTAGAGGCACCATATACAACAGTGTCACATCCTGTGAGCCTGACGGGATATACACAGATGCCTGGATAGAACCCAGCACTTAAAAGCTCACATCAACAGGAGGCCTAACTAATGTTATTTGGTTTCAGGAGAACAGAATTTTGGCAGTGTTCATGCAGAAGTGCAATTTCCCATAGTCATTGTGTTGTACCAGGTGGACCGACTGAATAAAAATCCCTTTACCTCTTTTGCTTTGTTGCGGCTCCTCATATTTTCAGCGATGTACTTCACACTCTCAATAGCCTGTTTGATCTCCGGTGACACCACAGAAAAAGCCACAACCGTGTTAATGGCCTGCGGAGTCAACTGACGGCTTACTTTCCCACAATCCCCTTCAGGAACCTCTTTCATCGGGTGACACGGGCATCCCCCTTTCTTTCCCTCCAGCGCTGCTTTTCCCTCTCCAAACTCCAAAGAGTTCATCGCTCCCTGTTGGGATCCACTATTTTTCCTCTTTTTTCCCTCTCCTCCTTTTCCTGCTCCTCTCCCCAATGAGCCCCCACTCTCTAGTCCTTTTCCAGAGGACTCTGATAGGTCAAGAGGTCGGCGCATAAGCATAATGCGGGGTAAAGCTCTGAGAAATACAGTACGGACCCAGCCTGGCATTGTGTGGGTCATGGGGGTGCGATAATGGACGTTCAGTACAAAGACGGTGATGACTATAGAGAGGGTGACAAAAATCATGGTGAAGAGAAGGTACTCGCCAATCAGAGGGATCACAAGTGAGGTGGAAGGGATGGTTTCTGTGATGACAAGGAGGAACACAGTGAGAGAGAGTAGCACAGAGATGCACAAAGTCACTTTCTCGCCACAGTCTGATGGAAGGTAGAAGACTAGAACAGTCAGGAATGAGATAAGGAGGCAGGGAATGATAAGGTTGATGGTGTAGAAGAGGGGCAAGCGGCGTATGTAGAAGCTGTAGGTTATGTCTGGGTAGATCTCCTCACAGCAGTTGTACTTGATGTCATGTTTATAACCAGGTGCATCTATGATCTCCCACTCTCCACTCTCCCAGAAGTCTTTCAGGTTGACCTTTGAACCGATGAGCACCAGGTCGATCTTGGCCTTGTCGTAGGTCCAGGAACCGAATTTCATGGAGCAGTTTTGATAGTCAAAGGGAAAGTAAGTGATGTCCATAGGGCAGGATGATTTGAAGATTGCGGGTGGGACCCAAGTGATGGTTCCATCGTATTTCAAAAGAGCTTTGGTTTTGTCCTCTACCAAGAAGTCCCCAACAGCACTGTGTCGGAATAAGCATACTTAAATGTTATGACTTGTGATGCATTCATAACTTCCATGTTTTTTTTCTTCGGACTGTGTTTATTGACTCACTTGTTGTAAAGTACAATGTCAGGCCTCCAGATTTTATTTGATGGGACTCTGATAAACTCAATGCCATCAAACTCTGCTGGTGACCACCTCAGCTTGTAGTCATTCCATATCTGTAACAAAATCACAATTACAGCAGCTCATATGATCATATATGATTTTAACTTAAAACTAATCAACTAATCAAACTAATTTAAAACTAATCGTTTTTATTCATAACAATTATTCTCTTAAATGTGTGTACAAAATTGTTCTGTATGTCATCCATGTCCTGTCATAGTCCTCACTGCAAAAATAACACTGTGTACTTAGTGTGTGTGTGTGTGTGTGTGTGTGTGTGTGTGTGTGTCTGTATCACTGTACATCTGTGGAGAAGTGGACTTGTTGAGGACACCCTCAACTATACCTAAACCACAAAACACAAATACTGATGTCAGAAGTCAGAAAAAATTTCAAAAATTTGTTTTAGAAATTCATATAAAACATTTGCCTGTTCAAATAGGAGAGGCAAACCACACAATACAAATAAAAAAGTGAAAAAAAGTTTGACCTGGTTTGACTTTGTTTTTGCACATATACTTCCATCTTTTAACCTCTTTAATTCCATCCTTCCTTTAGATAACATGCTATCTCTCGCTTTTCATTCTTTGCATAACATTTCTCACATACATCCATTTCCACCTACTCTACTGTATACTGTATTCTCTTAATGCCATCCTGCTGTATGTATATGCTATACACGTTAGTCATTCACAGTGGCTCAGAAGAACATAATGTGTGATGATATACACACATGCACATAAGACCTCCATACTGGACACTCACATGTCTGAGCCATAGGTTGGTCTCCATGATCTGATTGACTTCATCCTGCAGAGAGAAAGAGTCTGAGATAATCACAGAGGAACTGAGACAATCAGAGAGGAATTCAGAGAAAAAGACAGACATCCTCCATTAGTTCATATGGAACCTGTTCTAACAATAAAATCAATACTGTTCCTGTTTTAAGGGAAGATCTAACTTGTGTTTAAGAGTTAGAAAAGAGGTTTGGAGTGCTAAAACAGGAATTTCATTGGTTATCTTCAAGTTCCAAGTGCGTAATGTGACATTTATCACAGTACATTCAAAAGCTATATAAACCTAAAGAAAACCTGCTACAATATTTTTCTTAATCCTGTGAGAGTGAGTATAATCTATAATCCAGGATTTTGTTCCCTAGAGTGTTGGGTTATGGTTTGTTAATCTCTCAGGTGTCTGTATCTCTGAGGCGGGAATAAAGGTGATAATCTTGGCTGCTTTCCCTCGGTGAAGTGGAAACTTAATCCAAGAGTTTTAGAAGTGCTGATTTGCAGAAGTGCTGGGAGTCTGCTTGGCTTCCTTTAACAGCTTTTAACTCTATTGCTCTTTCTGACCACAGTAAATGAAACAAAAAACCAAAGGAACAGTGACAGCCCAGATCTTCTCTCATTGAAAACTACCAGGAGAGTTTTTTCCGTTGTAAAGGGGTCATGACATTTTTTTTATTTTGTTCCCTGAAGTGTAATTATAATATTACTGAAGTGTTAATATTACTGAAGCCCTGAAAACATACAAAATTAAGTCATTTATTTTTCACCCTTTTTAGACCTGTGATTAAAAAAGTCTGATCTGAGTGTTCCCCTTTAACAACCTTTGGGTATAGTCGTCAATGTGTATGACTGGCGAACAACTTAGCCAATGAACAGCATAGCATTTGACTGGCGTCACAAATGTATTGTGAGTGTAAGAAGGCCTTTAGATCCACTCCTCCAAAATATTCTCTTCAGCCTGTTTGCGCGATGATGTAGTGGATTAATCCCAATGTTGCTATGATGTTGTTCTGTCAACATCATTCTGTCTGCTTCTCTGCAACTGAATGATTATGGGTGGAGCCAACGGTGCAATGATGTGAAAGTAGGTGCTGTTATTTTACTTAGGGGCAGGTCGTACGAATAAATCTGCTTAGTGACATCATAACAAGCCATTTCTATTTTTTTTGGAGAACGACTGCATAAATGCTTTCATTATTAATAAGCTATGAAATTTGCAGGATGTATTAATGATTCCAAGACCTCCTATATGTTAAAATTTCAAGAGTCATGTCATGACCCCTTTAACAAAGAGAAAATAACTATATATAAAAACAATAATCCTAAAATCCTTAAGCCAGAAAGTGCTAAAAGTGCTTTTAAGCAATTGCTGTAAGCAATGTTGTTATGCAATACCATGTAAAAAAATGTCCCTATTACATGGCAGATATCATTGAACAAGGTGTCATGAAATATCACATCTGCCTCTGTAACAGCTCTAGGCTCTATAAGAGCAAAGATAAAGGGCAAAAAAAGATAAAGTCTAAACACTTTCCACCTGTCAATCATTTGGCACATTTGCTGGCAGCCCATATATGGAAAGCACGGTCGAGACTAGAAGTTGAAGTGGGTTGTTTGATTTTCATCCTCATATTTAACTGCATAAACTGTATATAGCTCCCAATGGTCCCAATGGTCCCAATGTTACAATGGAATCTTTGTGGAGTGGGGGTGTCTCTGCTTCATACGTTTAGCAAAAGTTTTAGACGCATGGCTAATATTGGTACACTGTAAAAAAAACTTTGCTTTAAATTTTTTTTAAGTTTAATCAACTTGGCTATACAAATAATTTCAACTTAATATTTTAAATCCTGACTGGTATAACTTTACAATGAGTAAGTTGAAATGACTTGTGCAGCTAAATTGATTAAACTTAAAAATTTAAGGCAGCAAAGTTTTGTTTTACAGTGAAGCACCACCTTTAATGTGAATCATTTAGTGTTTGATTTGGACTACCCAGCTGTGTTTGGTTTCATTTAAAAAATCTCACACATAATGAGATAAAAATAAGAAAATTTGAAACAGATTTTACACAGTTTCCTCTTCAGATAAACACTGGGCAGAGCTTAGGATTAGAATCACAATTTCAGGACAAATCCAGGTCATGTGTTTTTGAGAAGTAGGTTTTCTTACCACTTTAACAAGCTGTGAGATGGAGACCTCAAACTCCACAGTGACGGGGTCAGACACATTTTCCACCGGCCGAATGAACTGGTTATACCTCCTGAATAAACGACGAAACAGCCTGTCTTCTCCCTTAGATGAGAAACAGTCTGCGCAACCGTACAGAGACACATACACACAGGAACATTCTTAGCAAGGAAATCTATTTTGGTATGCAGTACACTGGAAGTAACCCAGGGATAGACTTCATCTATTATATAGTGTATGGCCAAGTAGGAACTGTGCAGAGAAAGGGACACATGCAAGCATATTACGTTTGTGAATGCTATGTATCAGCAATCCTGGCAATCTATATTAGAGTTATTATTCTCTATATGTTTAATAGCCTCCATTTCATCTAATCAATGTTGCACTGTCTGAAACATTTGTTTGATAATAAAATTAATGATACAAAGTTAACAATCGTCGTGTTTTGAGTGTGTCTCTTTAAGAATGTGAGTGTGTGCACTCTGTTGCTTTTAGCACATTCCTCAGGGTCTGAGCCTATGTCCTGCCGGACTCTCTAAGTGCACCAAACATTGCTCTTTAGGTTAGAGGTCATCTTCAACTATTACCAAGGAGACCTGATAGAAAACGGAGTAGCCAAGTAGAAAACGGAACCATTTTAAAATGATGCACCAAAGAACGTCAAGGCACTTGAGAATACAGTGGAAGTCAAGAACAGGTGAAAGGCTACAGATTACAGAGTAGGTATGTACTGCTAATACAGGTGCATCCCCCAAAACAGTGGCTGACAATACCTTCTTGTCAATCTATGAAAATCTCAAAAACTAATTAAATACCAAGATTTACAATAAAGAAATATTAGCATTAAGAAACTACATAGTTTCTTAATAAAATCAATAGTTGTATTTGTTAACATTAGTTGATGTTCAATTAACTACCCTGAACAAACAATGAACACATGTATTTGCACTAGCTAACATTAACATAAGATAATATTATTAAGATTATAAGATTAATAAGATTATTAAATGCAGTTAAAATATATTGTTTATTGTTAATGTTAGCTAATGTGTTATAATGTTAGCTAAGCAATGTTAACAAATGGTACCTTATTGTAAACTGTAGCTTATATGTAAAATAACAAACAGGCCTGTGTACTCATAATTTACACAATTCTAGAACAGTGCACCTTACACCAACAACTTCACTAACTTAGTAAAATGAAACACTCAAACACACTCACACTCAGAGTTCAGCGCTCTTTTCTTGTGTGCTTGTCTTTTGTTTTAACTAGTTAACTCTCTAATGGCCTCTCCTGTTAATAGGGTTTAACAAGGCCCTGCTTCCAGTAATTAAATGGACATCACTTGCCTTAAAATACAGATACAAAGCACAGCATTAAAGTTTAGCTAGTTTTACGAACTCCATCAAGCTTAAGATAACCCTTTTAAATTAAAAAGTGGCGCAATGTCCACATGGACCACAAAAGGCTCTTGATGTTGAACTCCTAAGCTGGCCCTGATGGGAAACTTCAGAATGTTCCAGAACAAGAAGTTTTTTTCCTTTATACCATCGCCAATGTCCTTGGTAAGTTCTAAGAAGTCCAAGCTTTTATTATCACTAAATGATGGTGATGATTTGAAAACATGAAAACATTTCTCGAGTACTCAATCCCAGAGAACATTTTTATTGCTCCAAGGTTGCTCTTTCAAAGCTCAGGAGATCTCAGTTGTTTTTCATTTAAAAGTCAACTTTGTCTCAGATGTTTCTCCTAAAAATTGCTTAGAAGAAATTAAAATAGAAACCAGCGAGACAACTGTTAAAATACATTAAATATGGTGCTTTAAAATCTGTATTTGGGTAAATTTGAAGAAAAATCTTTTGAGCTCATATTGAAATCTTCAATAATATTGACAAACATTGGCTATAATATGCAGACTTGGCTAATCTGAGCTCATTTTGTGACATTGTTGAGAATTCTTCTGAAACGCTAATGGAGACATTTGTGAGATTTCTGGGTCTTTTTCTCAGAGTAAGTCTCCTGTGTCTTAGGTATTTAAGTGTTTTCTTATGCTCTCCTTTTAATCTTATTGCTGTCTAGGAGAAAAATAGATATAAACAGCTTTCAACTGTGATTTTTCTTTTCCATAGATAATATCATTAAGTCAGTTTTCTTTTTGACAAATATTCAAGATGAATGTTTAAGTACAATACCAGTAGCTAGAGAATATTTACAGAGTATGGCAATTACATTAGTTTTATAGTTCCATTTCAGAGCCCAATTAATATTAAAATGCAAGAATAAGAAAATGATAGCTATTAGCATAATGGCAAGGAGTGCTGTCAGCAGACACAATGATGACAGAAGCTGAAACTGATGGTTTGATCAAAAATAGCAGCGGCTCTTACGTTAAAATAACAGCTCATAGCGGTTAAGCCCAGCACATTTGACTTGGTCCAATGGATTCAGTACTGAAGCCCATTAAAATTGCAATTACATCCAAAAAAGCCAAAGGTCTGAGTCACCGTGGAATTTATTCCCTTTTCACAGAAATTAGTTTTTTAGGGGGTAAAAAAACAAACCTTGTGAGATTGTACGTGAGGGTGTGCAAATCAGCTTTGAGGATTTTGGTAAAAGCACTAATACCATGAAATATTATTCAAAAAATATTAACAGTACGTTAAAATGAGCTCTGGCATGATTCTTGCTCAACATCTCCAGAAATGTGTTTGGTGGTTGAAGAGCAACACTGTAATAATGAGGCAGAAATGATAATGAAAATGGTCAAATCAGATGGAAAGACTAAAGGGGCATCTGTTATAATATAAATATAAAGCCATATGAAAGTAACTTGTGTACTGCTGCTTAGCACACATGCCCTTATCTAGAAGTAATGAGAGTGAGAGAGAATAAGTCAAACACTTCTCTCTGCTTTCCTCGCTCAAAGTGAGAGGGACACTAAGTGTGTTTCTCTGTCACTGGAGGAAAAGCATTACAGATAGGATCAGACAGGTGAGCAGTTCCTGTTGCCCAGAGAATTCACCCTGCAGCATGCATGCACACATGCACCACACACACACCTGTTTCACAGCAAACTGTGTGTGTGTGTGTGGCGTGTGTGTGCGCGTGTGAGGTATTTTCAGGACATGCATTGCTGTGCATGTGGTGTGTACATGTGTGTGTGTTCTATGGTAGCAGTGTATAGGTTGTATCTAGAACAAGAGTAAAGGACACATGGGTGTCTGTGTATGTGTGTTTGTTACTTATGTGACAAACGCCAGAAGTAGCAATATTAAGCCACCTGGAAAATGTCAAATTTCCAGCACTGCCAACCGATTTGTAAGCAGTGAATGTTCTGATGGTCTCAAGGGACACTTGGGGTCATGTTGTATCATGATTTCATCTTCTCTCAATTTATCCTACATATGAACTGGAGCGTTCTCTCATATCAGCCTGGAACATATCAAATTGGGCAACGACATGAGCTTCAGGGCCCTTGACACCATCAATCAGCCAGGGGAAGGCAGAAGAAATAGAAAAAAGCAAAGCTGGAATAAGACAGAAAAGGGAAAAGATGGGGCTTTGAAGTATCTTTACACTCATCCTGAAAGTAAAGAAAGTACACTTTCTTGTCTTTTTCTTCTTTTTTCATTCTTCTTGTCTTCTGGAGCAGAGGGGTTTACCTCTTCCTCTCTGCTGGAACCTCATTGATTTCTCTCTTCAGCTCCAAAACACAGATGTGAAGCAATATAAAAGCACTTGAGTGGATAAGAGAGCAATCTGATGTTCCTCTACAGAGATTTGGGAATCTGCTCACTCTAACGCTGGTTATTCTTATACAAGTATGCCTTTTTACAAGCATATCACGTTTTAATAAAAAGTGACCACAAATTACAAAAACTATACATTGTTTGCTATAAGTATTGTGTTTGTAGAAGGAGACTAAATACAATGAAAAGATCACTGAAATACATTCACTTTTGTACAACAAGATCATAATTTATTGTAATTTGTTATTTAGTAAGTTCATAATTATTGTAAGGATTAAAGGGATATATATTTGCTTACCCACACAATGTCATTGGCTTACTATTCAACCCTAAAGGCATGGTGTGTATTAAAGTAAATCTTTTTTTTCTTTGGACAAATACATTTTCCCTTTGTGATTTAACAATTGACATTGTGTCAAAATGTGCTAAATTCTCATTAACGACAATGAATGAACTGTTTAATGAATATTCCACCAAAAAGTTGTTGTAACAAAAGTTGGAGTAATGTTGGGCTCCAACTAAAGACATCACCAAAATGCATTGCATCTCACTTCATATACTGTCCTTGTGTTCATTCCAGTATGTAGAGGATGCTTGCAGCAAGAATGACATTCTGCTGGAGTTCAGTTCTTCTTTTCTATACTCTGAGCTTAGAAGGGCATAAGAAATTAAGCAATAGCCTATGAGAAATCAACAGAAGAATACCCACGTGTGTCCTAAAATTATATGCATGCTTCTAAGTTTATCCCCTGTGTGTATGACTCAGTATTGAGTAACACGGATGCATCTGAGAAACAAGAGTGAGTCTTCTGTTGCTTATTTACCTTTATATTTATCAGCGAAGCCAGACACGTTAAAATGCAAAGTTACTGTAAAGGTTTAATCCAACAAAAAGTCGGACTTGTTGCAAACTTTGCGCTGTAATGAAATGTTTACGTGGAGCGGTGAGACTAAATATTTTAAGGTCTGACGCAAAAGCAGAGGTTGACAAACCTGAATAAATGAAGAACTCATTAAAACCGACTACCAGCATTCCCTTACAACAATACCACTGGACTCACCAGCCAGTTTCTTTCTGTCGATAAAAGGGGGAACAAAGAGATAAAAACAAAATTCTGCTATTACGTTACTTAAAATAGCCGTCGGATCCTCCGCAGTGAACGTCTGCGCAGCAACGCTTACCAACGAAAGTGTAACCTTGTAAAAATGAACACTTGTGCACAAATGGCTATTAATATATTAATCAACACCA
This sequence comes from Chromobotia macracanthus, assembly GCA_036877525.1. Lineage (NCBI taxonomy): Eukaryota > Metazoa > Chordata > Actinopteri > Cypriniformes > Botiidae > Chromobotia > Chromobotia macracanthus. The sequence continues at coordinate 380,007 of JAZGTH010000117.1, forward strand.
AATAATGCAAGTGGCGTTATATATAAAGTGAGTCCCACTTGCATGCAGTTAAACCTAAATTAGTTACAAACATACGACCATAACCCACTTAACTTAAGTGAATAGGCTGTATCTTTTCACTATCAAACCACGTTAAATTACATCATGGGCGTTTAGAAAATGTTCATAATAAACTTGGCACGACATGCTTGTTCATTAGTTTACTACAGGCTAAAATGCTTTACACGTTTGCGTTTGCGTAAGCTAATTACCTTCCCCTTCAATGGGCGTAAGAGATACGAAGTGAAAAATGATAAAGTTACAGCTTTGAGAGATTATTATTCAAAATACAATGAGACTTACCTTGCGTTATTAGGACAATTAATGCAAGATACAAAGTGACTCTGCCCGCAGAATGCATCGAGCGTCGCAGAATAGGGAGTTCGTCTCCCTTGAAGAAACCTACAAATTCGTGAGAGAGTTAGGAAAAACAAACTGAAAAGAGGTTGTTTGTGGATCCAGGTTGTGAATTGTGCTTTCACAATGTAGTGCTGGAGTTGAATGTGTCCCTCCCCCTGGGCTCGTGCATCCTTCCCCACCACGCGCGTCTTAAAGAAAGTGTCATTGACACACAATTACTACACAATTTTAGTCAAGTGTTTTCTAAAAAGTCGTTTTACTCCATAATTCGTCAGTCTAAAGCACAGCTATTACAGCTGTTTGTGAAGAAACGCACTAACCTGTCATCCATGTTAAACACATTATTTGTATATACAGACACAATAGTAGGCTAAGCAAAAGCAATAATTAAAACAATAAAAGTAGCATGGGTTCATTAATAAACCCAGCGCAACACAAAACGCAGCCATGTAAAACGCGAGCGTTTATTGAATTAAGAATAAATGGAACAATTTATATTATATATACTATTTATATAAACAAAGTACGTTCCCTGTTTATTGGTCCTTTTTCACAAAATTGTTATTATAACAAGTTGAAAACTCACTCAGTTTTCACAGTTTTCACTCAATTTCACAGATTTTAAAAGCAGATCTACAGCAGGTGACTGTCAGAAGTGCCGCGGTAAAAGCCTCCGGAATATTTTGATTAAATTTAGCCTCCATTATAAACGCCTGAGTTGGCGTCATCAACCTAGCTGAGTGTTTATAAAAGGGCAGAGCAGAATTAAATCTCACATTTATATTACACAAGCAGAAGAGCAAACACAAACACGAGAGTTAAAAGAGCAAATTCTTTCATCTGTGTGAATTCACATTAAACACATATACACACATTCACAGGCCGGTGGTTTGACGACAGCTGTTGTTGTGATATTATTGTTTTCCCATCAAACGCCTGCGTTTATCTGGGCATGCCTGCTGTGATGTTAATAGGAGACTGACATTGATGTTTGAACAGAGCAAAGAGACCGTAATGCATACAAGCATCCACGCATATGCATCCACACGCAATAAAACCAAGCAGAGAGAGAGAGAGAGAGAGAGAGAGAGAGAGAGAGAGAGATTTACTTTACGAATAAAGATATGCGTGTGAAACAACAGGATAAACAAATGTGGTTGTTTCTTATGTGATTATCGGCCTGTTTAAGAGCTGTCTCTGTGTGTGCGCTAGGGGGAGCAGGTGTAGCAATTTGGAGCCCTGTCTGTCAGTTTTTATGCAATTTTTAGGCCAAGCAGAGGAGTTTTGTTAATTAGTAATTTGCAGTACTGCTCATGAATTCACTCTCCTTGTCACAATAACATAATAATGCTTATGTTTTCAAAAATACTTCTGAATTTGTTATAACAAAAACAGATCCTCAGGATTTCAACAAATCCTGTTTTGATTCAATAATGAGCATCTGTCTACAGCGTCTCTAAGTTCTTCTTTCACCAAATTAGAACATAACTGCAAAGGCACTGTGGCCCTGTCCATGGTCCTGAAATTAAAACTGTAAGATGAGAGTAAATGCATGTTATGAAGTCGTAATATGTATCAGTTCAGGTCATGTGAATGTTTATGCTGTATCTTGGCTGACAGGAGTATTATGCCTGGAGTACTATTAACCGAACCAATATCACCTCAGACCTGATTTCACTATTTCAAACTAGTTTAAGTTTTATCAAAATGGGTCAGACCTTTGGTCCCGAATGTCCCAGTGCTCTATGGCTGGGCAGACCTTCTGGGCAGAGGCCTTTTGCCACTAAAGGACAAATGCAACACTTTGGACATGTGGTACCTGTTGTTTGCTACTAACACAATATGTGAGGAGAAACTGGCCCCTTTTTGTTGATCTGAGACCATTTCTCAGATTTTTTTTTCTGTTCAGTTTAAGAAGAGTTTAAGGAGCTGGTCTTAAGTCTGCATAAAAATCCAAGTGCGTACATCACAGGCCCCCTGTGAGCATACGATAAATATAACTTTCCAGAATTATAATGAATTATTTTACAGAATTATTATCTGCCACAATAATTTGCAGTCTCTGGTAGGTACTGTGTAAGGTTTATATTAAAGTAATCAGGCAAAACACCCTCAAAAAAAAATATTAAAAAAGAGGCTATGATTAGGAGATGATTTTAATAGATTTTTTTTTTTTTACCTCAGAGCACATATGCATTCAAACACCCTCAATGAAACACACAAATCCGAAGATGCACAAGAACTTTGCAAAACACAGAAGAGTTTATTATTATTTGACAAATTAAGTAATTGCCAATCACATCTAGTCTACTGTTATAGTCTAAAGTTAATGTTTTTTTGGATCAAGTTTCATCAAGAAAGCACACGTTTCATATGCTGCAGCAGGATGCAAGAGTGGACAGAGTGAATAGGTCACAGATGATGTGTCCGTCTTAAATCAGCAGTTGGAACACTAATATTACACTAAGATTTTTTGCTGTCCTCTTTTCCTCTCTCCTCCATCTTTAATTCATGGGTTCCTAAAAGCATGATGTAGTGACTCACAGATCCATTAATGTCTCACTCTTTTCTCTCCGCCTCGAATCTCAGTGTATCTGCTTTTCCGGTCTCTCTACTTCCACCACCCCATGTCCCAAACACCCGATTAAAAGCTTTTTCTGTCTTTAAAACATGACTGCCATCTACTTGTGCATATTAAAATAGAAAAAATAAAGCTGCATTCCCCAATAGTACTTTTCCAACTTTGTAAATTATTTAAACCACATTTCTACTATACCTTTACAATGATACCTGAGTGCTTTTATTCTGTGCCAGCACAAGGGCAAAATCTGAAATCTCACTCTTCCATTACATTTGGCCTGGTGTTGGGTGGAAAACCTCAAAATAACACATAAGATCATCACAGCTGTAGACAGATCCATAAACCCAACCAGTCAAGCTTTGGTAAATGTTTTTTTGTATAAGCATTGTTACCAGATATCAGGCTGTTAGCATTCCATTCCATTCCATTTTGCTAAGGCTTTTACATTGATTTAAAATGTTTTTCCTAACAAAGAGATAAATGCCATCTATTAAGTTGGGTTTATAAATAGAAGCACCAATAAATAGCCCAAAATAGCAGATCCATCAGGTTAGAAAATCTAATTGATTTTATATTTGTATTCATGGTTCAAGTTTGCCCCCAAATCCCATTAGTTTCAACTGCTCAGAGGCACGTATGAGTTCACCACCTCAAGACCCCAAACTGTTTTTGAATAACAAATTACTTTAGTGATGCAACGCTAACAACATTATAGCACACACGCACTCAAATGCAATCTTGCAGCTACATAATAAAGTGACTCAGAGTCTATGGCCTGAAGCCTCGCCATCCGTTAACCAGCTTCCAGTATGTGCAGTGACCAATATGACTGTTACAGACTGTGACAGCTAGAGAAAGTGGAATTCCTATGTCTCTCTACCTTTTTTGCCCATTTTACCCATCTTTCTTTTTGCCATGGGCTACTGTAGAAAACAGAATTCCCATAACGTTTCTTGGACGGTGCAGAATATATAAAGATGTAAAAGTAAAGTGAGTTCCTCTGCACACTGGGCTGTCTGTCTTCATTAACAGATCAACTTTCCAAAAACAAACCCAAAATCCACAAATGACAGTTTACTCAGCAGAGATCAGCATGAACAACCTCAAAAACAGATGTTCCTAAACCCTAGAACTCACGTTATGGAAGCCAGGATACATAGCGAGTCACTAATGGTCTATAGAAAAATGCTTATTGGCCCTGTGTTTATAAAATACATTTATTTTTTTTTGCTTAGGAACTTCAGAATCTATTTGGACTATCTAAAAATAATGACCCATCAGACACACCAACTGTGGTTGAGTGGAGGAGAATAATGTACATTGGTACATTAATGTAATGTACATTGGTACATTAATGTACATCTAGGATTAGTGCTTACCTTTCAAATTCTAATGAATAGGATTATAAGGGTAGAGGGGAACTAATACTAGATACTTTGATCCCGCAACAAGCAAAGGCTATAATTAAAATTAAGAGTGCAACAGTCATAAACCATTTAACTGCCCCTCAGTTGTGGTGTCATTTCCATCTCCAGCAGTTTTGCCCCTTGCTATACAGACAGTGTCAGTAAAGGGCATACTTGAGATTAAATTGAGGCATGGTGTATAAAGAAAAATCACTTCAACAGAATATTGTCATACATGATGTCACTCTCAAACAAGCAGTCATTTTGTTATTAAGCAAGAAAGTGTAAGAATATTAATTTTGTATGTTTGTTACATAAAATGCCATATATAACATAACCTATATCAGGATATAGGAGTTTGCCATTTAATTTCAAAATCCCCATGTCATTTACACCTCACAATGCTATCAAACAACAGATAAAGTGAAATTTGAAAAGACTTGGTGGAAATGTTCATGATTTTCAGAAAAAAAGGACCACACACAACTGAACTTGAAAGTGTCTTTTCTGTTACGTCCAGGGTCAAATATGCCCATATTAAAAGAAACACCCACATATACAATAACCAATAGAATCTGGATCGAGACAGAAGACATTTTGTGCTGGGATACATAGGAAGACTATAGTTCATCCTAAAATAAAACTTCAGACCTGGGTTAAAATATAGCAAAAAGGCAGCAATTATATAAAGAAGGCATGCCTGCAAATTTAACATTTTGAGTCTTGACTATAGAAAAGAGTGTTCCCCTATGTGCTGGTTATTAAATGACAGTTGGGTGGTTAGTGTTTACAGAACACGTCATTGCACACTTATTTCTAATCTTCAATGGCAGCAAGAGTGATCAAACGCAAGAACAGCTAGTCTCTCCATAAGCCTCTGGGGACATGCGACCTTAAGACAAAACTTAATGAGAGATATTTGAGAGAGGCTCACAAGCTAATAAAAGTGTTTGGGGTGTATTTACTCCTCAGTTTACTGCTTTATAGTTATGGCATTTCCGTTGTCTATTCACTCCCTGTTTCTCACTTTCTTTCAACATTTTAAGACAGAAAGTGCTCCAGCAGTTTCCCCTCAAACACCACAAAAAAGCAGGCAGAGGTCTGGTTTGGCTGATTAGTTAAAAGGCCAAGAGGTTTATGCCAGACATGTTCACAAGTCCCTAAGTCAAGTCTCAAGTACCTCAAGGCCAAGTTGAGAAACTCCCAAGTCTCATGAGTTCAAATGAAAGTCTCTTAAAGCAATCTTTCTTTTTAGGCTTGTTAGTTTTATAAACCATGTAAAAAGGATAGTTCACCCTAGGATAGTTTTTATTCTGTGGAAAACAAAAGATGATTTTAAGAAAGGTCTCAGTATCCATATTTTAACATTTGTTTCCCAGAAACAGTGTCATACAGGTTTGGAATGACATGAGTAAACAAAGGAAGAATTCATTTTTGGGAACTATCCCTCATTTTTTAAATATTAAAACTGGTTATTGTGCAGGGATACCTTTATTCAGTGAAACCTAACAGAGTACATTGGTATTTTAAATCATTCATCTTTTAAATACAACAGTCTCTTCAAAAAACATCTGCATTTGAACAAGTGACTAGCATTGTTTAGAAGTCAATAGTTTACGAATCATTTGTTTTGCAGCTTATATGCAGCACAAGTTCACATTCCAGACTCATGTTTGAACCATCTCTGGTTCTCTCTCTGGTTTGCACTGATGATTATGGTTAAACAAGCCCAGGAGTATCACACTCAAAACAAACATTCTAGAGTAACTTTAACTTTCTGTATACACACAGCAAATGCAGTGAAATAAGAACATGTCTTTTCCATATGGGGAAACATGGATATGAATATATATATATATATATATATATATATATATATATATATAATATATATATATATATATATATATATATACACACAGACTAATCAGGGGAACAAGGCACACCTAGACACAATTAGGGTGGGGTACCGCTAAATACTACAAGGACCAGGGACATGAACTACAAAACAAAACTTCAAAATAAAAGTCATGACACTTAAAACAAAATATACATGATAAAATGAATTTGCATTAAATGGGAGTAATGGAACAGTCTAATTTCCAAACAGAGCTTAAGCCATTAAGAGAGCCTAAGCCATTAACTCTACTTAAGAATAAAAGGGTGAGAGAAAATGAGAAAAAAACTTCTTAGAATAGACTAAACACTAAGTATTATCTATAGTGGCAAACCTCACTCAAAGGTTACATTTTCTCCTGTTACACACACAGAAATGTTTAGAAATGTGTATGATATGTTCATATTTAATTCAGGATGTGCATTGAGAAGAACAAACACATCCCTCCTTTCCCAGAAATTCAGAATGTACCAGTGTGTACTTGAAGATCTGACAGTAAATATGAGAGATGTCGATATCTCAGTGAGCTATAAGCATGGGGGCATTTGTGCTGATCAGCAGCATTTCAGACAACAGCGACTGTCTCTGCTGATGCAATGAAGTTTCTGCCATGTTAAATCTTCCCCCCAACATCACCACTATGGGCAGCTGAAAATGTATGTGCAAAAAAAAAATAAATATATAAATGAGGAAGGACACACAAAATATGGTCTCTCGACTTGTCATTCTTATGCATCCGCAAATAACACATTTTATTGATTTTCTTTGGCACCTCTTAATTTACAGCTATATTAATCTTATGTAGCCCCAGTTGCCTCCTGATTAACCATAATATTACAGACAATTTTGATTAGTATTTAATTCTCTAATAGCCAAGTTTATATTCCTAGAAGACATTCTTGTTGGTTTTCCCCAAACAATGTTTTGAATTCCATTAGATCTCATATGTTTTATGTGTTCATTAAGCCACTTGCAGTGAGATAAGCAATGGAAAGATAAATGCAGCACATCTACATGTGCTGAGACATAACCGACATACAAACACTGAAGAGGAGAGGAAAGCAGAGGAGAACAGATGAGAAGGGAAGGAAAAAAGAGGAGAGGGGAGACAATAAAAGCTCTGTTGGTAGAGCATTGCATTAGCAGAGCAAAGGCTGTGGGTTTGATTACAAGGAACACACATACTGGTAAATTTATAATGAGAATGCACCATAAGACGCTTTGGATAAAATGTCTGCCAAATGCATAAATGTAAATGCACACACATTTGCAAACAGATTTAGAATACTGCAGGCATGACAAAAGAGGAAAATTGTTTCCATTTAATTTAATGTCATGACAGTATTTCTCATAATTTCTTTCCAGTTTTCACTCAGATGGTTAATTTGTCTAGCATCCTATCTCCTGGCAGGAGTCCCGGTCTTCCATTTCAGCAAATTCAGGAATCACTGGAAATACACTTGGGCGTTACTGAGCACAGTGATAGTTTGAGATAAAAAAACTTTTGTCTGTCACTACTAAATGGCAAAAACTGTCAGCCTTTTGTTGTCAACACATTCCCATACCAAAAAACACAGAAAAATCCTAAATGGCCATTACAAAAGGCTACACTTTCTGGAAGTCAGGCTGTAAAATGATCCCATGATGTCCCCTACACTTTGCATACATTTTGCATAAAAGGTTCATAGGTAGAAATCATTTGTACAAATAAATAATAAAAATTAACTAAATAAATTAAGATAAAATGCAGTCAAACAAATGATTGTACCATGGTTCCTGTAGCTCAACTGGTAGAGCATTGCAAAAGGGGATGACATGGTGATGACAATTTTCAAATGGAAAGCACACCCTTGTTTCAGTGGTTTCCATAGCAATTTTGAAGGGAAAGACCCCTCCAAATTCATTGTTTCCCAGTCACCCAAATACTAAAGTATTCACAACAATGCACTCCAGACTAGCAACTAGTCGCTAGATATTCTGAAGTTTGTAAAGTTTAGGGCAGATAAACTTTTGCAATTGTTACTTCTGAGAGAGTATTGTGTCTATGTGGGCGATTCCCGAATAGTTTAAGCTGCAAACAACACCGGACCTTCTGTAAGATAAGGTTTAACTACTCTATATATCAGGCAATGTCATACAGAGTTTCTTGCAATGCAATGCATTTTTGCAGTATTATTTTTAAATATCAATTTATATAACAGCTGTCTGAACAGTCTGAACACATTTATGCCTGTTGTCACTATAAACTAATAAGGATCTGTACTGTACTGGTGTCCCCCACTTGTTCCCATAGACTTCTCTATATATTTTCTAAACTGATGTGTTTAGACAGCTGCATAACAACTATGATGAGGCATGGATAGAGTAAAATACTCAAAGACTGAAGATGAGAATGAGAAAAAGTAAATAAAAAGTAAATAACAGAAAAGAGAACTTTCCATACTTTAAATTAAACCTATGGAAAGAAAATATACAAGTATAATATTCTTAGAAGAAAATAGAAAAATCCCACTAATGGTACCAAATGAAAAAGAAAGTTGTTTTATTGTATTATGCTCATAATCACAATAATTATTTTGAAGTCTGTGTTATTGTATGGTGGTGAAGTGTTTTTCATTCACTGCATGAAACATTTATTTTAAGGTAAATAAAATGTGATAGTTGTTATAGCAAACATCCGTTTGCATGTACAGTAGTAATATAATCCAACTTTCATAACAAACAATATTCATTGAACTACAGCTTGTGTGTCTACGCAATTTGTGAGTGTAAGCAGAAATGTAAGTCCTTGTACCAAGGTCTGTTTTTGAAAGTTGCTACTGCCTAACTGAGAAGTTTGTAATTAAAGAAAGAGGCTCATTGGTTTATAGCTTTAAGAGTGTCTTTTGAAAGAGGCAAGAGTTTGTTATGTGAGAGAGCATTATGTTCTGCTGATAAACAGTAATGTGAATATGTGTGGTAATGTGTGTTTATGAGTGTATTAGTGTTTCAGTTCATGAGTTCAATTCATTAGAATTTTAATTGAATTGGCCACACCCCACAGGATGCTGAATTGGAATTGAATAATAAATTGCAATTCTTTAAACAAGTTAAAGGGTTCTTACCCTGTAGGACTGCTTAATGTTGTTTGGCTTCATTTCACAGCTTTGGGTTAAATTAGAGCATATAATAAAGGAGTTTCTGGGGTGGAGAAGGAATGCTGGATAAATTGTTATTGGCATTTAAATGCCTGTGTGATTATTGACAGAACAGGATAATCAGGCTCCCGAACCACATTTAGAACTTTATTTATTTAAATGTCATTCAATTTTAATTCTACATTTTCATTTTAATTCAAATTACAACCCTGCATCCTGTTTGCTGCTTCTATTTAAATGAATTGAATTAGAATGCAAAAGGCATTCTCAGTTCAATTCTGAATGGCACACAGCCTTGGTGTATGTCATATCTGGTTCAACACGTATGTGTCCAGAAGTTCCAGGAACATGCAGCAGATATTTTAGAAATCCCCATACCTGCAAAAGAAAAAGACAGAAAAGAGTATAGGACACAAGAGAAGACAAAAACAGGAAAGTGCTTCAGAATGAAAGACAGAAGTGCTTCAGAAAATGTTAGTGAAGTTTATCATAGAGCTTTTCCACACTGAAGGTGAAGCTATTGTTAAAAACGTGAATTCTCCACAAGGCACTGGCCTCCAAACACTCCTCTATCATAAATAAAAGAGGAGAAGGAAGAGAGAAAGATGTGACTCACTCATCCTCAGCCGTGGGGGTGTTGTAGCTCTGAAAGAGTGGCTGCACAAAGAGTCCAAGGGTTCCGACGACACACACCAGGATAAAAATCCACAGGAAGAGCCGGTCGATCACCATGGCTACATACTTCCAATCCTCAATGATCTGACACATCCAAGAATAAAACACATTAAATCTCCCAAACATGTATGGAATGGGCAGCATATTGCAGACCCCAACCAAGATTTTGATCATTTATAATAAAAAACAGATTAAAACAATTATTAGGGAACAATATATACATATACATATATTAAAATATACATATATACATTTTAACTTTTACTTAAACAAAATAATTAGTGTAATGAGTGGAGTTTGATAAATCTGTGTGTACAACAAGCTTAGCTGCATATCTGTGCAATTTGCTGTATCTGTCCCCCCAATTTATTGTTTATTGTGTCAATCAATCTGGTAAGCGAATAAATGAATAAAACAGCATAACACTTCTCACCCCTTCATCATCATCCTCAATCTTCATATGTTCAGCAATGAACCTCACGCCATCTATGGCCTCATCCACATCTGGGTCATGTCTGACCCTTACTCTCTGCCTGAACTCTGAGCCCTCAGGAAGATCGCTGACCCTCCAGGCCCCACACACACGCACAGGGTCATCGCTCAAGTAGAATGAGCCTTGATCGCTCCCCGCATTCTTCGCATCTGAGGAGAATGATTTCTGATGGTGCTTCCGACGAAACCTTTCCCGTACGTTGGAGCTTCCTGGCCGTCGCATGAGAAGGAAAACCGGTAGCCTATGAAGGAAAATGCGCTTGACCCACTCGGGCATACGGTGCGTGGAAGGAGATCGGTGGTGGACGTTGAGCACGCACACACTTGTCACAATGGAAAACGTGACCAGTACCATTGTAAACATCAGATACTTTCCTATCAATGGAACAGCCAGAGACGTTGGAGGGACGATCTTTGATATCAGGAGCAGAAATACTGTGAGGGCCAGAAGAACTGAGATGCAGAGTGTTATCTTCTCGCCACAGTCTGAGGGAAGGTAGAACACCAGAATTGCAAGAGATGTGATGAGGACACACGGAATTATGAGGTTAATTGTGTAGAAAAGAGGTTTGCGCTTGATTACGAAGTCGTATGTGATGTCCAGGTACGTGAGGTCGCTGGGGTCTTCATTTTTTCGGCCTGGCAGCGAGACAATGTCCCATTCACCACTAGGTGTGTAGTCGTCACGGCTAGCAAAATCAGACGTCAACACGAGATCAAGTTCTGTGCGATCGTACGTCCAAGAACGGAATTTAAGCGTGCAGTTCTGTTGATCGAAGGGAAAGTTGCGAACTTCAATAGCACAGGCGCTCTTGTAGATAGCAGGAGGGAGCCAGAAAATATCACCAGTGTTGGAGACGACTGCATTGCAGTAAAATGATACTTCATAAACACCATCTGCACTGTAAAAAAAAAGAAAACAATCTCTACAGTAATCCAAGGTGTATACTATGTAGCCCTTTAAGAGAATAAATTAAGTTATAATGGCATAAAGTATTCATTAGCAGGTTCAGAGGGTGAGAACGCTTACTCATCACAACTATGTGCCTGATTAACATGCATTAATTAAGAAATCTTTAATCCAGGATCTCTCTCTCTCTCTGTGCCCTTGAAAAATTATTAGTGTATAGCTTTTTAATTAAAATTAGCATAGAAAAACAATGCTTATTTTAGCAAAGGATTACATGCTTCAGTGTCTTTGTACAACATGAGGAAATGCCTCTTAAGCAAATTAAAGTCATCTGGCCCACTTTGAGCAACAAACATGTGCATACGCATCTTCAAATTCTATCAACTAAAATACAGATTATATAACAATGTCCCTCATGATACCATGAAGTCGGCCCTCACGCATTAGTTCCAAAAAGAAACACAGCTGGCGTAGATCAAACTGTAGACATTTTTGTTTGTCATTTGTCCTTTTTCTGGAGCACAGACGTGAACGACCTGAAATAATAGCAACAAGGGAGGCGGATGCTCTTGCTTTTGGCAACTCTGTAGCATAATTAGTCAGTCTCTTGGAACACTGACAGCTTGCTTGTTGTGTTTGTCACTAAACACTGACTGTGCATCACAGCTTCAAAAATCCCAAAAGTTTACAAGGCTTATGGTCTCATAACTGCGGTAGAAACAACTGCGGTATGAAATTTTAGCAGACGTTATTGCAGTACAAAAATATGTTTCTGAAGCTGCTTCCCTGAGCTGTTCCAAATGAAACATTAAAGGTGGAGTAAGCGATTTCTGAGCAATGCTGTTGAAAATTGAAATCAACATCCAAACAAATAAACAATTTTGTTTATATTTGATAGATGTCTGTTCTGTGTGTTTGTTGAAAGAAAAATTGTGTTGCACATAGTCTTGGTTGAACATAGGTAGCAAAAAAACTAAGTAGGTCGGTTGGAACACCACAACACTATAACACTATCGTAGCCAATCAGCAATAGGAAGAGTATGTGACACCTGATCACATTGCATATTTGTTATTTTGAGAGAGAAGCAATAAAGGGAAGGGTGGGTTTGTTTGGGTGTTGATTTTAAATATCAACAGTGTTTCTCAGGAACTGATTACTGCACCTTTAACAGTGTTTCTGTAGCAGCTGCTCTGAGCTGTTCCAAATGAAACATTAATTCATCAGACATTCTGCTACATATCAGTATCTTAACTGTCATGGAACTCCAAGTTCACGTCAGGCAGACATCTCAATATATGGTCACAGCTATGGCATACTTGTTGTAGAGCACTATATCAGGAAGCCAGATGTGCTGTGATGGGATTCGTAGTTTACTGATGCCATCATAGTCATTCGGGTCCCACACCAGTCTGTAGTCATTCCACTCCTACAGAAAAGTAAAATTTGTTTAAAATGTATTCAGAAATTCTACTATACACAAGTGTTTATATCAGGCCCATTTAAAGTGGAACATCAATATGCAATGAAATTTCAATCTGTTTAATGAGATTTTCCTTCACACAACAGAAATGGCCTCATGTGCACTATAATTAAACTAAAGTGAACTTGATGTGAACTCAGAGCTTTGTGTGCATTGATGTGTGAATAGAGCCGTTAACTTCACTGTGTTATATAATACTGTACAGATGAGCCCAGTTACTCCAGGTGACCTTACCTGAGTCAGCCACACATTTGTTGTCATAATTTGCTCCCTTTCATTCTGTAGAATGACAACAGAATTGCATTTCACCTGTTGTATACAATCATTCCTTAATATGTTTTTTGTTATCATTATTACATGTTATATACAATCGTTGCTTAATATGTTTTTTATTATTATTATTTGCTGTGTATTAGATAAGACCACAAACACTATTCTTACCAGGCATGACTGGACATAATGTGATGTATTTATTACATGCAGCTATGTGGAGTATGATTTTGAACCAATGAGATTTCGCTGTGGGTGGGGCTTCCCAAAGCACCATGACAAAATTAAATACCAAAGGGCCTAGCCACTTGTCACTGTTGCTTTGTTGCATTGCGTGTGGTTATGATACAGTGTCAAATGTGAACGTACCTGTCGGCATGAATGTAGCTTAAGGATCTAACATGTCAAGAGCATGCAGCTGCTGCAACATGACTCCAATGCATTTGTTTGTTGTGACATGGGCATTAAAGACATTTTTGTACAAACATATGTATATTAGAATATACATTTACACAGGGGGCAGTTATGGCTTACTGGTTAGTGAGTCGGGCTTGTAGTCAGAAGGTTGCTGGTTTGATTCCAGTGCTGGCAGGTAGCAACTGAAGTGCCCTTGAGCAAGGCATCTAACCCCCAATTGCTCGGCAGGCACAGTAGTGTGCTGTCCACTGCTCTGGGTGTGTGTGTGTTCATGGCTTGCAGTGTGTGTTCACTCCTCACCAGTGATGGGTTAAATGCAGAGGTCACATTTTGGGTATGGGTCACAATATCTGACAAATATGTTACTTTCACTTCATATTCTGATTTACATTTACCATTTAGTGGACTCTTTATCAAGAGTTTTAGCTTCACATATCTTATATTTTTTATGTCTATATATCAATATACTGTATACTAAATATATAAGATAGACAAATGTATATATATGTGTGTTTATATAAATGTTGTGTTTGTGCATATACAAACAACGCTCACCACACTTATGAGCTGTGCTAGAGAGACTTTGATGCCAATGGTGACCTGTTGACTCTTATTGACCGCAGGCCGGATAAGTTTATTGTAGCGCTCAGGACCCAGCAGAAAATCCACAAGTCTCTCTTCAGCATCAGCGGCAAGGGACCCTGAAATGCACACAGATCAACATGATGGTTAAAAATTTTTTTAAAGCATTTACACTTACACCAAGTTGCAAAAACAGCTTGCTCTGTGCTATGATGTCAGAAACCCAAATTAATTAGCTCATGGCTGGCCACATTTACACATCAAATATGCAAATGCTGCGCTTAAAAATTGGTCCCGCCTAGTCACAGTGAGATTACAGAGAGGATGACAGATACTATTATTATTTCTGACAACCAGAAGAAGTAATGAAAAGAGTAAATACGGCCACACAAACCTTGTGCTGTTCCTGCTATATACAACAGCACTAGCAGTTTACACTTCTGAATGACACTAGCGCTAAAAACGAGTGACTGGTGGTTATTTTAAACAAGAAGCCTGATTATTTCAGTCTGACTTGAGTCAGTTTGAAATAATGACTTGAGTCAGTTTGAGCAGCACAGATTACTTTTGTATACCTGCCACTAGTATTTCTGCTATGAAAACTTAACTAGCATTCTAAGTCGGCCATGGTGATGGCCACCAAAGAGCGCTAGCAGAGCCTGTCTGAAGGTCTGAAGGTTTTGAGAATATCATGAAAAGGCCAGAAGTGTCTTTTAAGCTGCATGTAATCTGCTTTCACTGCAGTGCAGAAAACAAACATGTCAGAATAATTTTTTTCTGCATCTTATGCCGTCATAACTCATAAGCTCACCCATGCTATGGAGAGAGCATGCCAATGACATGGCAAAACAGACTTGCCAAGACAGTAGCAAAATGCACACGTACCGTTCCCCCCCACCGCCCACTGTGTGTGTAATGAAATCTCCGGTGACGGTGCTCCGCCTCTCAACCAGAACACTAACACACACATGTCATCGTGAATCTAAGAGTGTGTCAGACTCTGCTGGTATGATCCGTTCCGTGCAGAAAGACACACCTTTGAGCTTTTGTGGCTATGCTGAGCCTTTTGCATGGCTTGTCCCCTTAAGCAATACAGGGTTCAGATTCACTGCATCTTAGTTTGTGTATATGTGTATTTAGGTGGTGGGTGGGTTGGTTGGGTTTACTTAACCATATATTAAGACAAAATTGTATCCAAAGGTTAGCAAAACCTGACAAATCCGAGCAAAACCTCATTTTGGGGACCTCCCCTTTTGTAAAAACTAAAAATATTGTAAACTTTTTTTTATTTTAAAAATGCGAGTTAGAAAATTAGAGTTAGGGTTAAAGTGTGGGTTAGGTTATAGTTTTATTACTAGCTGTCAAAGGTAGCAGAAATTCTATTTTTGGCGAATCTAACTCAAATAAGTTTAGTTGATTGTAATCTGAAATGCATGGACATGTCAGTTTTAAAGATAGCATTAAAAAAACAGATTTACTGTATATGTAGTGGTTTGAACAAAGCCAAACTATCTCTATAAAGTCAAAATTATTTTTGAAGCAGTTTTTATCCAGACTACAAAGGTATGTTATTTAGAGTGATCTAAGCTTTACTTTGAAGCATGCCAGCTTCCTTGATTTTCCCTTTTTCCCATGTGCTACTTATATTTCTCACATTTCTAATCACTACTTCCTCTTTGAGTTATGGTTATTTCTCTGTCTTTTAAGTGGTTATATGGAGGTCAGAATAAAATACTACTACTTTTATAATTAAAAGACTATTCCCTCAATAAATTGTTGAGAAAAGTGTAAAAACACAAGGCAACGTGATATATTAAGATTGAGTTTTCTCTCAGCTGTTCTCCCCAGTAATTATTTTTTAAGTTTTGTGAAATGAAATGTTTATATTCACTAAATGCAAAATGTTAAGCCAACATATTGGCAGGAAAACTACAACTTTTGTTATCAGTCAGCGTTTACAACAAACTAGTTTCCCACTAGTAATTACAACTTTGTGGAACTGATGTGTGATTTGTTTATAAATATGATCATTTTGACACAAGCTAAGAATGTAATCAATCATACAGACGTTTACATTTAATATATGGCAATTCATTGGTACTTTAATTTATGAATGTATGCTGCGACTGAACTGTCTGTTAACATGTGAGGCTGTGTGGTTCTGTCATGCTTGCCCTGGTGCTAATGAATGTTAGTGGGATTAAGTACTCTTATCCTTTACGTAATAGATCTGCTCTTACCATATAGTAACAACCACACAAACATACAAATCATAGCCCACAAGTACACCACAGAATAACTGGCATGTACTAGCATGTCAATCCCGGGAATTACATCATATATACAACATCCCATGAGGAGATTCAGGAGGACTTCAGGCACATGATCATGAAGTCATTTACTGTGAAGGTAAATCTCCACAGGAGGACACAAACACAGAACTGATTTCAAGATGTAACGACCATGTCTTATTCCGTTTAGAACCACAACACTGATCACATGGATTGATCTTACCCATCTAGAGTGTATTTACACTCTTTACTCAAAGCTCTATGGAAAGTCTTGCCAGTAATCATGGTTGCAGTTCTAAGGATTTCTCCATCTTCCATCTGTTCGGGCTGCTTCACTTGTTGTTTTGTACTGTCGTCTTTTGTCTTTTGGTTGATGACTTTGTAATATACTACTATTGATTATACTATCTTATGACATTCATGCCAGATACTGTAAAATGGTATAAAGACAGCAAATAAATAAATTACTTGCCATTACCATTCAATTATTACCTGCAAATGGATATTAACCCAGCCTCTTTGTCAGGTCTGTTATACATGGTCAATTGTTCTAAATATAAATGTTACATTCTCTCTGGCTCGTTTTGAGTACTGGCAGTCACCAAGACTGGAGCTATAACAATTTTGTAAAAAAGACAATAAACACAAGTACAAATCAATGCCTCTGCCTGACTGGAGTAAAAATCTAAATGTTGTGATCTACAGACTGTATTATTGCAGGTGACATATGACAAAAGTGAGTCAGACATTAAACAGGAATCAAACTCTGTCCATAAACATCACATAAAAGTACATAAACATCGAACAAAGCAATGTTTAATGTGTAGTGTTTACCTTAAAAACATGTTGACCTGCTTATTGGAACAATGAGAAACAAACTCAGCCCACAAGTTTCCCAATGTGTACATGTGTCCTGCATGATGTCATTGTTTGAGGGGAAAGAAAGAGACCCCCAACAAGCTCAAACCTGGTTGTGAGGTGACAAGTGCTGCCATGCCAGAAAAAGAACCAGTGACACAAAACCGCAGCTGAAGTATAACATTAACATTGTGCAACATGCATAACTGTAATAAGAACATCTAAAAACATGTTTAATATTAGCAATTTTTTTACACATTTTTAGTGCTTTTATGCATTCATTTTTCTTTACCTGCATTTATTTGTCTAAAAGGGTGTATGTATGTGCAGTATATTTAACGCTACTATGCTTTGCAATGCAAAAGCCCGTCTTACCATGCCAATACGGCTATTTGAAGGAGAGAGAGAGAGAGAGAGAGAGAGAGAGACAATTAGGGCAAAGTGGGACATCATTGAAATAAATGGCAAAATGGTCCCACTTTACCCTGATCAAATGAAAACCATCACGCTGTCTATTGTCTGTTCTTTAAATAATTGCATTGCATATTTTTCTGTGCAAAGTCTTTACACAATATCCGACAAACCAGAACCCAGAAAAGCCCAGATTTAAAAACAAGTTCTTACTTGACAGGCACAGCAACAGGAGACAGACACATAACCGGCACTTTGAGCTCATCTCGGACCCCATCACTATCTCACAGGTTCACAGTGATGTCCAGCCAACGCGCCACGATCACCATCAAGAGTCGGTCCTCGGTCCACTCCAGGACTGGCGCTTTCGTCAGTTAACGGGTATACGAGGATTTTCCTTGTGGTCTTAGATTTGCTCCAAGGATCTCAATATTCAGCCGCCGTCTCCCGGTTTTGCTCGCGTTAATGCAATTTATTCCCGCAGACAGAGGCGCGAGCGCGTCCGGGCACTTTACGCGCGCTTACATTTGAAACAGAGCCATTCATGCTGTCAGTACGCATGTCTTAACAAGCAATTTTTCTGCGTATTAATCTGCGTATTAAAGAGCTCGCATATTTAACTGAGTATTGTTCATGTTATTGCACTTTTAATAGTTTTTCTGGCAGAGAGATCTCCGGAATCTGGACGAGAAGCGACAGATTCCCATATGGGACGCCGCTCCTAGAGAACCACGTGACGAACGCGCCGGAGCGCGTAACTGCTGGTGAAGAAAGCTCAGATTTAAGACTTATATGTAGTCATATGCACAATTCAATGTAATTGGTTATTAAATACGTCTTCACGTTAATTAAACCAATTGTTTAAAGGATCTAATCGATTCTGAGCTCTCTGTAACATGAGAATTGAAGCTTATGGGCTATGTATGCATTTGCTGTTTTCTTAGTTAATGTTAATGTAACTTAAAAGTATACAAAAACGGAAACACACAGTTGTATTACTGTACTAAAATTGTACTATATATTTATCTATCTACACAAGATTATTAAAAATCCTTTTATATCCTCTCTCTCTCTCTCTCTCTCTCTCTCTCTCTCAAGCACAGCTGGCAAAAAGAGCCACAAGAGCAGGAGATAATCTGCTCACCATTAAAAGCAGAATCTTGTTCACAGTTTGGAAAAAACTTTAAACATACACTCAGACAAATACAGATTCATTAAGTTTGTAGATGCATCTTTAAACAACTCCATAACACCCATTTTAGCAGGACACCAGGCTTGGCATTACTATACAGCTGCTGGTGTTAGGTAAAATTATATGAATATGTAACGCTGGAATAATGGATTCCAAGGAAATAATCTGCAAACATGCATGAATTATAATACGATTAATACTTCAATATCCTTTCTATTTTTCTGCATACAATTTTTCTGCATACATTTACATTCATGCACTTGGCAGGCAATTTTATCCAAAGTAACATACTTTTATCAGTCCATGTATTCAGCAAGAATGAACACAAGATCTTTGCTCTGTCAGCTGAGTTACAGAAACAAACACAATGCTTTTTTGAGAGTAGATGGAAATATAAATAAAAAATATTTTTTTATTTATTACAAAAATAACCTACAATAATTGGTCAACAGAATAAAAAACACATACAATATGACTACATTCACATAAGAATTTTATCATTCTTACACACACATATAATTGTGTGATATCCAAGAAGATACATAAGATAATGCCTGCTTCTGTTGCTTTTTGTTTAATGGTTTGCTTAAAAATATGACAGTATGGCATATTCTTTGAACAATATTTTCACTCACCTTCCCAACAAGCTGCAGCAATTCACATAACCAGTCTATGTGTCTAATTATAGTCATTATATGTTTAATTTTATATAAAGCTCATGGAAATTTTAATCAAAACTGTAAATGTAAAATTACAGTATTTTTTTTAGTTTTGGACAGAAATACCAGACTGTGAGGTATGAAGTTAACGTGTTGGGTAAATAGTGCTCACACACACACACACACACACACCTGCCATTTACTGTTTGATGGAGATTCCAATCTGTCGTAATGTACTTGGATCACCTCCTGCCTGTGTGTGCCCCACAGTAAAAGAGATTGAAGGGCATTATAAAGGTTTGTGAGAGATAGATCTCTGTAATATCTGGGGAATGGGTACAGATTTCAAACAGGGTAAGAGATGATTCATTAGATGTGCCATTTTTATTCATTTGACCTGGAAGACAAGCACCTGTTTTATAAGAGAGGTGAAATAAGAGTCCTGACTCTCCTCAACCAACCCTTTTGGCAGACATCACACACTTTTGACAATGTTTTCAGTGTCCTAAAAGTGTGTGGTGCATTTAAGATTAGCTGAGGGCATATTATGGCTTAAGTACTGTAATCTGTCTTTTAAAGCACTGAATACTGAACTTAACCCTGGGTTATCTGCTTTTAAAACCCCACTTTTGACCCTGGGTTATAAAACCTTGCATTAGAGCAGAACCTGTAACTGCTTTAAAAAGACGTATGATAAATATTTTGATGTGAGGGCTGATCTTACAATATTGGAAGCTTCAATATTTTAAGACTGATCAGCCATCCTTATTACAGAGCTTTAAGAGGTGGCACAGATGATGTTTAGCCATGATTTTTTTTCATGTAAGCATCATGTGCTTTTTGAATTTCTGCACCACTAGCCAAATCTGTTTGTTACAATGTGTGTTATGAGTGTTTTTCGAACAAACTAATTTGTTAGAGTTGCATGACTTGGAGGATATAATTGTGACTCACAATTATAGCACAACTACCTGTTTGTCTAAACAAAAACTGATGGGGAAGTGTTTAGCAATAGCGTACAAGAGTCAATGCAATATAGTGAATATAGTCATGGCTGATGACTATTACCAATTTAGCGTGTGCCATACTGTCTTTATTAAAGCAATACCACATAATAAATGCAAATTTAGGTTTTTCATAACTCATCTTCATCATCATAACTCATTTCATGTCATTCATCTTTTAAACATATAGTCTCTGACATGTAAGCAGTAAAAGAATGTTACTATGAAACAAAAATAACAATATACATAATCCACTTCTAATGACCAATCAGCATCAAGGCCCAGAAATATCCATTACATAAAATAATTGTATAGAAAAAGTAATAGTTAAAGAAAATAATTATTTAAAATGAATGTGTTTCTAATGGCACAGTAATCACACACTCAACTTTTGAAGCTAGCTGTTCGCCCATTTCATAACTGTGTATCTCCTCCTTACAGTAAGTGATTCTGCTTGTTCAGCAGTGTTATATCTTTTAAAGTGGTAGTAATATTGCAGCCCTGCAGTTATAGTCATGACCTCCACTCTACCAAAGATCATAGGTCATTTTAGGGGCCGTGCAGTGCCACTGAGAGCTGAGAAGAGGGTAACTGGGACTGTCTGACAACATCTGTCATACACACATGCACATACATAAATTTACACCCTAAGGTTTATCTCTGTCATAAATATTCAGCTTTTGCATGGCTTTGCCTTAAAACTGACTACGACAGCAAAAGTTCTGACTGACCCCCCAAGTGGCACTCTGCCACAGCTCTCTCCTTTTCTTTTAATTTTTATGTTTGGAATAAACTAACATGTAACATCATCATAATTAAATTCTGCAATTGTACTTGACTTGGTCTCTCACATTTGGCAGATTCTGTTTCCCCATTTTTAGTAAGTATCATGGATGTAAATAACCTTCCTTCTAGAAAAGGTTCATTCTCTTCTGTCACTTTACTGTCTATTCAGCAAGAGGTCAAAATTTTGAGGAATTTTAATCCTTTGCCCACGGTAATAAAAGTCATTACCTGTTCAACCCTGTTTAATCCAATTAAATAGCATTTTTTTGTTACTGTTGTTACATTCTTTACAGCTCACTTCACACAATTTTATTCATATTAAGATTTAATTTATGTTAAAATAACAATTAATAGATAAATAACTGTTGGTGAAATGAAAATAGTTCAGAAAACAAGCTGACAATCTGTAGTATTTAAAAGTGAGAAATACAGTAATATTCCGATCAACATGCTAGTGTATATGGCTATTGGTGAATTACTTGAAAATTTAGAACATCCTTCCGTGACCTACATTAAACTCCTATGTATATAATGTGTAATTTGGCAAGCAGTAGATGTTTTCCCAGTGACCAATTTTTTGCAAGAAAGTGTGAAATTAAGTTTTTCCATGTCTGCAGTCTCAAGCAACTATCGTTCAGATCAGCTGTATTGCCAATGGATAACTTTCCTTTGAAAAATAAAACTATCTTTCTACTAGGGATGTCGCGGTATCAGACTTTCACTACACGGTTATCAAAAAATGGCTAAAAAAATTTTACCGTTTTATTACTGTTAGTAACCGTATTATAGCGGTATCTGTTGAAGTAAAAGAAAGGAATGCTATCAGCTCATCTTTAATTTTGTTTATTTTGTGTTTTCCCTTTTTTTTGGCCAAAGAATTAAACTCCAAATACAAGTGTTAGGAGGCAAAGAGTTCATTTGTAACCACTGGTGTTCATAAGGATAAATGTTAAGCGTCAACTAGATACTGGTGCTGAATTATTTACAATATTATCATATGTGTAGTTTTAACACGGTTTCAATAATCATGGTTATTAATATCATGGTTAGTGTCAATATCTTGCCCATTGTATATGTTGTGTTTTGGATGCATTAATTTGGATGCATTTGGATGCATTATTTACAATTTGATGCATTATTTAAGTTATCATAATGTGATGCTGTTGTGCTGGAGTTTCCACCAGGCTTTTAACTAGCTTACCAAATAAACCTTCCTCAACCATCTTCACCAGATAAGCTAGACCAGCACTAACCAGCATAAACCAGCCTTGACCAACATTTTGGAAACCTATGCTGAGCAAAGGTGGTCTTTTCAGCAGTCTAGGTAACCTGGAATCCATGTAGATCACACCACATCAGGTAATAACAGCATTTAAATACCAATCCACCAGGAAAAATTGCTATTGAAACCAACAAAGGACAATCTAGGATTTGGTCCCATACGCAAATGAATGAAATGAAACCTATTAGAAACTGGAACAATTCCCTATATTGACATATAAGTGTAGCCCATATATGTAATAATTGTAATATACATATTATGTACACACTTCCACTTTACCAAGTTCATGTTGCTAAAGCACACTGTGTCTTCCAGAACTACATCCAACAGCTGATAAACTCATCTGAGCTGTACATTATTGAGCTCCTTTACAGGAACCAGTAGCCAGAAGATTATAAAACCGGATCAAAGTACTGATGCTTGCAAATCAAATCCAATGCTAATGTTTAAATATCATTATACATGCTTTGCCCTTATCCACTACCCAGCTTTCTGGGTGGAATGTTAAGTGTTTTTCTTTTTGCTCAGTCACTCCAAATTTATTAGTTTATTTCAGCGTTAAACTAAGCCATTTTTTTCTTCTATTTTTTCTCCTCATTAAAAACAGAACTACCACAGAAACTCAGATCATACATACACACGCCCCTGTTGTTTCAGTGTCATTTCACAATAATGTTGCTCTCTTTCTGCCTCATTGGCTCGCCGCTGGGCTTCTATGCTAATTTGTTGTCTCCTCTTGCCCAATAGGGACGGATGGAATGTGGCAAATGTAAAAGCTGTCGTGGAGCTGACATGAGTGAAATGTCAAGCTCAGCTGCACTGCCACATGCTCTGTGAGGTCACAGCATCTGTGCACATGGCACTCTGCGGATAATGTGATTTTTCCAGCAACAGCGAGCACTGTGGGGGACAGAGATAGAAGTCGCACAAAACCATGAAGGATTTTAGGCCGAATAGCTACAGCGCTGTGGGAAAGATGGTTATAGACACTGAAGCAAGAAAGTAACTGCGGAAAAATTAAAGTTAAAATGTACACTTTAAATGTTAGTAAAGTTTATGCCACACTGCAGAAAAAGAAATTTTGTCATGTTTTCAACAAAAATTAAAACAACCCTTAAAACAACATACAATTACTTGACAAGTAAAATGTCATGAGATATGAAGTCTTATTTTCAAAAAATATATATATATATATATATATATATATATATATATATATATATATATATATATATATATATATATTATGTGGTTTAAAGATAAAACAAAACAATTTTAAAAAATGATTTTACAATAGGGTAAAAAAATCACAAACTGTAATTTTAAAAAGTAGGAGAAGTAAGAGTAGCTTTAGGAGTAGCTTTATTATTATTCAGCCATATACAACTTGTACACTTTGAACAAAACAAAGTTCCTCCAGAATCATGATGCTACTGAAGGCCACGCAAGACATAGAACTATAGAACTGGACTGTACATCATTATAATATATTAAATAGATTAAATAAGAATAAAGTTACATAAGAACTAAACAACTTTTAAGACTTCTATGCAAACTGTTTTTCCTTATGTGAAAGGTGATGCATGAGAAAAAATAAATGTGACACAAAAAATGTGGAACGTTGTTATGAAAACAATATACCCAATAGTTTTGTTAATAAATTTGATTCCTCATGATATAACCCCTTTAAAAAAAACAAGATTAGGTCCTGGCAGGTAAATAAGCTGTACCCTTCATGTGCCCTGCTGTACTCTCATATCCATATAATATCCAGATTAACTGTAATCACACATTTATCATTTTACACCAATAGCCACATAAATGTTCCACCCAAAGTCAGAAGGATATATACTTACATCAGTCTCTCCTGCCTTCAGAGCCGGTGAACCCATTAGGCAACACAAGCAACCACCTAGGGTACCATATCAAGATCTTTGTACTTGTTTTGGTTTGCACGGACACTATGTATGCTATTTATGGAGATTTGAACTAATGTAGACTTGATCTTTTTTATGTATTTTATTTTAGGATGGGGGAGGCACTGCCTGCATTACATGCAAATCCTGGGCACCAAATATGTCAGCCTCTCTTTGCCATGGTGGCAAATGCTACAAAAATAAATTTATGCACATTATTTGTCATTATTATTGTTATTGTCATTGTGGCCTTTATGCCAGTTCAATATTTTAAATGTCTTTTCTATGTAAAAATTCTTCATATTCTTCATTGGATGTAAACTGAACTGCATGCATTTTACCTGATCCAACAGAGTTCAGCCTTCTGTTTCTACAGTGAAAGCCATCATGCTGTAAAATATACAGATGTTATAACACTTTTGAAGTATACATTAAAAAATTATGAAGTTATTAACAGAAAGCAAGAAGCTAGATAACTAGTTAGATTACGTTATATACTCAATCATATATTTCAGTTGGAGTTATTCTTGAGTCTCTTCATTGTCAAGAATATCAAAATATGTCAAACATACTGAAAAAGCTGTACATCAACATTAATAACATGTCATTGTTGTACTAAATAAAAGAAACCTCATTACATCATTAATTATCATAACGTCCCTTCTTTTAAAAAAACATAACAATATTCTAAACATTCAAAAACATATATATTCATATACTACAGTCAACTGTTATATTTTTATTCCATCATAATAATCTATAGACACTGGCAAACAGAGATGACTTGGAGGCAGGGAAAGGCGGGAGTAACAATAAATAAAAAATGCAAAAAATGCAAAATTTTAATTGAAATTCATGTAAATTTCAAACCTGTATGACCTTTTTGCTTCTGAGGAACAAAAAAGAAGATCTTTTGAGGTATGTTGGTAACAAACAACACTTTGAGGCAATATTTTGAGGCATTTCTCAAAATACATTCCTTGCATGCCACACACATCTTTGTTCATGCTCTTGTCATCTCTAGACTGGACTGATGCAAATTTGCTTCTAGCTGGCCCTCTGGTGCATGCAATCAAACCAGTTCAAATGATCTGCTTGTCTTCTGCTCCTTTAACAAACCTACCAGGGCCTACGGTACAACACTCTGTCTCACTCAATGGCCTGCCAGCTACAGCCTCCATAAGCTTCAAAGCTCACTGCTCACATATAGAACAGCCTCTGGATTTGACCCTCCTACCTTCAAGCACTGCTATAGATCTACACACCTTCCCCTCAGAACCTTCACATTCTGTGTATCTCAATAGTGGAGACATCTCCAGCAGAAAACATCTCACCCCTCACTACAGTACCGTATGAAAGCACTTTTGTGGGCACTTCACTGTTTATGCACTTTCACTTTTCTTGTTTTTGAAAAAGCATCCTTCTGTTGTCTCAAAGCATCTGAAGTACAGGGGTCTCTGCACTACCTCCTTCCGTACTCTTTTAAGCAATCCTGAAAGGTCAAATCATGCCACTTTTGTTGTTGTACACTAACAATTTTGGTTGTACTTTTCTTTATTTGTAAGTCATTGTGGAAGCTAATAAAATACATGCTTACTGAATATATGTACACAGAATGTGTCTTTCAAATAGGAAGCCACCAGAATTGACACACAAACAGACTTTTTTGTGCAGACAACTGTTTATGTTCAGTTTTTCAGTCTGTGTTCAACAAAGATTTTGATTTTAGGCATTTGAGCTGCAGCATCAGACAGTAGAACTGGATGCTCCACATCATTTGTATTTTAAATCTCACTCTGGATGTTAATGTTCTGTCAAAATCCCAAACATATCTTACTGGGAATTATCTTTTCAGATATTTGAATTTAAACAGATGTAAATTCTTTTGTCAGGGGCCTAAGCTCATTTTCCAATGTTTCACTGATTCATTACACTGTCTCAAGCTCTGTTTCATTTCTGCCTGATCTGGGTGACAGATTGCATAACTAGACAGACATGCAGGATGAACCATCCGGGTTCTCAATAAACAGTAGTTCAGTTAATGAAGAAAGTCATCTACTAGCCTTCAGACTATCCACTCCTATCCTTTACCCAGCTAACACAGACATGCCTGCAGCTTTTATTCAGCACAATAACACAGTGTGTGTGTGTGTGTGTGTGTGTGTGTGTGTGTGTGTGTGTGTGTGTGTGTGTGTGTGTGTGTGTGTGTGTGTGTGTGTGTGTGTGTGTGTGTGAGAGAGAGAGAGAGAGAGAGAGAGAGAGAGAGATTTGAGATCAGGTCAGGAGAACGAGGCAAGATTCTTCAGAATCATATACCAGAAAGGTCATTCCTTATTAAGACACAGCTGAGTGCTTGCAGTATAAAAGAGAAAGAGATTCCCTCACCAACCAAAAGTAATGACTTTATAAACATTTTATGCCAGATGTTAAAACAGGTGTGTAAATCAACATATAAATAACTCTTTAGAGAGAATTAAAGGAGACAGTACAATGAGGGCATAGAAATAGTTTCTACTATAAATAGAAATTCTACCAAGATTTGATAATTTGTTGGTAAAAATTTTACCTGCACTCCTGCGTATCTTGTTAATGCTTGAAATCAGTAAATGAATACGCCAGAGGGCTCAATCTATGATTCACGCTACAATGTCTCCCTCTGGTGGCCAGTTCACATACTGCACTACAATATTGTTAACAATGGGTGATTTGGATATGGTAGCATTTGGTGAACGCATGTACAGTATGACGAGGTAATTATATCACATTAACTAAAGATAAGTTTAACGTAAGATTTGTACAAGTGACATTAAAAATATTATGCTAATCGTTTGAAATATTAAATTGTTCCTGTGGGTAAGCAGACACAATGAATAAAATACAGTATTATAATTTCTCTGTACTGTGCAAACACAACGGTCTTAACAGTCTTTACAGTTAACAAAATAACAAATACACCTTCAGTTCATCCAACCAGATGAAATGTTTAAAAAGGGAATAGGTTAATGTTTTAAAAAGACAACGTTTTTATTAACACCCCTGACACTTGATTTGGCAGACAGACATTGTATACATTCTAAACATGATTGTCAGGACCCTAGAAAAAGAAACATGGACCCTCTTAGGTTGCTCCTTGCTGTAGCCTTGCCATGCACTCTCCACAATATACAAGACTCAGTGCTTCAGCACCAATCCCTGAGGAATACTGTCAGTCCATCCCTGCCAAAATACATTTAGGTAAATGCTTGTGAGGAGGTCGAACCCTGTTCATAGAGTGTGGGCACAGGGATCAGGTGATTCAGAGTGTTGATCTAAACAACATGAATACATATGATGTGGAAGAAATGACAGACTGTAGAATGTCAGTAAAGACAGGAGGGGATGTCTATATTTGCACACCGTAGCTTCAAGCAGATTGTTCTGTGAATGGAACGCAGACACCTGAAACATCTTTGAGGTGTGTTGGCCAGGAATAGCAGGAGAGAGATGGTGGGTTGTAGACAGCCTCCCTCGAGAAGGCAGAACGTGAAGAAAGCAACACTGGCTGTGGGTGGCAACCCGTTGAGAATGATAATGTGACAAGAACTGGATGTATCTTCAGTAAATGAATCACAAACAGTCTGTGGGCACTGATTCAAGATTTTGTGCCATATAACTCTGTATGTGACAAATAAAATCTTGAATCAGTGCTGTTGATCTTGTAGTAGTAGGTGAATCAAAAGAAAAGAGATATATAACATTTCTTCTCAGCTTCCCTATGTTGAGCTCAAAGGATTCTGGGAAGCTGGTTAGGTTGGAATGCATCATGTGAGATTGCAATAGAAATCATAGAGAAGTGTTTGGGTGGGAGGTTTTGGCAAAAGGAAGAAGGTTTTGGTAGACGTGGAAGAGACATGGTCAACAACAAGATCAGTTTGTGTAAGAACAAGGTTTAGATGGTTGCCCGCTTTGAATTATAGTGCAGAGCTGTTGCAGATGGAAATTCAGCCATATTCAATCACCCACATATTATTCCAAACCTGTATGACACATGAGGAGAAATTTTGAAGAATGTTGCTGCTACTCTTCTAGATCTAGAAATTAAAGTGAATGGGGACTGAGTCACTCACATTCTAACTTCCTATTGTGTTCCACAGATATATGATAAAAGATAAATGATTTAAATAATTTCATTCTCCAGAAAACTGTTCCTTTAAGGCACCTGAAGAAGGTGGAAATTGTCTTTCAGATAGAAAGAGTGAAAGAGAAAGAGTGATTTCTGGCACTAAGAAATCAGCACTTCTCAGTCAGGCAGGGAGTGTGAGATAAAATGAAGGGGCTTAATACCAATAGTCTATAAAGTGGCTACTGGCAATTAGCTGGCAGTTACACAAACCGAGGCAAGAGAAAGATGCAGCGGAGGCTAGCAGAGGTCACAGATCTCCTAGACTGTGTATCCCCACTCATGACTCTTCAGAAAGCTACTTCACTACACAAAGGTGTAGTTACAGCATCAACCAGCAGTCGCCACCCAAGGGATTATTCAGCTGATTCTGCTAAAACATTCTGAACTCACTTCAGTTATATAACTCCACTCATGTAAACACAAGTATCATATTTAAATTAAAGCATAAATAATATTATTATTTATGTTAATAGTTATATGTTTTACCACTAACATTCAGTACAGTGACAATGTTGACGTTGCCCAAAAAAGACTGGCTCTGGCAGCTCAAGGCATGGCATGGGCTGTGGATATGGCGTGGGCTGAGGCGGCTTAGGACATGAGATGGACCATGGAGGCTCAGGGCATGGCATGGACTGTGCCCATGGCATGAGGTCTGGTGGCTCAGAGCGTTGATGGCCTGTGGACAGGACATCAAGCTCCTTAAAATTGCTACTGTGGCCATAATTGGCATCTTGGGCCACACAAAAATGTCCTTGCTGTTCTCACCCTTGCTGGCACCACCCTCACCTTTGCTGCCAGACTCACTTAAATGTCTCACAGTATCATTCATGCGGTATTGCTTTGCTATTGTTTGGTAAATTAACAATAAATAGAAGTTGATGGACTTTTGTATATAAACTGTATGCACAGTGGTCAACTTGGAGAACCTTAAAAATGTCCATTGAGACCTAGACTGCATAATTAAACAGTGTGGACTTTATTTTGATTACCCACTCACAGCAATAAAATTTAATGTTTGAAAAAATTTGGTCTGTGCCTGAAAATGTATTTGTTTTTTTTAGGATTCCTTTAACTTATTAAAATACTTTGTTTTTGCAAAAAGAACAGAAAATAACAAAACAATGAAACACCTTAGGAAAAGAAAATGTAGTTTTTCCAAAGAAACTTTAACATAACTTCAGTGCTAATAGGACCATAAATGTTAGTTTTTCTCCTCTGTTATTAAAACAATTTTCCACAGTAACTACCGTCTTAAAAGATGAGATTCTTGTATATACTGTATCACCACCATACCACTTGAATGTGCTGAAATGCATGAGATTTAAGACCACAAAGGGTCAAGGACTGATACAGGATTTACTGCACATGATTTAAGTAGCCCAGAATTTGATTCTGAAGATAGCCATAGATCAAAATGGCAACACATTAACCATCTCTAAAGCGCTTTTAAAGTACCAGTGATGTCAGATAATCTCATCATAAAGCATTATCAAACACTTCACACAGTTAGCATATTACACTTTATTTTGCTTACACACTCACACATTCAAGCCAATGCGTTCATGTTACATTTCTGCCTGATATTGGCCCACCCCCACAAACCACTCAGAAAGAAAATAAATGCAGTGCATCAACAAAACAACAGTTTACAGACAGCATAGTGGTTGTGGACTGATAATTCAATTATTCTAGAAATTATTAGGAACAATATTAAAGAAATTCACAGTCAGACAGGCAGGCAGTTTGTGTAGCATGTATGAAGGAGAGGTACAGGCCTTCTGTGTTCTGGATAGTAAGTATTAAGTGACTGAAAGGCTTTGCAGAATTGCTCATGGTGCAGCTTTATGACGTAGTTCCTCTTAGGCTTTACAAAGAGCCACAGCAGAAAAACGAACCTCCCCTTTATCTCGCTCCATA
The DNA here is from genome assembly GCA_036877525.1 of Chromobotia macracanthus. Classification (NCBI taxonomy): domain Eukaryota; kingdom Metazoa; phylum Chordata; class Actinopteri; order Cypriniformes; family Botiidae; genus Chromobotia; species Chromobotia macracanthus. The sequence continues at coordinate 410,735 of JAZGTH010000117.1, forward strand.
AACTCACGACACACCCTTGCCGCATCCTACAGAGAAACATATTAAGTCATTGATTCAGTCTTAAGAAGATAACAACTACAAATAAAGGAAACTATCAATCAGTAAAATACTTTAGTTACTATAAACTATAAATGCCAGGATGTGCTCACCATGACAAAGCTTTCAGGCTTTGTGGATCCATGACTCACAGGTCCATCGATTCTGCCATCTGAAGAGAAACGCACTTAATTTTCATGGAAATGCGAGTTTATGCGCGTCATTAGCACCGAAATAAAACAATCAGTCCATTTCTACTTACCCAGCTCATAAAGGTGACCATTTACACTGACAAATGTAATGAAATGGAAGTTGACTTTGTCTGCCTCAGGCTATTAGAATACAAGAAAGAAGCGGGAAAAGAATGAATAACTTAAGTCTGCTTAATAGTACATTACAAATGTTTTTGTGTTTGTCAATCATGTCTTACCCGACACTGTCCCTCATCAGCGACCTCATCATGAGTTTCCTGGATGGCCTGAAAGAAATGACATTTTTAAAGTCCATACTAACTTTAATCACCTAATATAAGCTAATAATAAACCTCAATGTGCTTGTTTTTATTAAATACTAAAAACCATGACAAAACAGAGTAGTACATTGTCCTCACCTACTGGTTGAACAAATTATTGCACAAAGATTGAAGAGGGCCTTTTTGGACTCGCATGACCTTTTGACCAAGTTTTTGACAAGGGTTTGGGTGGCACATTGCTTACCATACCTTATTTTTCTCAAATTCCTTGGCCCTTTCAGCAGGAGACATCCCTGAAGTGGTTTCTAGAAAATTCTTCAGTGCCGAGTTATTGTCTACAATAGAGAAAAAGGTTAAATTAAAATTAAATGTGCCTCTCTCATCAGTCTGCATATTTAATATAATGAACAATATATTAATAATATTTTAGCTTTAAGACAACTATTGCACTTTAATTAACAACGTTTGAGTTAACATATTAGAAGATTCTCAATGTCTTTTACATTTTATCTTACGTTTTAGAAGAAAACGTCAGATCTGGGTGGGCCAGGCAGACCCAGTCACATGCTTTGCCCACCCTAACAGTGTTTGGTCCATTGTAAAGCAAAGGCCAGCATAATATCAACTAAATCTTTTTAAAAAATCAATACAGATCTCCTCCCATTGTCACTGTCCTGCTTTGGCAGACATGTGTATCATTATGCATGTCTCTACTGACCGAAATCAATAGTGTCCTGATTGTTGGCGACGGCATGCATCAAACCCACAGTTCCACAGGAGTTGACTACAGTTTGTTTCAGAAAATAGACACCCTGACCGTCGCCAACTGATTGTTTAGAACGAAATTCCTCATGCTAAGAGAGAGAAAAAGGGTCAGATTAAAAACTGTTTACCAATGAATCATAAATGAATGTGTTGAGAAATGAGTAAATTACATTTCATCTGAACTGCACGATGCATTTCCATTAACTAGCCAATACAAATATATTTATAATTTTATAGGCTATTAAATGATAATGTTTTAGGTGCAAGTATTACTTCTGGAAGTCTCTAGAAGCATCATTAAGTCACATGAGGGCCACGCCCGCACTGCTGTAATGCGTTCAGTTGTACCTGTTGCGTTAACGGGAAGAGCAGCATCAGGGCACAGCAGGGTGAGGGCACCCCGGCCAGAGACTCATCCTCTAGACCCAAAACATCCACAAAACGCCAACTTGAGCCCACACCCAACCTGCTCAAAACCTGCATCGAGAAACACCTAACAATCCTTTTCCTATTAAACACACAACTCTGTAACTGTCGGGAACTTGAGATTATTTCATCGTTATCTACTAAATCACAATAACAATTTCGTTTCGTCTTAAATATGAAAGTTCACAGATGAATTAGAAACGATATAACTCATATGCACGTATTGTAAATTGAAGTAAATGAGTAAATATAAGAATATAGCGCGTCTGTAATAATAATGCGTGATATTTTCATGCAGGTGACAGAGGAGCCCACGCCCTTTCATTTCAGTCATCCATGCCATCCAGCTCCAGTCATAAACCTGCCCGGCGGACAATATCACCACCATCTTCATCATCATCATCATCTCATCTTATGACTCAGCAAACGTACCTTGTTCAGCATCTGAAATCAATACAAACGCACAAATATGTCGCCAGAAGAAAGCGAAAGCATGCAATCACTACACGCGAATAAGCTAGCGATGCTAAGGCATGAAATGATAGTAAACCTCGGGGTTTATCTCCATTGGTTTCCACTCCATGATTGCAAACGTCTGTGAGTGTCACTCTGTCGAGGAAGCAAAGAAGCGCTGACCAAGAAAACACAAACCAGACCACAGGCGCAGGAGGATATATATATCCCACCGGTCGTATCCCATTTACACAGACTGGAGGGGTGTCCGCTTAGACATACGAGCTGTTTCGGAGCGTTTGGGACAAATATTCACATAATAGTTGAACTTTTCCCATATTTTCACAGCGTCGAAAAAGTGCAAGCTAACGAGGAAGAAAGAGAAACGGGAGAAAGTTTTTTACACTATCTTGGAATAGATCGGTCCGCCGTCGGGCAATTCTGGAAGCTACCAGTATTTTCTAGAGTCACCAGCCCAATCAATTGATTAAAAAACATCACTTTCATTTCACAGCAGAATATTTAAAAGTGTGGATTCATTATGATCATGCTGCACGAATCAAATAAAATACTGAGCTGAAAATTAACTTTGTTAATGGTGACAGAAGAAGCTTCCAGTACACAGACACAGCAGCAGTGCACACACTAAAAATGAAAAGATATTCACATAAAGATATGTGACAAAGATCCAGACAGTGGCAGTGCAGAGGACAGACTCAGTGACTGCAGAGCAGAACATTTCAGCAGCTCTTGTGGCAGGTTAAACTTCTTCAGCTGGCGAAGGAAGTCCAACCTCTGCTGGGCCTTTTTGCAATGGAGCAGATGTGACACGGGGTACAGCAAGAATCCAGTGATGTCCTTCAGGCAGTGATGTCCAGTGATGTTCTTCAGGTAGTGATGTCCAGTGATATCTTTCAGGTAGTGATGTCCTTCAGGCAGTGATGTCCAGTGATATCTTTCAGGTAGTGATGTCCTTCAGGCATTGATGTCCAGTGATGTCCTTCAGGTAGTGATGTCCAGTGATATCTTTCAGGTAGTGATGTCCTTCAGGCATTGATGTCCAGTGATGTCCTTCAGGTAGTGATGTCCAGTGATATCTTTCAGGTAGTGATGTCCTTCAGGCAGTGATGTCCAGTGATATCTTTCAGGCAGTGATGTCCTTCAGGTAGTGATGTCCAGTGATATCTTTCAGGTAGTGATGTCCTTCAGGCAGTGATGTCCAGTGATATCTTTCAGGTAGTGATGTCCTTCAGGCATTGATGTCCAGTGATGTCCTTCAGGTAGTGATGTCCAGTGATATCTTTCAGGTAGTGATGTCCTTCAGGCATTGATGTCCAGTGATATCTTTCAGGTAGTGATGTCCTTCAGGCATTGATGTCCAGTGATGTCCTTCAGGTAGTGATGTCCAGTGATATCTTTCAGGTAGTGATGTCCTTCAGGCATTGATGTCCAGTGATGTCCTTCAGGTAGTGATGTCCTTCAGGCATTGATGTCCAGTGATGTCCTTCAGGCATTGATGTCCAGTGATATCTTTCAGGTAGTGATGTCCTTCAGGCAGTGATGTCCAGTGATGTTCTTCAGGCAGTGATGTCCAGTGATATCTTTCAGGTAGTGATGTCCTTCAGGCAGTGATGTCCAGTGATATCTTTCAGGTAGTGATGTCCTTCAGGCATTGATGTCCAGTGATGTCCTTCAGGTAGTGATGTCCAGTGATATCTTTCAGGTAGTGATGTCCTTCAGGCAGTGATGTCCAGTGATGTTCTTCAGGCAGTGATGTCCAGTGATATCTTTCAGGTAGTGATGTCCTTCAGGCAGTGATGTCCAGTGATGTCCTTCAGGTAGTGATGTCCAGTGATGTCCTTCAGGTAGTGATGTCCTTCAGGCAGTGATGTCCAGTGATGTTCTTCAGGCAGTGATGTCCAGTGATGTTCTTCAGGCAGTGATGTCCAGTGATGTCCTTCAGGCAGTGATGTTCTTCAGGCAGTGATGTCCAGTAATGTTCTTCATGGAAACAAGAATCTGAACCGGTCCATGCAGGCCGCAGTGGTAATATAGATTAATACCTTATAGTGTGATTCTGGGAGTTGTGATGTCAGACATACAAGAGGTTATGCATAAAGTAATGATACTTTACTCAACGTTTTCAAAAAGTCTGAACAGAAAGTGAGAGGGACGCAAATGTGAAAAAATGACAAGGGGATTCTCCATCTGGGAACAAGTCTGCAGTGCAGTGCTTTATTCTTTATGGGTTTCCCAGACAGGTATTAAATGAAGTAAGCTCTAGGCTAGTTCTAATCCATTTTTTTAAAATGTTTTTTTAGACATTGCTTTAAGGACACAGGACTTTACAGACTACGGTAAATAAAAACCTTATTTAACCAGCTATAAATGTCCTAATTTATGTAGTACACATTAAGGCCTACTCCAGGCTTAAGTTAAGCTCTGTCTGTGAAATCGGGCCTATATATTTTTGTTGACTATTGTTTTATCTTGAGGGCCAGAGAGATATTTAGCTCTAGCCTAATCATCATTATAAATATCCCAAATATGCTTTCTTTTTTTTAATTTTTATAGAAATGTGACATTTATGAATGATATGTAATGATTAGTATATGTTCAAATGTTTCGAGATGTTTCATTAATAATATGTCTCTTGACAAATAATGTCTCTTGACAGACAAATATTTGCATAAGCTGAAATTCTCCTAAGCTTCTATCATCATCTTTTACATTAAGACTTAAAACACTGGTTTAATGAAATAGACCTAATACCTTTCACAATAAAATGTAGATGCACTATATTTTAAAACTCTTGGGGTCAAATAAATTGGACTTTTATGAAGTGTAATGAGCACCGTTTATTCAAAATTAAACCATCTGGCCATAGCAAAACTAAATATGAACATACAGTAGGAACTTGAAAATTGTCTTTTGTGATTTTGTTAACCTTTCTTGTATAGCGTTATGCATCCACACAAAATAATCCTACAGGTTTAAACAACACAAAGTTGTAATAAATGCTCACAAACAGTCTTAACTGATGTGTTGGTAATAAAGAAAAATGGTGTTGTTTTGTCTGTTATTATATTCAGACAACTAGGCTTAAGAATGGTGTGTATTAGTTTTTTGTTGTATGTCTTTAGAACACAATACACTTTATGTAAAACTTTAAAGACTTTACAAACTTTACAAGACTTTTACTAGACAAGACATTCAATCAACACATAAGTATTTTACATATTTCCATGTAGAACTGATCAACAATAGGTTACTATGCAAGTAAAATGTTACATTAGTCTTATGTGATTACCCATCCTTGTGTATTTGATTATCCTTAATGTGTTGCTTGGCAAATAGCTTGTGTCTGTTTCTCTTATTAGACACTGATAGAAGCTATTGTATTGGGGGACCAGCTGGGTAGGGGACCATAGCATCAGATTTCACAAACCCAAACTTTTGTATTGCAAGAGTTTTGAAAATTATTTGAGAGTTGACTTAATAATTGCATACATTTTGTTCTCTGTGTTGTGTAATTTACTCGCATACTGCAGATATATGATTCATTGGTTTCGTGTGTTACTTTACAAGTACAGACCAAACCATTAAACAAAACAAAAAAATTTTTTTTCTTTCCCTCTACAACCACTCCACCACCCCCCACCCCCCAAAAACCCTTCTCCCCCCTCCCCCCCCCCCCCCCCCCCCCCCCCCTTTTTTTCCCCCCCCCCTCTCTTCCCCCCCCCCCCCCCCCGGCCCCCCCCCCCCCCCCCCCCCCGGAGGGGCCGGGGGGGGGGGGGGCCGGGCGGGGGGGGGGGCCCCCCCCCCCCCCCCCCCCCCCCCCCCCCCCCTTTTTTCTTTTTTTTTTTTTTTTTTTTTTGGCCGTCTTCCCCCCCCCCCCCCCCCCCCCCTTACATTAAAAATAAAAAAAGCCAGCAAAAACAACATTTCCCATAAGGCATAGCACTCATGGCTTGCTCAATAGGGTGTGGCTCAACCAGGGCTTGAGTGCAACACTCTGATTGCAGTTAAGTTTATCTATCCTACTCGTGTACTTCATTCCTCATTCCTGCTGCTGCTTGGGTCCTTGCTGCAGTCATCTGCTCTTAAACTGAAACACTTCTCTCGGTGAGTGCAATGATAAGTGCTTCTTTGAAATACTTTGCTTTACTTACATTACATATAGTACACAGGTATCACCCTACCTGTTCAAGTTTCCTTTGCAAAAAGCACTTTCTATCATTAATATCAACATTTTTTTGTCATTTTAAAACCACTGTATTAAGGAATATTTGTAAAAGATCATTTGTAATTTGTCATTAACTGTACATTTGTATTACATTTGTATTACATTTGTATTACTTTGTTATTAACTTATATTTTCAGCTTCCCTCTTTTTGAAGTAGTACGTGAATCGAGTCAGTGATGGTGAGTTATATTTTTTTAAGTCCACTATCATTTGTTGCACGAATAACTTAACATCAGTTATTTCTGCAGATACATATCTTGTTATGAATATTGCCATACATTTCCCACAGTTTGTGTATTCGACACCCTAGTTGTTACAGCTGGTTGTATAATCCATGAATAAAGAGCCTTCAGTAAATCAGTCTGTTTGCTTGTTATAGTATTGCTGTCAAACAAGAATTACTAGATTTACTAGAATGTTCTAGAATTAACGACACTGCATCAAAAATTATACCTACTACATTTTGGTGAATCTAAGTTTCAGAAAAACTAGTACTGTTTTTATTATATTATACTATACTGATAAATGTGACAATGATAGCAAATGTTTTCAGTAGTGTAGAGGAGTAGATGAATGGATGAGTCATGTGGGCTGGTTAACTCAAAGGGTGTTCCTGTTTCCTGTGTGTTTCTTACTGTTCAATCCACCTCCCCTATAACTCTTTCACTACACTTCCATTGAGTTAAAGTAAACTGATACATTGTTTACACCAACGTGGCACATAATACTAGTAGCAGAATACAATATCTAGTAGCAGAATACAACAGCCGCTTGTAAATGTAGCTTTGTAGACTTGGCTTGTTGGCTCGCAAGGCAAAATGTTCAATGCTCTTATCCTTTGTAAGTCACTTTGGATAAAAGCGTCTGCTAAATGACTAAATGTAAATGTAATACGGATGTTTCATACAGGACTAAGTGAATACTGTAATGTTTGTGGTAATGCTGTGTTGCAATTTTGTTTTACGGTCTTTGGATGTATTATGGAAGTTTATTCTCAACATGAATGCAGGCACTGTATCTGTAAAGTAACTAGTTTATTATGTAATAAGTTTATTTCTGGTCTGAAATCGCTCCTGTGCTCATTCATTAATAAATGTAAGCTGTGGGTGGCATATTGCATTATAAATGAGTTTTAACCAGACAGATTGGAAAGCATTTATCATGGCAGAAAAATGAAAACAGCTTTGATTTTTTTTGTACAGAAGGCCTGAATAACATGACTCCCTGCTCAAACTGACAGCATTGTCTGTAGGTTTCTTTGCTGTCAGCTCTTTTTTTAAACAAATAATCATCTTAGGAACAACTGACATTTGGCCTTACATCATATTCTTAGCTATAGATCTGCACTGTCATAGGTCTAAGTAGGTTTAACACAGACACGTTACTTGGAATTGAAATGTATATTGTGTCCTTTTGTTCAAAAGAGATTATGAGAGAGGTTTTGGTGTTTATCTCGGTGATTGTGGTTACCACAGTGCAAACGGCAGACTATTGTGGTTGTCACCCGTGGTACTAAACTGAATGTGTGTGCACTTGTATCTCCTCCCGTGATTCTCTGAATTTGCTAACAGACACCAGTTGTTGACACACAGATGTTTGATGGGGTATTTGTTCTTCCTTTTTAAGTTTATTAAAGGGTCTTAAAGATTTAAAAAGTGTGATTGTTTTTTCAGGACTAAGATCACACTCTTATAAATCAGCATGGTCTTTTGTGGAAAGTTTGAAGAAATTTTAAGAAAACAGGGATGACTTCCTGAATTTAGGGTTCAAGTCAATGTTGGGTCACAGACGTGATGCAATTAATAAACAAATATCCTACAACAGACAGTGAAAAAAATTAAATTGCTAAATGAAATGAATGTATTTGGCTTCTGTGTGAATCATATAAATAACACATATTGTATGTCCACAACTGGGATTTGGTTTTCATTCCCCTTCCACACATACACACACCCTATGGTCTAGTTTACTCCCCCCAAGGTGGAAAACTATTGGATTATAACACATTTTAAATTAAAAACACAGTTTCTTAAAGAGACAGACTGCACTTAGAGATAAAGCTAATGTTGAGGATGCACACAGTGCATTCATTCTCAGTTCTAATCATTTTTTAATTATTATTTCATATGACAAAAGGGTCATCTTATTCATGAGTCACTACTTTTGGCTGTAGAGGGAAAATGGGTGTGGTCAGAATTGAAATTTAAAGCCTAATTTAGTTCATTACTGTATATATTCAGTAGTTCCTTAAGAAGTACATACTAAACATGGAAAACACTAAACAGAAACCCAATTGATTTTGTCACCATTTTAGGCTGGTAGAGGAACTGTGAAGCCCCACAATGGATTAAATGCTAATAATGATGCTGAGGTTCTCAACACGGCCATGAAAGGATTTGGTGAGTAAATATCAAATTAAATACCAATACACCTACAGAAAGTTATTTCTCCTTCTTAGTTATTTTATATAACATAACTATAAGATTTCATGGGCTTGTTGGATCTGAGAGACAACTTTGTCTCTTTAAGAATAAATAATGGTCACCAACATGAATTGATTTTGTTTACACAGGCACTGATGAGAATGCGATCCTGCAGCTGCTGACAATGCGCAGTAATGCACAGCGGCAGCAAATCAAAGCTGCATATAAAACCCTGCACGGAAGGGTAACATCATCAGCATTAAATGTATTTAAACAACAGCTCACATCTGCATTATCTCACATATAGTGTGTTTGTCATCTCTGTTTAGGATTTGGTGAAAGATTTGAAGTCAGAGTTGAGTGGAAAGTTTGAGACTCTTATTGTAGCTCTGATGGCTCCTTCCACCATTTATGAGGCCACATGCCTGCGGGACGCCATTAAGGTACACAAAAATTGAGTGATTACACATGTATATATTTCTATATGCTTTATTATGCATTTGTTGTCTTAGGGGGCAGGCACAGATGAGAAGGTGTTGATTGAGATCCTGGCATCTAGATCAGCTCAGGAAATCAATGAGATCAAAAGTGTATACAAACAAGGTAACTATCTACAACAAAAGTATGACAGTATCTGTAATGTTAACATGATAATAATGCTGATCTGTGTGTGTGTATACAGAGTATGGTCATGACCTGGAGAAAGATGTGACTGGTGATACTGCAGGTCACTTTCAGAGGATGCTGGTTGTTTTGCTACAAGTACGGAAGCCATTAGCGGTCTATAAAGCAGCATAAGTGAATATTTTATTAACTGTTATGAACATACATTTAAACAAAACATATTGTATACATGTATAAACAGTGTAAATGTATAAACAGGTGTCTGTCCAAATAACGTCTGTGAGGTTTTACAAATTAATCACCTTTTTTATAACTGAATCACACGGAAACTGTCTGTAAAGCATTGTTAACATGCGACAGACCTTATTTTGTTTTTTACCATTTCCCATTGTGGTACAAGGTTGACGTGCTCACACACATGCAAGAAATTTGACTTTGGTTAAAGAAATTTCTAGTACTTGCAGAACCACAACATAAAAAATAATATATATTTTATTAGGTCTTTGAAAAATCCCAGTAGGTTCTTTGCATAGAATGATTTACAGAGCATACATAGATCTGTCAGTTTAATTCACTATAAAAAAAGATTGTGGTTATTTCCCCATTTATTAATTTATTTTATATTATTCATGCATAGGCCAGCAGACAGCAGGGTATACAAGAGAACCTCATTCAAAGTGATGCCCAGGTAAGTGTGTGCATGTGTGCAAGGTTAACTCACATTAAGCATTTCTCTGTAGTTCAGAAGAGAGCATTTATTAAAATATAGATAAGTCTTTCTGAAATTATTGGACCACCCACATTTACTTGTCAACAAACACATACACTCACCAGCCACTTTATTAGGTACACCTGTTCAATTGCTTGGTAACACAAATTGTTAATTAGCCAATCACATGGCAGCAACTGAATGCATTTAGGCATCTAGATATGTTGAAGACGACTTGCTAAAGTTCACACTGAGCATCAGAATGGGGTAGAAAGGGGATTTAAAAGACTTTGAATATGGAAAGGTTGTTGGTTCAAGACGGGCTGGTCTGAGTATTTCAAAAACTGCTGATCTACTGGGATTTTCACACACAACCATCTCTAGGGTTTACAGAGAATGGTCTGAAAAAGAGAAAATATCCAGTGAGCGGCAGTTGTGTGGACGAAAGTGCCTTGTTGATGTCAGAGGAGAATGGGTAGACTAGTTAGAGATGATGGAAAGGCAACAGTAACTCAAATAACCACTCATTACAACCAAGATATGCAGAATACCATCTCTGAATGCACAACACATCGAACCCTGAAGCAGATGGGCTACAGCAGCAGAAGGCCAAACTGGATGTCACTCCTGTCAGCTAAGAACAGGAAACAGAGGCTACAATTCGCACAGGCTCACCAAAATTACACAATAAAAGTCTGATGAGTCTCAATTTCTGCTGCCACATTCAGATGGTAGGGGCAGAATTTGGCATAAAGAACATGAAAGCATGCATCCATCGTGCCTTGTCTCAACGGTTCAGGCTGGTGGTGGTGGTGTAATGGTGTGGGGATATTTTCTTGGCACACTTTGGGCCCCTTAGTACCAGCTGAGCATGGTTTAAATGCCACAGCCTACCTGAGTATTGTTGCTGACCATGTCCATCCCTTTATGACTACAGTGTACCCATCTTCTGATGGCTACTTCCGGCAGGATAATGCACCAGGATAATGCAGCTCAAATCATCTCAGACTGGTTTCTTGAACATGACAATGAGTTCACTTTACTCACATGGCCTCCACAGTCACCAGATCTCAATCCAATAGAGCACTTTTGCAATGTGGTGGAACGGGAGATTCGCATCACGGATGTGCAGCCGACAAATCTGCAGCTACTGCGTGATGCTATCATGTCAATATGGACCAAAATCTCTGAGGAATGTTTCCAACACTTGGTGAATCTATGCCACAAAGAATTGAGGCAGTTCTGAAGGCAAAAGGGGGTCCAACCCGGTACTAACAAGTTGTATCTAATAAAGTGGCCGGTGGGTGTATGTGGCCATGTTGAAGTAATAGGAATAAAGAAGATAGTATTATTGCTTATCCCAAATATGCTAACAAAATTTTAAAGTGTAGAAAGAACCTTGGCTGTGTGTAGCACCTGCAGCTCTGCATGTTTTTCCAAAAGAACCTCAGAAGTTTATTTTTAACATTTTTCCTGATCATTTTACAGTAGATTGTTTCAGGAAACTGTGACAGTGTAGTTTAAAAGATATTTAAAGGCTATTAATGGATGGAGCAGTTTAAAAAAGCATACAGAGCCACCAGCAAAACCTGCAGCATACAACAATGCACTACTGATTTTACATGCAAAGAGGGTGTATACACAGAAATCATAGCAACACAGAACACCCCATTTCATTTTAAGTGTTAGAAAAAAGTGAAAACAGATCATTTACAGACCAGACTATGGCTATTTTGACAAGACAACTTCAATAACATCATAACTGAACCTCGAGGGATAAAACGTATATGAAATGAGAACTTTAATCAGGATAACTTTGTGTGGGGTTGTAGGCACTGTTCGCTGCAGGTGAAAAGAAGTTTGGCACTGATGAGGACCAGTTCATCACTATACTGGGAAACCGTAGTGCTGCTCACCTTACAAGAGGTTAGTTGAACACACACCTACAGATGTATCATTAAACAACACTGTCCATTCTTTTCTGTTCTTTCATTCTGATGCTGGTAATGACTGGCTTGTACTTCAGTGTTTGAGGAGTACAGAAAACTCTCAGGGTATGAGATAGAGGAGAGCATCCAAAAAGAGACCTCAGGAGGCTTCAAAAAAATCCTGCTGGCCGTAGGTGAGACACACACAGAGTTTATCGGATTTTCTTCTTTGTGTTGCTGTTTTCGAGTTAATGCAGCACAATTCTTGAATTCTTTATTAAGAATGTTCATTGGTTAAAATTACTGTAAATCTGTAAAATTGAGGTTTACGGAAATTCTTTTGGACTAAAATTAATTTTCAGTCCAAAAGGATTTTTTAATCCAAACATTTTTTTGTAATTTTTTTTTTTTTATTTGTTTCAAATCTTTTTCAAAAAATGTTGAAAGCTTACTACATTAATATTTCAGTTAGATTTCTTTTCCATAAAATTGAATGAAGTCATTAAAGATTTGTATGTTTTGAGTGTAACACGCTCTCATCTTTCTCACAGTGAAGTGCGCTCGGAGTGTTTCAGCTTATTTTGCTGAGAGTCTTCACAACGCCATGGCGGTGAGTCGATGTCAGAATATCTGAGATCAGTGCAGTTCTGTGTAGTAGTGGTTCCATGTCATTTAAATCCAGGAAGGGAAGCTATGAAGCTCTGATGTCTCAGAGTTTTTTTATGAATGTCATTTTTTATAACTGAATAACAATTTCAGATAGACTCTTGAGTGTCTTGTTTAATTTGTTTAATAACAGGAAAGAATACTGTGAGCCTAAAGTGACCATTGAGTATCAGAAACCAGAGATCTGTACATAATGTAAAAAAGAGTTTGTCAGTCTTCTTCACAAAATTAATGTGCGTTTAGATTTGAATGGCATCAGGAGTGCTGCTCATTAGCACCTTCTGTGTTACTGTTTACCATTATAAACACTGACTGTCTATCACGCTAGATCATTTATGGCTGGATCTAAATTAGATCTGACACCATTTTCATGGATTAATTTTCCATAATTAGGAGGTCATGAATGTTATCATGAGAAAAGATATGGTAAAAAACATTTGTTATTGTGAATAGAGATTCATTGTGAATGTAATTGTACTTTTGTCCTGCAGGGGGCAGGCACCGATGACCAGACGTTGATCAGGATCATGGTAAGTCGCAGTGAAGTAGACATGCTGGATATACGGGCTGACTTCCGCAGGATGTATCCCACTTCACTGCATAAAATGATTAAGGTATGCATCTTGTCTTATAACAATTTATTCTTTATCCAAACTAAAATGCAGCTAAATCAATCTGATTCTGAGTCCTCTATTCTGAAACTTCTCTTATACTCTTTCTGCAGGGTGAAACCTCCGGGGATTACCGTAAAGCTCTTTTAGTGCTCTGTGGTGGTGATGATGCATAAGCTCTGCTCCCAATGCCCTGGTCATGATCCTATGACTCCTGTATGGGCAGGTCTATGAGATCAGAGGCCAGTCCCCATCAAAACCCAAACCTGGACCAAAAACATCCCAACAAACATTACTTTCCAAATCTGTAGAAGGATTTCATATCCAAATGTAAGCATGTGCTGCATAGCATTAATAAATTCAAATTTGGCATTCAAATTAAAGTAGTAATAAATCTTAAAATGTACTAATAGTAGAACGGAATTCTACTAGAATAGTAGAATTAAATCTTGTATAATCTATGGAGGTGCACAGACAAAGATAGTCCTACTCAAATCTTTTAAAAAAGATATAACATAGCCTCAGGCTATTAGGATACAAGAAAGAGCCAGGAAAAGAATGAATAACTTAAGTCTGCTTAACTGTACATTACAAATGTTTTTCTTCATTTTTATAGAAATGTGACATTTACAATGACACTTTAGTGTATGTTCAAATGTTTGGAGATGTTTCATTAATAATATGTATCTTGACAGACAAATATTTGCAAAGGCTGACATTCTCCTAAGCTTCTGTCATCATCTGTTACATTAAGACTTAAAACACTGGTTTAATGAAATAGACCTAATACCTTTCACAATAAAATGTAGATGCACTATATTTTAAAACTCTTGGGGTCAAATAAATTGGACTTTTATGAAGTGTAATGAGCACAGTTTATTCAAAATTAAACCATCTGGCCATAGCAAAACTAAATATGAACATATAGTAGGAACTTGAAAATTGTCTTTTGTGATTTTGTTAACTTTTCTTGTATAGCGTCATGCATCCACACAAAATAATCCTACAGGTTTAAACAACACAAAGTTGTAATAAATGCTCACAAACAGTGAGTTTACAGACACATCAGTCTTAACTGATGTGTTGGTAATAAAGAAAAATGGTGTTGTTTTGTCTGTTATTATATTCAGACAACTAGGCTTAAGAATGGTGTGTATTAGTTCTTTGTTGTATGTCTTTAGAACACAATAAACTTTATGTAAAACTTTAAAGACTTCACAAACTTTAAAAGACTTACTAGACAAGACATTTAATCAACACATAAGTTTTTTACATGTTTCCATGTAGAACTGATCAACAATAGGTTACTATGCAAGTAAAATGTTACATTAGTCTTATGTGATTACCCATCCTTATGTATTCAATTAGTTGCTTGGCAAATAGCTTGTGTGTGTTTCTCTTATTAGACACTGATAGAAGCTATTGTATTGGGGGACCAGCTGGGTAGGGGACCATAGCATCAGATTTCACAAACCCAAACTTTTGTATGGCAAGAGTTTTGAAAATTATTTGTGATTTGACTTAATAATTGCATACATTTTGTTCTCTGTATTGTGTAATTTACTTGCATACTGCAGATATATGATTCATTGGTTTCATGTTTACCGTTACATTAATAATAAAAAAGAGCACAAAAACAACATTTCCTATAAGGCATAGCACTCATGGCTTGCTCAATAGGGTGTGGCTCAACCAGGGCTTGAGTGCAACACTCTGATTGCAGTTAAGTTTATCTATCCTACTCGTGTACTTCATTCCTCATTCCTGCTGCTGCTTGGGTCCTTGCTGCAGTCATCTGCTCTTAAACTGAAACACTTCTCTCGGTGAGTGCAATGATAAGTGCTTCTTTGAAATACTTTGCTTTACTTACATTACATATAGTACACAGGTATCACCCTACCTGTTCAAGTTTCCTTTGCAAAAAGCACTTTCTATCATTACTATCAACATTTCTTTGTCATTTTAAAACCACTGTATTAAGGAATATTGTAAACGATCATTTGTACTTTGTCATTAACTGTACATTTGTATTACATTTGTATTACTTTGTTATTAACTTATATTTTCAGCTTTCCTCTTTTTGAAGTAGTACGTGAATCGAGTCAGTGATGGTGAGTTATTTTTATTAAGTCCACTATCATTTGTTGCACGTAATAAGCTTCAACATGCAGTTATTTCTGCAGATACATTATCTTCTGTTATGAATATTGCCATTTCCCACAGTTTGTGTATTCGACACCCTAGTTGTTACAGCTGGTTGTATAATCCATGAATAAAGAGCCTTCAGTAAATCAGTCTGTTTGCTTGTTATAGTATTGCTGTCAAACAAGAATTACTAGATTTACTAGAATGTTCTAGAATGAACAAAACTGCATCAAAAACTATACCTACTACATTTTGGTGAATATACGTTTTGGAAAAACTAGTACTGTTGTAATTACTTTTTTGTTTGGTCTGAACTGACTTCAAAAATAGATTTGACAATGATAGCAAATGTTTTCAGTAGTGTAGAGGAGTAGATGAATGGATGAGTCATGTGGGCTGGTTAACTCAAAGGGTGTTCCTGTCTCCTGTCTGTTTCTGTACTCTTTAATCCTCCTCCTCTTTTTCACTACAAGTCTGTTGAGTTAAAGTAAACTGATGCATTGTTTACGCCAGCGTGGCACATAATACGGATGTTTCATACAAGACAAAGTGAATACTGTAATTTTTGTGATCATAATGTGTTGCAATTTTGTTTTAGGGTATTTGAACGTAATATGGAAGTTTATTCTCAACATGAATGCAGGCACTGAAGTAACTTGTTTTAAGTTTATTTCTGGTCTGAAATCGCTCCTGTGACCATTTATTAATGACTATAAGCTGTGGGTGGCATATTGCATTATAAATGAGTTGTTTTAACCAGACAGACTGGAAAGCATTTATCATGGCAGGGAAATAATAGAGCTTTGATTTCTTTTGTACAGAAAGCCTGAATAACATGACTCCCTGCTCAGACTGACAGAATTGTCTGTAGGTTTGTTTGCTGTCAGCTCTTTTTTTTTTTTTTTACAAATAATCGCCTGTGTTGAACTGATTAAATCTGGAGCGCATGTTGTCATCAGCCAGAGCCAGATAGAATCTTCTGTTGTTTTCAGCTAGATTTTGGAGGGCTGACCCAAGATTTTTAGATAACCACAGAAAACTTTCAGGCTTGAGTTTGCTTGACACATTTGTGTCTGTGACAATGTTTAGATTAGAGTCTGAGATAAACAATATATAATTTGTCCAAAGCAACTAAATGTCATTAGCTGTGAGCAGCTTCTATTCAATTGGTAACACTCAAAGAACAGCTGTGTGGTAGACAGTCATTTAGAATTGCACACTTAACTTGTTCACCTTTCTTACTGGAGGTCTTAGGAACAACTAACATTTGACCTTACATCATATTCTTAGCTATAGATCTGCACTGTCATAGGTCTAAGTAGGTTTAACACAGACACGTTACTTGGAATTGTACTTGGTTGTCACCCATGATACTAAACTGAGTGTGTGTGCACTTGTATCTCCTCCCGTGATTCTCTGAATTTGCTAACAGACACCAGTTGTTGACACACAGGTGTTTGATGGGGTATTTGTTCTTCCTTTTTAAGTTTATTAAAGGGTCTTAAAGATTTAAAAAGTGATTGTTTTTTCAGGACTAAGATCACACTCTTATAAATCAGCATGGTCATTTGTGGAAAGTTTGAAGAAATTTTAAGAAAACAGGGATAACTTCCTGAATTTAGGGTTCAAGTCAATGTTGGGTCACAGACGTGATGCAATTAATAAACAAATATCCTCCAACAGACAGTGAAAAAAATTAAATTGCTAAATGAAATGAATGTATTTGGCTTCTGTGTGAATCATATAAATAACACATATTGTATGTCCACATCTGGGATTTGGTTTTCATTCCCTTCCCACACATACACACACCCTATGGTCTAGTTTACTCCCCCCAAGGTGGAAAACTACTGGATTATAACACATTTTAAATTAAAAACACAGTTTCTTAAAGAGACAGACTGCACTAAGAGATAAAGCTAATGTTGAGGATGCACACAGTGCATTCATTCTCAGTTCTAATCATTTTTTAATTATTATTTCATATGACAAAAGGGTCATCTTATTCATGAGTCACTACTTTTGGCTGTAGAGGGAAAATTTAAAAAGGGGGGAAATTTAAAGCCTAATTTAGTTCATTACTGTATATATTCAGTAGTTCCTTAAGAAGTATATACTAAACATGGAAAACACTAAACAGAAACCCAATTGATTTTGTCACCATTTTAGGCTGGTAGAGGAACTGTGAAGCCCCACAATGGATTAAATGCTAATAATGATGCTGAGGTTCTCAACAAGGCCATGAAAGGATTTGGTGAGTAAATAACAAATTAAATACCAATATACGTACAAAAAGGTATTTCTCCTTCTTAGTTATTTTATATAACAACTATAAGATTTCATGGGCTTGTTGGATCTGAGAGACAACTTTGTCTGTCTCTTTAGGAATAAATAATGGTCACCAACATGAATTGGTTTTGTTTACACAGGCACTGATGAGAATGCGATCCTGCAGCTGCTGACAATGCGCAGTAATGCACAGCGGCAGCAAATCAAAGCTGCATATAAAACCCTGCACGGAAGGGTAACATCATCAACATTAAATGTATTTAAACAACAGCTCACATCTGCATTATCTCACATATAATGTGTTTGTCATCTCTGAATAGGATTTGGTGAAAGATTTGAAGTCAGAGTTGAATGGAAAGTTTGAGACTCTGATTGTAGCTCTGATGGCTCCTCCCATCATTTATGAGGCCACATGCCTGCGGGATGCCATTAAGGTACACAAAAATTGAGTTTTAATATTCGTGTGTGATTACACAAGTATATATTTCTATATGCTTTATTATGCATTTGTTGTGTTAGGGGGCAGGCACAGATGAGAAGGTGTTGATTGAGATCCTGGCATCTAGATCAGCTCAGGAAATCAATGAGATCAAAAGTGTATACAAACAAGGTAACTATCTACAACAAAAGTATGACAGTATCTGTAATGTTAATATGATAATAATGCTGATCTGTGTGTGTGTATACAGAGAATGGTCATGACCTGGAGAAAGATGTGACTGGTGATACTGAAGGTCACTTTGAGAGGATGCTGGTTGTTTTGCTACAAGTACGCAAGCCATTAGCGGTCTATAAAGCAGCATAAGTGAATATTTTATTAACTGTTATGAACATACATTTAAACAAAGCATTATTAACATGCGGCAAACCTTGTTTTATTTTTTACCATTTCCCATTGTGGTAGAAGGTTGACGTGCTCACACACACACACAAGAAATATGACTTTGGTAAAATAAATTTCTAGTACTTGCAGAACCACGACATAAAAATAAATATATATATTTTATTAAAAATCCCAGTAGGTTTTTTGCATAGAATGATTTACAGAGCATACATAGATCTGTCAGTTTAATTCACTATGAAAAAAGATTGTGGTTATTTCCCCATTTATTAATTTATTTTATATTATTCATGCATAGGCCAGCAGACAGCAGGGTATACAAGAGAACCTCATTCAAAGTGATGCCCAGGTAAGTGTGTGCATGTGTGCAAGGTTAACTCACATTAAGCATTTCTCTGTAGTTCAGAAGAAAGCATTTATTGAAATATAGATCAAAGTTTCTCTGAAATCATTGGACTTCTAGTGTGATAAGAATTAAACATTAATTACCATATGACCGCCCACATTTATTTGTCAACAAACACCAATGTGGTCATGCTGAGGTAATAGGTATAAAGAAGAAGAAACTGTTACTGCCCCCAAATGTATGTAATTTAACCCCAAATTACATAACAAGTTAAAAGTGTAGAAAACCTCTACTGTGTGTAGCAGCCGCAGCTCTGCATGTTTTTCCAAAAGAAACCCTGAGAAACGAGTGGCTAAAGTTTTTTTTAACCTTTTTTCCAGATAATTTTACAGTAGATTGTTTTAGAAACCTGTGACAGTGTAATTTAAAGGATATTTAAAGAATATTAAAGGATAGAACAGTTCAGTAAAAAAGAAATTGTATGAAATGAGACCTTTAATCAGGATAACTTTGTGTGGGGTTGTAGGCACTGTTCGCTGCAGGTGAAAAGAAGTTTGGCACTGATGAGGACCAGTTCATCACTATACTGGGAAACCGTAGTGCTGCTCACCTTAAGAGAGGTTAGTTGAACACACACCTACAGATGTATCATTAAACAACACTGTCCATTCTTTTCTGTTCTTTCATTCTGATGCTGTTAATGACTGGCTTGTATTTCAGTGTTTGAGGAGTACAAAAAACTGTCAGGGTATGAGATAGAAGAGAGCATCCAAAAAGAGACCACAGGAGGCCTCAAAGAAAGCCTCCTGGCTGTAGGTGAGACACACACAGAGTTTATCGGATTTTCCTCTTTGTTTGGCTGTTTCGTATGAGTTAAAGCAGCACAATTCTTGAATTCTTTATTAAGAACGTTCATTGTGTGAAACTGATTTACTGTAAATCTGTAAAATGGAGGTTTGGAAAAAAATGGAAATTCTTTTGGACTGAAAAAAATTTTCAATCCAAAAGAATTTTCTTAATCCAAATTGTTTTTGTATTTTTGGTTAGCTTTAAGTGGATGCATTACTTTTTAATGTAATGTAATTTAGCCATGTAGTTTCTTTAATTTTGTGCTTTACTATATTAAAATAAGATTATATTTTTTTCAAGTTATATATAAGTTCATATAAGACTAGAACAAATGTTTAAAATGTTGAAAGCTTACTACATTAATATTTCAGTTAGATTTCTTTTCCATAAAATTGAATGAAGTCATTAAAGATTTGTATGTTTTGAGTGTAACACGCTCTCATCTTTCTCACAGTGAAGTGCGCCCGGAGTGTTTCAGCTTATTTTGCTGAGAGTCTTCACAACGCCATGGCGGTGAGAGTCGATGTCTGAATATCTGAGATCAGTGCTAGTTCTGTGTAGTAGTGGTTCCATGTCATTTAAATCCAGGAAGGGAAGCTATGAAGCTCTGATGTCTCAGAGTTTTTTTATGAATGTCATTTTTTATAACTGAACAACAATTTCAGATAGACTCTTGAGTGTCTTGTTTAATTCGTTTAATAACAGGAAAGAATACTGTGAGCCTAAAGTGACCATTGAGTATCAGAAACCAGAAAACCATCAGAAAATCTGTACATAATGTAAAAAAGAGTTTGTCAGTCTTCTTCACAAAATAATGTGCGTTTAGATTTGAATGGCATCAGGAGTGCTGCTCATTAGCAACTTCTGTGTTACTGTTTACCATTATGAACACTGACTGTCTATCACGCTGGATCATTTATGGCTGGATCTAAAATAGATCTGACACCATTTTCATGGATTAATTTTCCATAATTAGGAGGTCATGAATGTTATCATGAGAAAAGATATGGTAAAAAAAACATTTGTTATTGTGAATAGAGATTCATTGTGAATGTAATTGTACTTTTGTCCTGCAGGGGGCAGGCACCGATGACCAGACGTTGATCAGGATCATGGTAAGTCGCAGTGAAGTAGACCTGCTGGATATACGGGCTGACTTCCGCAGGATGTATCCCACTTCTCTGCATAAAATGATTAAGGTATGCTTCTGCATACAGCTGTCTTATAACAATTTATTCTTTATCCAAACTAAAATGCAGCTAAACCTGAAGCTAAATCTTATTCTGAGTCTTGTGGTTAAAAGAAGCTTCTCTTATACTCTTTCTGCAGGGTGAAACCTCCGGGGATTACTGTAAAGCTCTTACAGTGCTCTGTGGTGGTGATGATGCATAAGCCCCGCCCCTAATGGTCTCCTAGTCCTATGACTAATTGTATGACACCTGTATGGGCAGGTCTATGAGATCAGGAGCTAGTATCCACCTAAACCCAAACCTGGACCTAAAAAAACAAACATTATTTGCAAATCAGTAGAAGGATTTCATGTCCAACTGTGAGCATGTGATGCAGAACATTACTTAATTCAAATAAGCAATATGTGAAATTTGGCATTCGACTTTAAAGAAGTAATAAAGCAAAAAAGGTACTTGTAGTAGAACTGTTTCTCTGCATGTTGGATTGAATCTTATATGACTTACGGAGGTGCACAGGTAAAGATAATCAAATCTTTTTAAAAATATAAATGCAGGGCTTATACCTAATTTATCACAAAAATACTACATATATTTACAATAAGGAAGACAAACATTGTACTCTATGAAGCAATATTTTATATGTATTCAACCATTTTTCATTTGTTTGTACAATCGCTAAAAACACACATGGCATTTCAGTGTATTAAAATGTCTTATGATTGGCATTATTAGGAAGTTTGTTTCTAGATATTTTTATGTAAGCTTTTGGTATATGTGACTGTTTTCATTTAACTTTGTGCTACTTAAATGAGAGGTTGACTCAAATTTAGGCAAAAACTATTTTGAAGGTATTTGAAGCCTTATAGTAATATTCCAAAGTTTAAACATATAGGCCACGATTGGCACAATGCTATAGAGCTATCCACAGCAAATAAAGAGAAATACAATTCTAAAAAGACTACAAAGAGCAAACCTCTCTTTTAAGTTGCTTCTGGATTTAAGATTACTAATAATCAGTACAAGGTAAAAAGGTGCTACTACTAAAATAAGTCTTCATATTTCATGCCACAATGTTCACAATAAAAACTCATGAAGTAAAATCAAACAGGCCATCACAGTCTTTGTATGACTGTAGTTTTGTCAGTAGATCATATCCTAAGGCTGCACATTATAACCTACTGAAGAATGTGTTGTTTAGATGGCACATGAAACTGACGGAACTGTTTTCTTTGAACTAGCATGGATATCTGATTAATAGTTTAAATTAATGTAAAATTAAGAAGAAAGTAAACTGATTGAGTAAACTAACTGAGGAATTATTTATTTGCATAGGAGAACTTGAAATTGAAGAGGTAGTCAATCAGTAAAAATTGTTGAAAATTAAAAATTTACATGCTGATTAAAGTGAAATACGTGACCACAGTCCAATACATGTCCACAGTGGCGCTATAGTCAATAAAGATATAAACAACATATACTGTAGGAACTAAGGATTTACTTGCTTGTCATCCTGCTTCAAAACAAAGCTTTAAATTATAAATGCTCTTCATTATTGTAATTAACAAATGAAACAGCATTTTATAATTTTATGATCAGTAAATTAACTAATATCTGGTTTTACTGCATGTTCATACTGGTAAGGGAAGGATAGTAATGTTTTATACTTGCCCTCAGGCAAGCTAAGATACATTTTCAGTGAATTGTTACTTACAAGACAATTGGCTTGTAATTTTTCTGAATATTCCAGAAGCATATGAAGAACTTGCAAGTGTAGATGTGCAAAGAAATTGACAGTTGATATACAATACCAGTTCTCTCATTGTGTGTGTTTACTGGTTTGGCTCTACATTGTAAGGGCTACATTTTTGAAAATGTCTGCAGTAACATATAGTCAAAACTAAGGACATTTGAACTGGTTCTCACTATTTAAAATGCTCATAAATTGGGTACATCGTGGTTTGCTTTAAGTCTATTACTATTTTCATAAACGTTATGTGATAAGCAATACCATTAGCCTGGAATGAAAACAATGTATGAGATCTCCTTATTAATATTATAAAACAAACCTGTGTGTTTCAGGTTCATCTACATCATGGAGACAAAATATGTCCTCACAATGTAGGAAAGTTTTACATTTGCAGTTTGTGGGGACATCACAATTGGCCTATGCAATTAAATTGTTTAATAAAAATATTTTTTTAGGGGTTAGACAAAAATCCATTTACTATGAAATGGAAACACAACAAAAACTAACCATACGTTGTAGACAAATTTGTACTTAAAAGCCAGCAAAACCTGACAAATCTGAGCAAAACCTCCTTTTGGGGACAACCTCATTTGTAAAAATGCTATAAAAATATAGTAAATAATGTTTTCGGTTAGATGCCAAAAGTTTCGGTTAGAAATACAATTGGATTAGGGTGTGTCTTAGGGTTAGGTTGTATTGTTTGTCTTTAGCTGTGTGTAAAAACAAAACAGGTCCACTGGAATGTCCACTTGTAAATACATAAACGTGTATGTGTGGGTGTGTGGAGGGGTTACTTAACCACATGTTGTGGACAAATTTGTACCCAAAAGTGAATAAAACCTGACAAATCTGAACAAAACCCTCTTTTGGGGACATCCTCATTTGTAAAAACCCTATAAAAATATAGTAAATAAAGTTTTGTTGGTAAGAATGCAGTTTTCTGTTTTCAAGTTTTCTGTTAGGGTTAAGTTATATTGTTTATAACTAGCTGTGAATAAAAATAATAGAATGTCCTCATTTAGATAAGCAAACGGAATTATAACTTTAGGAATTATGTTGTGAAGAAAATTAAAATAAGGTAAAATAGGATATTCTAGCATATTCAATATAGTCACCCTTCGTCTAGAATTTACAAAAAAATTTCCATCACCCAGTTTCTTGAGGAATCATCCTGAGATTTTTTTGAGTTTTAAAGGAGTTCCCCTCTATCCTGCGCTCTTATTGGCTGCTTTTTTCTTCACTATTTGGTCCAAATAATCTATTTCAAAAACATTTTTTAAATGGTAGTTTTCTAATAACAAAAATGAAATTGAAATTAATATGTTGGTACAATTATATGTTTTTATTTTTAATAAAATGTTTAATGAAATGTCTTCAGATTAAAAGATTTTTAATCTGACATTTCAGTCAAGTGTTTCCAAACGTTTGACTGGTAGTGTGTGTGTATATATATATATTCATTATGTGTGCATTGCATGTACATTCTCTTATTTTATTGGT